>JAGFNQ010004749.1:37500-423775 GCA_024364735.1 Boesenbergia rotunda | reverse complement strand
CCATATCTACTGAAATCATCAGTAAATGTAATGAAGTACCTATAACCACCTCTGGCAGCAACATTGAAAGGGCCACATACATCGCTATGTATAAGACCTAACAAATCGGTTGCTCTTTCGCTGTGTCCACTGAATGGAGTCTTGGTCATCTTGCCAAGAAGGCAAGACTCGCATGTCTCAAATGATTCAAAATCAAATGAGTCCAGCAAACCATCTCTATGGAGCTGGGATAGGCGACTCTCATTTATATGGCCTAAGCGACAGTGCCAGATATAGGTTTGGTTCAAGTCATTAGACTTGAGCCTTTTGGTATTTATGTTATAGATAGGGTTTTCTAAGTCTAGAAGATAGAGTCCGTTCATCAGAGGTGCACTACAATAGAACATTTCATTTAAATAAACTGAACAACATTTATTCTTTATTATAAACGAAAATCCTTTCTTGTCTAAACAAGAAACAGAAACTATGTTCTTAGTCAGAGCAGGCACATAATAACAATCATCTAACTCTAGTACAAGCCCAGAGGGCAGAGATAGCATATAAACTCCTGTAGCAACAGCAGCAACTCTTGCTCCATTGCCAACTCGTAAGTCCACCTCGCCCTTTGTCAATGTCCTGCTATTTCTCAGCGCCTGCACATTAGTACAAATGTGAGAAGCACATCCGGTATCTAATACCCATGATGTAGAAATAGACAAATTGACTTCTATAACATGAATACTTGAAGTAGAAGTCTGACTTCTCTTCTTCTGGAGATCTTCCATATATTTCTTGCAGTTCCGCTTCCAGTGTCCGGTCTCACCGCAGTGGAAGCAGGTAGCATCCTTGGCAACCCCTCCTTTGGGTTTCAGTGCTTTGCCCTTGCCCTTGCCCTTGGCTTGAGACTTTCCCTTGCCTTTGGGCTTGCCCTTACCTTTGTCCTTCTGCACCATCAAAATGGGCTTGGCCTTCTTAAGATTGAGCTCAGCAGTTCTCAACATGCTGAGCATCTCAGGCAGGGGCTTGTCAATTTCGTTCATGTTCCAGTTCATGACAAATTGACTATAACTTTCGGGAAGGGACTGCAAGATCAAGTCTGTGGCCAGCTCTTGGCCCAGTGGGAATCCCAATCTCTGCAGATTCTCTATGTACCCAATCATCTTGAGTACATAGGGACCTACGGGAGTCCCTTCTTGCATCTTGCACTGAAACAGTGCCTTAGAGATCTCAAATCTCTCGCGCCTTGCTTGTCCTTGATACAGTTGACGCAGATGCTCAACCATATCGAAAGCATCCATTAACTCATGTTGCTTCTGAAGCTCAGAGTTCATGGTTGCGAGCATAAGGCATGACACATCTAATGCGTCATCTTGATGCTTCTTGTGAGCATCACGGTCAGCTCGCGTGGCATTGGCAGGAGGTGCCTCGGGAATAGGCTGCTCCAGAACGTACAGTTTACGTTCTTGCTTGAGAACAATTCTCAAGTTCCTGTACCAGTCTAGGAAGTTTGCTCCATTGAGCTTGTCCTTCTCAAGGACAGATCGCAGAGAGAGAGTATTTGCGTTTGTCGACATGGCAATCTACAACAATAAAATGCAGAAAATTAAATAACATATTCCTTTTTTCATTTAATTAGGCCTTTAATTAAATGATTCTCCCACTGAATTATAGAAATTTTGTAGAATCAAGTCATAGATGTGGTCAAACCACGCTACAAGATTCTATCTAATTTAATTATAATATAGTGGGACAAGATCCACATCATACTAAGCCTTGAGTTAGCTTTGGCTAAATCGCCCAAGACTTAGTACAATCGGTAGGTAACAATTTACCGATTACATCTCTATGCAACTCTTGTTTATAGGATTAAAATTTACATTTACATAAAAACTTGAGTTAGCTTTGGCTAAATCGCCCAAGTTTTAATATAAATGCGATTTTTATCCTACCTTTCCAACGATTGGAATATGCCTATAGTTAGACTCGATCCGATCGAGTTAACTAGTTTCACTCAATCTGATTGAGTTTGTTCTCACCCAAGCCGTGATAGGCGGGACCAAGATTGTCCCTCCGTACCCTACCAAGATTAAATGTGTTGCTCTGCTTTGGCAGATTCAACAACAACAAATGATCGAGGTAGTGATAGGTATCAAAACTTGGTAGGCATTTACGAGTCGGAGTTGATTTGAATTAGATCGAATCTAATCGCAAGAGAGAGGGTGTATCATATACACAAGGCTCTAATTATTTTACTCTAGCATGCATCACATACAAGCAAATAATAAAATAATTTAATTTGTGATTGGATCATGGCCCTACTACGATCTTCTCAAGCCAATGAGAAGATCGGACGGTCAACCTAGGGTTTCGCTTCTCCAAGCTTCTCCTTTGACCGCCACGTGTCGTCGGCTCCCTCCATAACTCCGTCTTCGGATGGACCGCCCACCGTCTTCATTTTGTACATTACAAAATAAGAAAGTACAGAAATAAAATAAAAGAAGCCGACTCGCAGGTCGCATACACTATACAACACGCACAACCACAAAAACGGTACACAGACCGTAATATGAATTACAACACATTCCAATCACATTGGGTTTTTATTGGGCCATGATCATCACAAATCCATACATAATTCCAAATTATGTATTTTAAATAAATTTCTATAATTTTTCGACAATTTTACAATATTATGAGTTACACTTCCGTAACGGTCCCGCTACACGATTTTCGGGCACGATTGCGGGACAATGCCCCTCGCGGGGTTAGGGGCGGCGCCCCTACTCGCGAAATGAATTTCGCGAGTGTCCCAAAATCACCTTACAACAACTTAAGCCGCTGTCCCGAAAGATTATAGCGAGATCTTTCCGTTTCGGAAAGTTTTTCTCGATCGGTGAAGCCTACAAGTGTCCGAACACTTGTTGCTTCGACTTTATGAGAAAAATACCCATAAATACTATAAATTTCGAAAAATCACAGAATATTCTTTGTCTGTAAATTTTGTATCTAATACAAAAAAAAAAAAATCTAAACTCGTACAAGGTTCGCACGTGGCTCTGATACCACTGTTGGAAATTCTAGGCCGCAAAAACCGCTTTTTGCGTTGCGGAAACCCCAGAAGTTCGGCCACGGATCCGTGCGAACATAAAATAAATTACGAGTACGAGTTTAATCTACATTAGATCTACATGATAAGAATCATTACCCTTGACGCGTAGCCCTTCGCTTTCCCGCTTGTCCAAAAGGCCGCCGGATCTCGTAGAGTATCAAAGCAGACACTCCTCTATACGTATCCACGCGAACAAATGAAGATGGATCAAAACCTTAGGTGTGCTAGCACCCTATAGGTTTCGGCCAAGAGGAGAGGTCGAAGAAGCACTCCAACCGAAAAACAAGAGAGAGAAGAAGAAAAGCCTCACGCACCGAAAATGAAACAAAAACATCGGTTTTGTTCCCTCATGGTGGCCGGCCACTTAATGGCCATTAATGGCCATTAGGTGGCCGGCCATAATGGCTACTAAGTGCCATTAGGTGGCCTTCCATATCCCCTTTCAATTTGAATTCGAAATTCAAATGGGGGGAAAACCAAGTCATCACTTGGTCAAACAAAGGTGAGGTGGGTTTTGGTCAAGTCAAACTTGCCTTTTATGGACTTTCCATAAATAGTCAAGTCAAACTTGACTCCATTTCTTCTCCCATGTCAAGTCTAACTTGAAGTGGAACCAAGTCAAGTCAAACTTGATTTGGATTTAGGTCAAGTCAAACTTGCCTTTTATGGACTTTCCATAAATAGTCAAGTCAAACTTGACTCCATTTCTTCTCCCATGTCAAGTCTAACTTGAAGTAGAACCAAGTCAAGTCAAACTTGATTTGGATTTAGGTCAAGTCAAACTTGCCTTTTATGGACTTTCCATATTTAGCCAAGTCAAACTTGACTTCAATTTTTCTCCATCTATTTGTTCTTTGCGTGTGACCCTATAGGTTCTTGTAACGTTGGCAATGCTTCTAACCTCTTAGAAACATAAGCAATGAGCGGTATCTAGCAACACATCATTGCTACCCAAGTTACAAGAATGTTGAGATCCAACATCACCTTGTGACTAATAATTGTGACTCTCACAATATATGATAATGTCCCTCTATCCTTGATATCTAGATTGACTCAATTGAGGCATAGACCGTGTCATCCTCGAGTCAATCTATATCTTGAACTCCAAGTAGACTCACACTAATCAAGTGAGCTCAATATCTCATATTGACTCACTTGGGCATGGCCATGCACTTTGTGGTCTCACTCTATCAAGAATACGATATCGCTCCCGTCATATAGGAGGGATAGATCTCATCTACATCACTCACATCCCTCTCCATAATTTGTTACATACCCAGTAATCGCCTTTATAGTCCACCCATTTACGGGTGACGTTTGACGAAGCCAAAGTACGCAACTCCTTATGTAGGAATCCATGGTGACTTCAGGTCCAAGGACTAATAGTCATACTAATAGCCACATGAGAAAGTATATGACACTCATATAACGATCCATGATACTTTCTCATGGCGGGTCATTCAATATACATTCTCTAATGCATACCCATGTGTCAACTTGATATCTCTATATCCATGACTTATGAGATCAAGTCATCATGTTGACCTACATGCTAGTCTCTACGTATTAACATTGTCCCTGAATGTTAATACTCGACTAGGAATAATTTAGAGTAGTGTTCTCCATATCATCTCACTATCGATTCAACCAATCGATTGATATAGATAAGAACCTTCTACTCAAGGACATTATTATACTTAGCTAATTGGCACAAATACACGTAAGTATAATAACCATAAAACATGCCTTTATTTATACATAGGAATATGATACAAATTAGTCCATACAATCATTACATGATCGGCTCTAGGGCTCTCACCAACAGAGGGAGAAGAGGAGGAAGAGATGAAAGGAAAAAGACTTAGCCTTATCCAAAATGACAAGAAAACTCTTTTATACTCATCTCATGAATATGAAGAGTTTTTTTGTCTCTTTAGCTTCTCTTCATTAAAGTAAATAAATAGCACATCTTCTTATATGACTCTTCAACTACTCTCCATTCAATGAAGAGAATCTTTTCCTCTTCCTTTATTATTAATTCATTAAACACTTTAATGAATTAATACATCATCCAAATGTAGTTAAGTCTAATCTAAATAAGTCTAACTCAAATTAGATCTCAATCCTACAATCCAATTGGATTCACTTGAGTCTAACTCAATCAATCCAATTCGAATCAAATCTTAGTCAAACTAAGATCAATCAATCTCCGAAGCATCATGCCCTTAGTGTTTAACCCAATAGGTTCTTGTAACGTTGGCAATGTACCTAAACCACTTTAAACACATAAGCAATAAGCGGTATCTAGTCATTGCTACCCAAGTAATAAGAAAATCGAGATCCGACTTAACCTCCGTGACTATGACAATGTATGACCTTGTCCTTCTATCCTTGATATCTAGATTGACCAATGAGGCATAGACTGCATTATCCTCGATCAATCTTTGTGTTTCTTGATCCCCAGGTAGACTCACTCAAACAAATGAGCTCGATATCTCATATTGACTTATTTGAGCATGGTCATATGTTTTAGTAATCTTACTGGATCAAGGGGCCCACAGATATCACTCCCGTCATATGGGAGGGATAGATCACATCTACATCACTCACATCCCTCTGCATAATTCATTATATACCCAGTGATCGCCTTTATAGTTCATCCTATTACGGGTGACGTTTGACGATACCAAAGTACATAACTCCTCATGTAGGGAACCGTAGTGACTTCAGGTCTAAGGACTATTCATACTAATAGTCACATAAGAAAGTTTATGACACTCATATGACAATCTATGAAGCTTTCTCATGGCGGGGCCAATTCAGTACACATTCTCTAATGCATACCCATGTGTCAACTTGATATCACATATCCATGACTTGTGAGCTCAAGTCATCAATTGACCTACATGCTAGTCTCTATGCATTAATATTGTCCTTGAATATTAATGCTTGACTATGGATGATTTAGTGTAGTGTTCTCTACATTATCTCACTATCGATTTAACCAATTGATATGATGTAGATAAGAACCTACTATCCAAGGACATTATTATACTTAGTTATTTAGCACAAGTATAAAGTAAGTATAATAACCAAACATGTCTTTATTAATGATAGAATATGATACAAAAAGTGTCTAGTCAATCATCACATAAGTGACTCTAGAGCTCCTACTAACAGTTTCTAATTAATAGAAAATTTTAATCCGGGGACATAGAGAGCAATCTAACCGAACGGGAAATTGAAACCCAACACTCACTATCGATTCAACCAATCGATATGATGTAGATAAGAACCTACTACCTAAAGATATTATTATACCCAGTTATTTGACATAAATATAAAATATAATAACCAAACATGTCTTTATTAATGATAGAATATGATACAAAAAATTACTAGTCAATTATCACATAATTGGCTCTAGGGCTCCTACAACACTCTCCTACTTCAATCTTCGTCTTTTCTTGTACTTCTTTCGTCGATGACTGACTTCAGCATCGGAGGGGTCGTGTTGACAAGTCGACTTGAGCTCTAATTGACATTGATATATCAGGATATCAGATCTTATGAATTGGGAAAGTAGATCTAACTTTGTAGAAAGTAACTCGAGCGAATGGAAAAAGAAATCATAAGTACCCCTTTGATAATAAATGAAAAAGGATATTCGATGATTCCAATAAAAAAAAGCTCTTTGAGTTTTTACCTATCAAAATTTGAATATCAAATGAGATTAAAATTTGATTTAGTTTATTTATTAAGTATAATTTTCTATTTTAATGAAAAAATAAGGCTAACATAGTATTTATTCTAAAAATTTATTTACTATTATTTTTTATATAAATAAGTTTACTAAATTCAACTCAGTCAACATTTAAAAAAAAATATCAACATGTAATAATCGAATTTGAAATGATCCAATCAATTTATAAAAAAAAATTATTGACTATAGAATAAATCAAAAAATATTTATAATGGATAGTCCAGAAGTCTAATATACTTATTTTATTTCGAGAATTTTTTTTAAAAATATATATATTATAATTAGAAATAGAACTGTGGATATTATACCCGAGACTTCAACTCAATCAACACTGAATTAAGAAATTGATGGTCAATCGATCAATTTGTTGACTATGAAATGAGGGATTTTATCTGGCCGTTGATTCAGTCATATCCCCAATCTCACTTTGAACGGCTACGATTGGGAGCAGGGGAGTGTTTTCTCCTTATAAAAGGCCTGATGTGTGGGCTCTGTTGATGTGGTGTTGCTTTCGTCATCTACTCTCCGGTTTAGGGTTGCTGGTGATCAGCGATGGACGCCTTGGAGTCTGTGGTTGATCCCTTGAGGGAGTTCTCCAAGGACAGCATCCGTCTCGTGAAGCGATGCCACAAGCCCGATCGCAAGGGTTGGTTCGCCATCATTTTTTTTTTATCGTTTTTGTTGATTCGGTCGGCGCCCGCTGTTTCTCGGTTGTGTAGATTTTTGTGTATGTTGTTTGCGTTCTTATGGATCCATACGGATCGGCCTCGCAGAGTTCACTAAAGTTGCTGTCCGAACTGCGATTGGCTTCGTGGTGATGGGGTTCGTCGGGTTCTTCGTCAAGCTGATCTTTATCCCGATCAACAACATCATCGTTGGTTCTGGTTAGGTAATTAATCAGATCAAAGGAAATTCTTCTTCAGATGCTTTTGATTTGTGGCCATGTAGTTTGAACTCAGAAATTTTCAATTTTTTCCATTAACAATTCGGAGTTTATTTTTTTTTTTATCGTTGTGCCTTGTTTCGTTTTCATTGTTCCAGTATATACGGATTAGCAATATCAACGTTGGTTCTAGTTGCGCAATCAATTAGATCAGAGGAAGTTCTGATTCTGATGCATTTGATTTACGAAATGATTGTTTTTAATTTAACATGCCTGATTTCGTACGTTTGGAGTTGGAACCTAGATATTACTTTTCTTACTATTCAGAGGTTATTTTTTATGGGTTATTTTCTCAGATCTCTGTGCCTTCGAATGCTGTTATTTTGTTATCATTGTTCCATTACTCGCTTCCTTGTTACATTAAACGATCCAATACATAATGTGTTTAGCTGAAGAACTTTCAAAATTTGATTGGTAACTTATTTACATTATGTTGTTAATGTGAAACTGGTATTGTAGTTATATATAGTTTACTCGAGAGTGATTATATTAAGAACTTGTGATGCATTAAATACACTAGAACATACTGTATGATTTCTTTTTCATGTCAACTCTGATTTATCATGATTGAGAGGCTTCCATTTTTCTAAAATGCTTGATTTCATCAAAGACCTGCATTAACTATTGTGCATTTTGTTGAAACTAGGGTGCTGATTTTTTAATAACAAATAACAAAGATGTGTTACTTTTGAATCACTCGTGTCAAAATGGAATTTTTGAAATATCTATTGAATGACACACTTCCCTTATTCTTGCTAAGATGAACTGTAATTTGTGGAGTAGTGTGTAATAATTTTTTTGTTTATAGTATTCCTGACTAATATGAATTTGTAGATTTAGGTGGCAAAAACCAGAAAAACTGGTACAATCAAATACAACTGAGTTTCAGTCTCCAAATAGGACTTCTACAGCTCTATTGAGGTGGGGTATTATTAGTTTGAAGTCTGTTGTGATGCATTACCTACTAGTGTGTGTAGCAAAAATAGTAAAACCCAGAACATTATTAAAAAAATCAGGAAAATTAAAATTCTTGATATTGACACTAGGGCAGAGACTTGCTTTGGAACGAGGAGGCTTGTGTCTGGAACAAAAGAGCGGGGAAAACAACTTTGGCTTTGTCAATATAGTAAAGAGAAATCTGGTTATCTTCTTCTCGTTCGATGTTTTAAGAGGCCATTTCAGGTGGCAACCAGTTGATCCATGTCATTAGATTTTATAGTGAATGCAAGGGCATCACGTCGACATTAAAAATAGTAAAATAACAGTTTAATCAATATAGGCATTTAAAATAATGACTAAACACTTGTATTGATCTCTATGTGACAAACAATAAAATCGCAGCGGAAAAATAGGATCCCTTCGAGCCATTTGCGAAAAACTCGAACGAAGTTTGATTTATCTAATAGATATACCTTTGATGTTAGCCCTTCGCTTATCCCGCTAATCCTTGGTTCGCTGGATCGTTTGCACTTTCAGAATGTCCATACCTCTAGTAGTATCCACACAAACACAATCTAAGCCTCGGAGAAGAATTACCTTAGTTATGCTAGCAATTTTGGAATGTTCACAAAGCAAGAAAACCAAAAAACCTTCACGTAAGGTTTCGACCAGGATGAAGGAGAAAGGTAGAAGGGACAAATAATTCTTAGTCAATTTCGAAAATTGATATGAAGCTTATGTATTCATTCAATGAATACAAAAGGTCTTTGCCCCTTGAGCTTCCCATCACATTAAGGCTAATAAAACTCAATGAATATCAAGAGGTTCTTGATATTCATTTTGACTTTTCATCTTCTCTTTATCCAATAAAGAGAATGATTCTTGGCCTTCCTCTAATAATAAATTCATCAACCTTTTAATGAATTATTAACCCATCTAAATTGGTTGAGTCTATTCTAAATGAGTCAAACTCGGATTAGATTCAATCCCTCAATCCAATTAGATTCATTTGAGACTAACTCAATTAATCCAATTTCGGATCACATTTTATTCAAACTAAAATCAACTTATTTCCAAAACATCATGTCTTTTGTGTGTGACCCAATAGGTTCTCGGAACGTTGGCAATATATTTAAACCATTTTAGATACATAAACAATGAGTGACATGTATCATTACTACCCAAGTGACGAGAATGCCGAGATCCGACATAATCTTTCCGTGACTATTATAATGTATGACTTTGCCCTTCTATCCTCAATATCTAGATTGATTAATGAGATATAGACCGTGTCATCTTCTAATTAATCTTTGTGTTTCTTGATCCCTAAGTAGATTCACTCAAGTAAATGAGTTCAATATCTCATACTTACTCATTTGAGCATGGTCATGCATTTTAATAGTTCTACTCGATCAAGAAGCTCACAGATATCACTCCCGTCATATGAGAGGAATAGATCTCATCTACATCACTCACATCCCTCCGCATAATTTGTTACATATTCAGTGATCGTCTTTATAGTCCACCCTGTTACGGTTGACGTTTGACGATATCAAAGTACATAACTCCTTATGTAGGAAATTGTAGTGACTTCAGGTCTAAGGACTATTCATACTAATAGTCACTATGAGAAAGCTTATGACACTCATATAACGATCCATGAAACTTTCTCCTGGCGGGTCAATTCAGTATATATTCTCTAATATATACTCATGTGTCAATGTGATATTTCATATCCATGACTTATGAGATCAAGTCATCAATTAACCTATATGTTAGTTTCAACGCATTAATATTGTCCTTGAATATTAATGCTTGATTATGAATAGTTAAGAGTAGTGTTTTCTATATTATCTCACTATTAATTTAACTAATTGATATGATATAGATTAAAACCTATTACTCAAGAGCATTATTATACTTATTCATTTGGCACAAATATAAAGTAAATATAATAACCAAATTTTATCTTTATTAATAGAATATGATACAAAATGATCCCTAGTCAACCATCTCATAATTGGTTATAAGGTTAATACTAACAACACTATGCATATAATTCATCATATGACATTGCAAGAAAACATATAACACAATAAAACACAACAATGCATAACAATGCATGATAAAATAATATATGCCCAAGCAAATAAGTTATAAATAAACATATGAAGTCAAAGGTTTTAAAGAAGCAAGCTATGAGGAGTATAGTTTTATGCCTTGCTGTAATAGAACAAACTTGTTGATGCGATGTAAAATCATTGTCAACGTAAAATATTGACAAAGCCAAAGTTGTTTTCCCCACTCTTTTGTTCCATTCTGACACAAGCCTCGTCATTCCAAAGCAAGTCTCTGCCCTAGTGTCAATATCAACAATTGTAATTTTCCTGATTTTTTAATCATGTTTTGGGTTTTATTATGTTTGCTACACACACTAGTAGGTAATGCATCACAACGGACTTCAAACTAATAATACCCCACCTCAATAGAGCTCTAGAAGTCCTATTTCGAGTTCCCACGGGATGGACTGATGGTTAGTGCGTGGGTATTGCCAACATGAGGTCTGTGGGTCAAAACTTGACAAAGTCAATGTGCCCACCCCCACGCACTAGTCACAGCATCCGGGCTAGTAGCCCTCGTGATTTATCTCCTCCGTGTTAGCCCTAGGACGGGTTGGCGGGGGCGCTGGGGGCGAGCGAATCACCTTTTGCCAACATAGATGTCCTATTTTGAGATTGAAACTCAGTTGTATTTGATTGTACCAGTTTTTCTGGTTTTTACCAAACACACACAATAGTCGTTAATGGAATCGCAGCTGGGCTTCGAAATGTCCCAACCCAATAGAGGTGCTGAATCCCGAGCATGAGCTCGTCACACGTCAATTGGGGTACAGAAACTACACCATGAGATTGAAACCCAGTTGTATGCGATTGTTCCGGTTTTTAAGCTTTTCCTGAACACTCAGCAGTTAATGGTGATGCAGAAGCTCCACCAGGAGATCAGAATCTCTAACAGGGTTTCCGGTCTTCAACAGTCTTCAAAACAATTGGCTGAGTCAAATCAGATATGATTTGGCGCTAATTCCCTATTTAACCGGTTGAAGGCATTGCCCAACATAGATTGTTGCTAAGATAACTTATGCATACTCCTCGGATTGCCTAAACACATTGTCAATCACTTTTATAACATTGACTAAAATCTGAAAGCCTCATGGAGACCTTCAACAGGTATTTACTTGATTGATTTGATTAAGCCATTGTATGACCAATCTACAAGAATCATGCTAGCTAGGGCAGGGATCAATTACCGATAGGTGCATGCCCTTGGGTAAAAAACTCTTCCCACCTCCTAGCCATTTGGCGGTCCGTTATAAGTTGACCCTGTGATTTATATCTCTTCACATAATCTAGGGATAGACTGTGAGGATTTGGCGGTCCGTTATAAGTTGACCCTGTGATTTATATCTCTTCACATAATCTAGGGATAGACTGTGAGGAGTGTTTGGGATGAGCATATTCACCTTTTACTACAATACAAGAATCATGCTGGCTGGCCATCATATTTTACCTTATGAAATCCGTAAATTATTGCATCATACTATAAATAATATATGTGATCGTAATTCAACCACCTTTACCGTGACTCTAGCTAAAGATCATCATTCAAGTGTACGTCTCATACCAAGGTTAAAGACAAATATTGCTAAAATTTTGGAGCTAGGTTTATTGTTTTGATCCGCACTAGTGTTTTGGTCTTCAGTCAGTTTTGTATCATTTGAATATCATGCTGACATTTGACACGCTTAGGAATACTACAACGAGTTTTAATGCTAGAATTCTTTGTCTTCAAAATGTAAGCATATAACAATTTAATAATTATAGAGGCGATTCAATTTGCCTTCAACTTTAACAATTGATATAGAACCGCTTGATATTGGCTTTGCTTATTAAATTTTTTTCATTAAAAATACTAGTTGTCTCAGATTCCCATTTTTCATGCGTTGATTTGGCATTGTTATGGGAAAAAAAAGCATGCTCATCTTTTTGTTTTCTTTGTTTCAGGTCCGGATAATTTTGCTGACCTTAGAAGTAAAACAAGACATGAAACAGAATTTTAAGAGTCAGCTCTAGGCTGTGGGAAATCGCCAAAAATCTTCTTTCGGATCTTCATCTTAGGAAACCTCTCGGTTTGTTTTAAGAATTTCAAAACGTTCAACCTTTGTTTTGTCACTGCTATTTAACCGTTGTTTTACTTGTTTTGCTGAATTAGTTTATCATGACTTGTATCGGAAAATTTAAATATATATAAATTTAAGTAGGAAGATATGGGAACTTTGATCCCGCTCTTTTGGTATTATAAATACTTAATTCCAGCTGCCTGAGTATGACTGAGAACTATAAGTCACCTAAATATAGGATTATAAATAAATATAATGTTCACAAACAAAATCAATGATGAATTAAATAACACTAATGAGCTAAGTTAATGTTTCCTTACAAAGTTCTATAATCTTATTTTTATAATATGTAATTTAAACATATAAATATAGGATGTGCATTCATATTTATCATACTATTTGTATCTTTTATTTTTAATACGGTAAGAATGAATCTAGTTTCAAATTATATATTTTGTGTTAAAAATGAATAATTATATGTTTTATTTATTAGACTAATAGTTTAACTAAATTTTGCCAGTGGAGCTTGATGCAAGTTTAAACTTGTCACCTTCCATAAATTTAGGGTGAATTTGACTTAAAGAATAAGGAAATTGGTAAACACCTTGACTATGAATGTTGTTTTCATTTATTTACCAAAATGTTTCTTCGGTTTTTTACCTAAAATTTTAATTTTGAGATCCTTGCTTTGTCATAAATTATGTTTCGGATTTATCTAGGAGATGAGGAAAGGCCATCTATTTCCAATATTAGTGTCGAAGCTCGCACACTTTAGATCATTAAAAAAATTGTTTTTTTTAATGTGAAACATAAGTAATTTGCTTAAGCTTAAGAAAGTTAATTTTAGAGGTGAATTTGTATTGATTTTCTCGTGAAAGTTCTCACTTCGAAAAGGTGCCTAATCAGTTCATTTATGCTTTAATATAAAAAAAACAGAAAGAAAACATAATATGTTAAGAGCAAATGGCAATCTGAAAGACTATTTAGTTTATAAAAATATTCTTTCTTAAAAAAAATATTGCTACTTAGAATCCTTTTTAACAAAAATATATAAACATTTTGTGTGATAATAATTAAACATTTTGTGTGATAATAATTTTTATTTAAGGTACAGCCCACCACCTTCATTTGCTATCCTCCTCTTCACTGCTAACCTCAACCTTTCATCTTCAGCCCTCACGGGTTGGATCGGATGGTAAGGCGCCTGCTGCTTGAATCAGAGGTCTCAGGGTCGAGGGTCGCCAGTTGCGCACAGGGATAAAATCCTAGTCTGCTGGCATTAAAATCCCTTGACCCCAGGCGCCTCACCACACCAGTGATAACCGTGATTTACCTCCTCCGTGTTGGTCCTGGGGCGGGCTGGCGGGGGCACTAGGGACGAGCGTTTCGCCTTTTGAATCAACCTTTCATCTTCCACTATTTACTGCAATTTTTTTTTTTTTTTGCATAATTCTAAAGTCCTCTTCCGTGATTAATAGGTTGCACTATAGAAGACAAACATTTTACTTGAGTTTTTTTCCTTAGTAAAGAGTATATTGGCGAAGGAGATTGTATACCATTCATCCAATATGGTTTGATTCTTATTCGGGACTTCATATTGTTAGAAATTCCGTACATCAGATTATCTTTTAATAAAAAATTTATTGATCTTATTATATATAAATTTTTATATATCAAATAATTTTGCAGTAATATTTTTTAGGGATAGAGACATTCAAAGACAACTAATACAGTAGTCTTTCAAATGTAATGAATATTATAAAGGCCAATATTTTAGATTTATTCCATCAATGAATCGGTAGAGAAAATCATCTACTTCAAGATTATCAGGGTGAGATTTGGACATCTATGTTCAGTCCAAGTGACGTCTCTTTTTACTAACCAAATCTTGCTTTGACGATTGTGTCATTAACCTCCTAATTACTCTGCACTTTGGGTAATTAAAGCAGCTAATCCATTAGCATGACAGCTTAGCTCATAGTTAAAGAGTGTACCTATGTGAGCTTTTGGCAAAAAATAATGAATTTCATCAGTTGGGACAAAATTAATGAGGGAACCACAGCACACAACCCTAATGCCAAAGCCCACATGCAAACGATCCTTGTCTGGTCAAAAATTTGTTGGTTAGGTTGCCTGTCCATCTCAACATCCAGTGCCATGCTCGACCACATTGACCGACCGAGCAGTGGCGGGGGATTTGTTAATGTTGGCAGTTTGGAGGGTTGTTCGATTCTGTTGGTTTCATTTTTAGAGTAATGATAGGGAGAGTGAATTTAGAAGAGTGAATGGGAGAGTGAATGACGTGGCAGTTATTGTAAACACGTCCGATCGCCGATCGGACACCACCGGCGGCCTCTGATCACCGTTTCGAATCAAACTATGTCCTAAGAAGATCGGTGAACTCATCGGGAATCGCCGCAATTATGATCTCGTCGCATTCACCGTCAATCCGACGAGATCTCAATTACCGGCGACCCTGCCGGGTTCACCATCCCCCAAGACATAGTTTGATTCGGGACGGCAATCAGAGGTCATCGGTGGTGTCTGATCGGCGATCGAACATGTACACATTAGCTACACGTCATTCACTCTCCCAATCATTATTCTCATTTTTATAGATATGGTGGTCTCGGCATACTTGCCGAAAGAAAGAGTTACCCTTTAGGTAACCCATCGAAGTTTGTCTCATCCATATCCATTTGGTTCATCTCTCATTCTATCATTCCTCGGACTTGAATCTCATTGAGAGGAAGGATCTCTATGAGCGCCAACATCTATCTATCTAGTTTGTTGTTCTAGCCTCTAGCCATACGAGCGATTCCACAAACTAACTTGGCATCAAAGCACGATCGAGCTCACACCGTTTGTCTTTGACGACTCAATAGTTGACTCCGATCCACCGGTGATGTGTTTAATTCTTTCTATTTCATGTCCATGGAATCAAATCATTCCAACTCATTGTACTTGAATGAAACCGTCGGTGAGCGAGTGATGTGGGTCAGTGGCAACCCGCTTTCTCATGCATCCTTAAGCACGTGGCCATGGCCCCAGTCGCAGTATTGCTTGGACTCACGGACAGCAAAGGTCAATTACCCTAAAAGCAGTTATATTAATAGCCCTAAGCATTTTAGGGGTAGAAATCGAATTTATGTATTCAATATACAAGAACTTAAACGATAAGTATGCATAAAAAAAAACAAAAAATCAAAACTCATTGTATTGATTGTTGTCATGTTAAAATTGCAAAATAAAATTAAAAAAAAAGGACTTTATATCATAGGTTATAATATTCTTTTTCTCTACATAGTTATCAGAGATTTAAGTGGCAGTGTAAGCGAAGTGTGGTGGTGGCCTTTAGGTTTAGGACCCTTCAATTTATGATTGGAGGTCCTACATGAGACATCATCTCGAGTGGCAAGGATTAAGCTATGATATAAAAAATAAATAAATCCATAACTCGAGTTATTGTTTTTTTCCCCTTACTCTCATGTAAACGTCTATGATTAAGTAAATTTGATGTTCGATTGTAAAATTGATAGTTCGATTTGGTCATAATTTATTTATGTTTCTTCAATATATATACATAAGGTCAATTAAATGAATAATGTTCACAAATAATGTTCATGAATAAAACTTGTAAATTGCCTCCAAGATATGATACATCGATAAGATGTTTGGTCGATTCAGAGAGCACCATAGTTCTGAACTCAGTTAGAGTAAGAGCAAATTTTATAGTGGATTTTCGATTGTGGAGATCTACTGCTGAGTGAATTGCTATGAACAATTTCAGATTTACTTTGTGAGCGAACCAGGGAGGATCGTCCACCTCTACATATAAAAAAATAGAATTTGTAAACTATATTTATCAATAGTTCTTAACAAACTTGTAAATACACCAAGCATTTTTCAAAATAAATAAACAAGCCTTTAATATCAACCACACTAATCAACCAACACAAGTTTAAAAATATAAAATTTTAAATGATTAAATAAACTTAAATAGAGAGAGAGCTCCGATAAAATATAAACCAATCAAGCTCATAAAAAAAATAAAGACAAGTTTAAATAATCATTACAACAATTTAATTTATTTTAATCTTAAATTGACTCATATATCTTATTAAATAAATTTGGATAATACAAAGTTTAATTCAGCTTGACTCATTTATCACCCTAGTTATATCTTTATAGGACGATATTAATTGTATTAACATAAAGACATGTTGGAGAGTTTTGATGCAATAAAATTTCACCGTAGTCCGATTTTTTTTCCAAACCTTACCTTTCTTTTTATATATAAAAACATATAAAGATCTTTAATTAATCAATATAAAATTATATAAATAATCTAAAAAATATTATTAGTATATCATTATTATTAAAAATAATAGGAAAAAAAATAGGAAAATCATTAAAAGTAATTTAAGTTCAACTTGGTCCCCGATGTCGGAAGCAAAATGTCTTCTTCACTCATTCAATTATTCGTCGCGCGTGATCTCATCTCCAACGTTGCTCCTGCCGACAACTTACAAGAAAGGCCTCATCGAGTCCCCATCAAAAACCCTTGTCATCATCGCCAACAAAGATCAAAGTCTAGGGCAGCAATTGATAAAGCAATAACCTTCTCTTTATTATTATTATTTTTTCTTGTGTAATATTAACTGAATGAATACAGATTATACAAAGCTTCTATATATCATTTGAAGCAATGATCTTATTGTTTAAAGAGTGATGCAATGAAAAAGAGAGAAAAAAAAAATGATGCAATGAAGCTGTCTAGTATCACTTGTTTGAGTTGCAGTAGAAAAACTTCCCAATGAACAAAATCTCAGAAAAATAAAATTATAGAAAAAGAAAAAGCAAAACTCCAATCTTGTCCATTAACAAGTCAGCTCATTTGCTCCCCGATGAGATCGAGACCGATTACGAGGAATGACACGCCCTGGAAGAGTAGAAAGTAGAAGTGCACCCCCTGCGCTGACAGCAGACTTCGAGCTGCCGCGGTGAGGAGTAGTAGCGATAGGGCCAACTCCTTTTTGTAGATCTTGTTGGACTTCTTTGGTTGAGATGAAGGTTTTAAGTGTTGTTGTCGTTCGCTTACTTTGGCCAGCTCGATGAGTTCACTTTCTGATGATTGTTTGTGGAATTGCAGAAGGCTTAAGCTCTTTGAATATTCCTTGTCCGCGACGGTCAGGAGGTCGGACTCTGATGACCTGCCGGCCTTTTTGGTGACTACCCATTCATATGAACTCCCTAGTTTGAATAACCCTGAGATCATGGCATTGAATTTTGTCACCGACATGGTGTTTTCGAAGAGAAGGTATGGCACGATGAAGGGGAAGGATTGCAAAGCGGGAAGAATGTTGAGGAAGGACATTATAACGGGAACGTAGCAGATGACCCAAAAAGGCAATTCGGCCTCGGGGACGAACATGGACAACGGAAGAATTACACAAAACAATGTAAATGAATAGAAAGGAAGGACTAACTTCCGTAAAAGAAAGAACAGAAGGATCAAGTTTGCCTTCTTCCAGATCGAAATCTGCAATGAAGTCACTACTGCACTTGTTAGACACTTGAATTCTTGCAAAGGCAGTTTATCTTCTACAGATGAATAAGATCAAATTACCTTCGAAGTTACAATATCGGGAAGACATATCCTAAATAGATGCATCGGTCCAGAATGCCATCGATGCTGCTGTTTCCGATAGGCCTCAAATGATTCAGGGACTTCACATAAGACCTAGCTCGCGTATGGATCCATGCTAGCAATGTAAATGAAAAGGCAAACATACATACATATATATATATATGGTTCGTATCGAAAAACTACCTTTACATCATTCAAGTAGATGAACTTCCAACCATGGAGGTGAGCGCGAACAGCTATGTCCATGTCCTCGACTGTTGTTCTCTCGAGCCACCCTCCCGAGTCCTCCAACGCCTTGATTCTCCATACACCCGCTGTCCCGTTAAATCCAAAGAAGTTCAAGAAGATGCCGTTTACCTGTTGCTCCACTTCAAAATGAAAGGCAAGATTGATGTTTTGAAGGCGAGTCAATAGATTCTCATTCGTGTTTACGAAGCTCCATCTTGCCTGGACTAGCCCAAGCTCAGGATTCCCCTGCACGGAATCGTATAGAACTTGACAATTCATCGCTAAAAAGATCGACTTCAAAGCACTCTCCAATACCTTGAAGTGTGGAACGGTGAGCTTGAGGAAATCAGGGTTGGGTTGAAAGTCAGCATCAAATATGGCAACAAACTCATAGTCTTTGACATATTCACAGTTCATAGCGGACTTGAGATTTCCCGCCTTGTAACCGGTCCTCACCAACCGATGGCGGTAGACGATGTTCACCCCTCTCTGACTCCACTTGGAGACCTCAGTGCTGATCAGTAGCTGGATGGTCTCATCATCAGAATCATCGAGCACTTGGATCAGCAACCGATCTCTCGGCCAATCGATTTCGCAAACTGTAGAGATCGATTGCTCATACACCTGCATCAACTCGATCGAATGACTAGTTATTACAGTCCTCTCGATCAAAAAGCTGCAAATTTTTTTTGTAAGAACTGGAAGAGATCTTTACCTCTCTTTCATTGCACATAGGAATTTGGACAAGAACCATGGGGTACTTGTAGCTATCATCTTCTTTGAAAGGTTCCTCTTCGATCTTTGGTTTGATCTTCTTCAATCTGATCCAGAAGCAACCAAAGCACAAGGCCAATCTATCAAGAGATTGGATGACGAACAAAACTATGCACATGTTTGACAGCATCTGAATTGTGTAAGCAATGTAGTTGGCTCGGAAGAAAAGCCAGTAGAGGTAGGCAGAGTGCATCCACCCCTGAATCTCGGTCGCCTCCGGCAAATGCAAGTTCTCCGGCAGCTGCTGGAAGTGCCACCGGTTCCAGTGAGCAATGAGCTCGAATGCCAGTGCGACGAGGGAGAAGAACAAGAAACCCCTGATTAGCTTCAGAAGCAAATGGGGCTTCTCAGAAGCAGCAGGTCGACGGTGGGAAAGCAACCTTCTGCCGACGATTCCAGGAAGAGCCCATAGCAGCGCCGCTGCTGACGCGAGGCGGCCGGCGGCGTGGTGGGCCTTGAGGAGCAGCACCCAAGTGAACTGCTTAGCGTTCTTGCCGCGCCCCTTGTCCGTGGAGGGGAACGCTTCGTCTTCATCAACAGCCACGGCGGGGATCTCGAGAACTGCGTAGTTAGGGTTCTCCATTGTCACCACCACCGGTGTGCCCTTCTGCTGCTGCTTCTCCCTCGCCCACCACCCAGAGAAACCCGACCTCGGAGCCATAGCACAACCGTACAAAAATCAGCTTCCAGATCGATCGATCGATCAATCAATCAACAATTACTCCAAATTCCACCATCAAACTTGGATTCCCCCCTTTTTATGCTAGGGATTCAGCAAATGCAGAAACCGTGAGGAGGAGGAGGAGGAGGAGGAGGAGGAGGAAGAAGAACACAAAAGGAGAGAGAGAGAGAGAGAGAGCTGGGATTAATGTTCCTGACCTCCCTCGCTCGCTAATCTTCCATGAGGAAAGGTACACTACTCGCAGTCGTAAAGCTTAAAAGCAAGTGGAGGAAGGAATTAATCAATCAATGATCTTAAAACGACAGCACGGCTCGATGCTTCCACCATTCCCAAAACTTACCATGGTTGAAATCCGAATGAAATCTCGACTACCAGCGAACGAGAATCTGGGGAGCTCCAGGAAATGACGAATGGAGATTAGAGATTCATTAAACGCAGTAGAATAGCAGAAAAAAAAAGTAGGGAGATTGACCAGAGGATTTTTACAGTGATGAAGCAAGAACAGAACTTTTTTACGGTGGAAGAGAGACAACAAGACGAAGAAGAAGGCTTTTGCGAAGCAAACGACCAGCAGCTGTTCAGTTGTGTTCTGCTCTTCCCATTTTCTTTTTATTTACAAGGGCATTTATAGTTTTACTCAATAATATTTTTTAACCTAAAATATTTAACACTTTACATTCTCAAAATTAATAAATAAATCAATATAAAACGTTTTAGGTAAGAAGTAATTAATTATCTAAATTATATTAAAAAAATTAAAAATATGCCATAAATTTTATAAATAATCAAAACGTTTCTTTTTTAAAACAAATACCCTCATTAATTAATAATTTTATCTCAAAAATATCCTTAATCTAAATATTATTGTAATAATTATTCGACAACTATAATATGTAAAAATTATTTATAATTATTATTATAGTTTATAAAATCGGGATCTTAAAAAGCATAAATCGATCTAGAATATTTTTTAACCTAAAATATTTAACACTTTACATTCTCAAAATTAATAAATAAATCAATATAAAACGGTAGGTAAGAAGTAATTAATTATCTAAATTAAATTGAAAAAATTAAAAAATATACCATAAATTTTATAAATAATCAAAACGTTTCTTTTTTAAACAAATACGGTCATTAAACAATAATTTTATCTTAAAAATATCCTTAATCTAAATATTATTGTAACAATTATTCGAAAACTATAATATATAAAATTTATTTATAATCAATATCATAGTTTGTAAAATCGTGATCCTACGATTCGAAAGCATAAATTGATCCTGGATTACGAAAAATCGATACGAAGCAGGATCGATAGGATCAGAATATGGCCAATAGGATCATAATAGAATCAGAACAGAATGTATGAAAATTTTAAAAGGTCATAATATTTTACTCAAATTAAACTATGAAATCTATAATATATTAAATCGAAAGTCATTATAACATCTGTAGTTAGTTTCAAGGTCGTTAATCGTCCAGTTTTCGACCTAGAAGATTTTTTATCGTTTTTTAATTATCTTTTTTCTGCTTTTGTATAGTTATCGTTAGGATTTTAGAATTATTTAAATATTTATTTCATTATTTTTAGTTAATTTTTTATCAATAATATTCTATCTTTTTTATCAAAATGATAAGTCAATGAATTTTTAAAAGATTATTTTTGTATTATGTTCAAATCAAATAATTCAATAATTTTTATTACGTTAGTTATTTTATTGATCTTTAATTTGGATTATTTGTAAATTAAGGGAATTTAAGCTTGAATTATATATTATTAATATTATTATGTTAAAAGAAATTTTATTTTTTTAAAAAATATAAATATTATTAAAGATTACTATATAGTTAAATTATTAATTAATTTAAATTTATAAAGTGTTAATGTAATATGAGATGTTATATACACCAAAATAATAATCTACTTATATATAAATGGATATATTTTTCAAATTATTAATTATTTATCATAAAATTTTAAGAATTTTTATAAGATTGCATGTGATCCAGTCATAGCTAATGGAACAGCGGTCTGGCAGTCGCGACAGAAGGGGATGATAGCCCCAAAGTCGCCAACCCTTGTGGGTGGGACTATAATCGACCCGATGGGCTGGGGCTCGGCTCGAAGAAGACTCAGGCTTTGAGGCCCTCATCCGGATTGGCCCACCCAGGCCAACTTTAGCTAGAGAATGACTCGATCAAATAAATAACCAGGTCAGATAGGAGCGCCCGAGATCGGGAATGAGAGACCCGAACCTGTAGTCATGTTTCTCGACTGAGGGAAACCCTCAACCGTGTCTCCCGATCAAGGGAGATCTCATCCAATGTTTCCCGACTGAGGGAAATCCCCTACCGAGTTTCCTGACCGGGGGAAACTTTGTCCGTGATTTCCCAAAGAAGCGACCCTGTGGGCATTGACCAATGATAGCACGAGAGCCCTATGGGCCAGTTAAGTCGGTCAGTCGTACACATGGAAGCTTCCAGCACCAATGTTCGTACAAATTCCCTAACACCACGCGTGTGACAGCGATGACCACACTGGCGTCCGCCGACCGAGGAGATCCCTAACACCGCTCGTGTCGAGAATCACAGGGATCTCGCCAACTCAGTACGGCCACTGGCAGACATAGTGAATAAAACAAAGCCGTACATGGAGCCGTCGGGGAATCCTGGAGATCGTGGCGCCGGTCGGCCAACCACCGTTGATGATGCGAACCCAAAGAGAAGAAGTCTCACAACAAATGGAAGAAAGAGGGAAAGATAGACTAAATCAAAAAGATGGAGAAGCACGAACCTTGGTATAGAAGAAGAAGAAGATAGATGCCACAACCTTGAGATGGAGGTTGATAAGTCTTGAACGCCATAAGGGGATGCCTTGATAAGTTCTAGTTCAATGAAGAACCAACAAGTGAGAGCCTCACCATGTAGTAGATTGAATAAGCCAAAAGTTACATGTTATGGCCGCCACCCCCTTAATTTATAGCTATAGGGTGACCTAAAAACCCTAAAAGGCCAAAAGGAAGTCCATTTAGTAGAGGCCTATGTAGACTACATAAGCCTATTGAGCTCTTGGCACCATTACAACCCAAATAAAGCTAGAAATTGGGCCTAAATTGAACCCACAAAATTAACATATCCTTCTTACATAGACAAGAGACTAAGGAGACTAGCTAAGCTCATCTAAGGCTTGAATTAGGTTGACTAAGCCGTATGACTTGCTCTTGGTCAAACCTTCTTCAATAGTAGCTTTGACTTTCACATCTTCAATTAGCACATTAAGTGCTTCTTTCATCTTTTTAGCCTTAGCCCTTGTAATTGGGTCTCCTTTGATGCATAATGGATCATCAACATCTTCTAGGATGGGTTGAGCATGATCCGTATCGCTAGCTTGTTGGGCAACTTGTTCACTTCCTTTGTCTCCATCAGTTGATCCCTGACCTTGTCCTCGCATAAGACAAGAGTTGTGACAGAACTGGTTGGCTCCCCTTGACTATATATAGAACCCTCCATCTCCCCCGCGCATGTATGCAATCTAGGAGGAGCTACAGTATTTTCATTCTTCTACATTCTTCACCGAGATTCTGACTTGACCGTCGGAGGACTTTTGCTGGGAACTTTCCTGACGGGTTGCTAACAGTCCTTTTTATGCAGGTTGGAGCTAGTCGTCATTTGGTGTACCAGACCCAACCACCCGCAATCCATAATCATCCTTAGTCAGCAATGCTGGCCACATTGTCAGTTGGGAGTCCAGCTCGCTCACTAACAAGATCAAATTTGGTGCTAGAAGGAGGGCAATTCGCCTGATCGGAAGTGGAAGATGGACGACTCCAACAAGATGGCGGTCACCATCACACCGGAGGAATATGAGTGCTTGATGGCTGCCTGAGCTCAAAGGTTGTCCCAATAGTAGTGGCCGACTGGTAGCCCCGCTGCTCGTTTCCCCGATCCCTTGGTAGCTGGTCAGTCGACTGAGCAGGGAGATGCTCCTAGACCATAGGGTAACCAGGTCCCCTTCTGTTGGCGTTGGGATTCCTCCCTATATCCCCGGATTAAAATTCTATAGATTAGAACTAATCCAGATAGGGAAAGAAAACTTCCCAAACGACCTACTTCTTCTACCTTACTTTTCGATTGAGTGATCACTTGAATAAACTTGTTGTTCAAGTAATCAAGTTCCTTATTGATTAGCAGCGGAATAGAAGATGACGTTTGGATTGCCGGTTCTTGTGTTTGATTTGGGATCCAAGAGAAAAACAAATACAATTAAAGCATAACAAAAACCAAAAGTATACCTCTTGATCTTCTATTGTATTCCTATCATTTTCTTGGACGTCGTGTGAGCGATGATCTTCCAAGAATCACAGCCACCAAAACCCTCCTTCTTCTTCCTTCTTCCTTGCGCCACCTCCCTCTTCTTATTGCCGCACGCCCAAAGGAAGAAGAAAGCTCCTCCTTTGCTTGACCTAGCCGCACGCCCAAGAGCGAGAGAAGAGAAGAAGAGAGAAGATGGCTAACCTTTCTCCATGCTTGAACCCTAGCCGGTCCCCTTCCTCTTGTTGCTGGCGTCGCACGCCCAAGAGAGAGAGGGAGAAAAGAATTAGGTTATTTAGTTTTCATGATGGTTTATGAGGGTATTTATAGGCTACAATAGGGACCATGAGGAGGAGTTGGTTATGGTCTCCTAATGGATCTTTAAACCGATCCGTTAATAATAACCCGCTCCACTAAAGGGTTATTATTGAACTACCGCACCAACCCCATATTTAAAGTATGAGCTCCTTCTTATTATGTGTACATTTTCCCCCGTGTTTAAGATATCGTATGTCCATTAATTAATTAAATTACTAATAATTTAATTAATTAACATATAACTCCAAGAGTAGTACCATTCAACTTCATTATCATGTCGGACCAAGTCCACCTGCAGGATTTACATGATAATCCTTATGAGCTCCTAAGGGGACATCATCAACCTAAATAATTAGGTCATAGTTTCCTTCTATAATCAACGACACACCATATAAATAATATTATTTCTCAATTTACCGGGTCTATTGATTTAACGAATAAATCTTGTGCATTGGTAAATTAAAGAAATAAATATTAAGTATATGTGCCCATTATTATATCGGGATTAAGAGCATGTACATCCATAATAATCGAGGTCTTGTTCGATTATATAGTCAGTATAAATTGAATTACCTCAAAATGGTTCTACTCAATTCACACAAAGTGCACTAGTATAATTCTATAGTCAAGATAGACTAATACCAAATTACACTACAATCATTCCAATGGTTTGTCCAAATTCATCTTGGTAGTGAGCTACTACTTATACTTTATAAGAAACTGATAACATGATCATCTGTGTGGCACCACACACCATATTATCTATAATGTGAAGTAATGGATAATTTCATACGTATAACAAATATAAAATGCAAATACATGACCACTGTGATTCTTATTTCAAAATAGATATTTATACAAAAGCTAGGCTTATAGTATACATCCTAACAATCTCTCACTTATACTAAAAGACTATGCTTCCAATCAAACTGTCATACATCTGATTCACATCCCCTCAACATGCCTATCATAAGCTTTCGTTGGAAGGGCCTTAGTGAAAGGATCTGCTAGGTTATCTGCTGATACAATCTTGGCGACAACAAGTTCTCTTCGCTTTACGATGTCTCGTATCAGGTGGTACTTTTGCTCAATGTGTTTACTTGCCTTATGGGCTCGTGGTTCCTTTGAGTTTGCTATTGCACCACTGTTATCACAATAAATTGTGATAGCTTTGGGCAAACCAGGAATCACCTCTAAGTCCATCAAGAAGTTTCTGAGCTATACAACTTCTTTGGCTGCCTCAGAGGCTGCCACAGACTTAGCTTCCATGGTGGAGTCCGCAACGTATTTCTGCTTAATACTCCTTCATACTATGGCTCCACCTCCCAATGTAAACACATAACCCGAGGTAGACTTACTGTTATCCCTATCTGATTGAAAATCAGAATCCGTGTAACCCACAGGGAGCAAATGATCTGCTTGGTAAACTAACATATAATTTCTAATCCTTTTCAAGTACTTTAATATATGTTTTACCGCAGTCTAATGTCCTTGTCCTGGATTACTTTGATATCTACTAACCATGCCTACGACAAAGCAGATATCCGGTCTCGTACATAACATAGCATATCCCTACAGCCGAAGCATAAGGAACTACCTTCATCTCCTCTATCTCCTTTGATGTTTTAGGACACATCTTCTTAGATAAAGGTACCCCATGCCGAAAAGGTAGAAAACCTTTCTTGGAGTTTTGCATGCTAAAACGAGCTAGGATAGTGTCAATATACGAAGCTTGAGATAAACACAATATCCTTTTCCTGCGATCCCTTATAACTTTGATCCCAAGGATGTGTCCAGCTTCTCCTAAGTTCTTCATATCAAACTGCTTGGATAATCATACCCTTACGTCTGACAACACTTTGATATTGTTGCTAATGAGCAAAATATCATCTACGTATAGTAGAAGAAATACCATTACGTTTCCGTCACTTCTCTTGTATACACAAGACTCATCCAGACATTGTATGAATCCATAAGACTAGATTACCTCATCAAACCGGATATTCCAAGATCTTAAAGCTTGTTTCAATCCATAAATAGACCGATTAAGCTTGCACACAAGATGTTCTTTGCCTTTTGTAATGAATCCCTCTGGTTGCTTCATATAGATGTTTTCTTCAAGACTTCCGTTAAGGAAAGTTGTCTTGACATCCATTTGTCAAACCTCATAATCCCTATGAGTAGCAATAGACAAGAAAATCTGGATAGACTTAAGCATGGCTACTGGCGAAAATGTTTACTCATAATCAATCCCCTCTTTTTAAGTATACCCCTTCGCAACAAGCCTTGCTTTAAAGGTTTCCACCTTTCCGTCTGATCCTCTCTTCCTTTTGTAGACCCATTTACATCCAATGGCTTTTACACCATCCAGTGGTTCTACAAGCTCCCAGACTTGATTAAAATCCATAGATTCTTTCTCAGAGTTCACCGCCTTTTGCCAAGATATTACATCTTTATCTTGGAGTGCTTCATCATAGGTCCAAGGATCATGTTCATGTTCACCAAGGATCTAGTCCGAAGACTCTCCCAAAAATATGAATCTGTCAGGTTGCCTAACAATCCTCCCACTACGATGAGGCACTACCTGTGTATCATCTGTGACACGTAGTGCAGTCACTTATGGTATATCATCTTGTACTATTGGTACTGAAGTAGGAACTTCCCCTTTTATTTCCTCTAGAACAATCTTACTTATGGGCTTGTGATTCATTACATAGTCCTCTTCTAAAAATCGGGCATTCGTGCTAACAATGACCTTTTGATCTTTAGGACTGTAAAACAAACCACCTTTCGTTCCTCTAGGATAGCCTATAAACAAGCGAACTTCCATACAAGATTCCAACTTATCAGTGCCCCCTTTCATCACGTGCTGGACTACCCTAAATCCGAATATGTCTCAGACTAGGCTTACGCCCATTCCACAATTCTGTGAGAGTAGAGGGTACTGATTTAGAAGGTACCAAGTTCAGAATGTACACTGTCATTTTCAGAGCATACCCCCAGAACAAATTTGGTAATTCAGAATAATTCATCATCGATCTAACCATTTCCATAAGAGTCCTATTCCTTCGTTCTGCCACACTATTCTGTTGGGGTGTACCAGTTGCGGACAATTGGAATTGAATCCTAGCCTCTGATAAGTAACTCCTAAACTCTCCCAAGAGGTACTCACCAGCACGATCAGACCGTAGTGTCTTGATACTTTTACTATGATGTTTCTCCACATCAGCCTTGTATTCTTTGAACTTGTCAAAGCACTCAGACTTGCTGCGTATCAAGTCAATGTATCCATATCTCGAATAGTCATCTATAAATGAGACGAAATATTCAAAGCCACCTCTTGCCTAGATAGACATAGGACCGCACAAATCAGAATGAACCAGTTCCAACACTTCTTTGGCTCTATACCCCTTGGCTTTAAAAGGCCTCTTAGTCATTTTTCCTTCCAAGCAAGATTCGCAGGTTGGGAAATTTTCCACCACCAATGAACCAAAAGGCCCATCGGCTATCAACCTTTGAATTCTACTCAAGTTAATATGACCCAACCTTAGATGCCAAAGATATGTTTGGTTCATTTTCGAAGGTTCTTTTCTCTTATTAGAATTAGAATATGTGTTATTAATTTCCATTTGCATCGTGAGAGTTATTGGATTAAGAGTATACAAATTGCCAGCCAACACACCAGAACAGATAATCACCCTATTCCTTTTGATAACAACTCTGTCATTAAAAGAAATAGAATATCCATCCATAAATAATTTAGAAACTGAAATCAAGTTCTTTCTAAAATAAGGTACGTAAAGATAATTTCTCAAACCAAAGATTTATTCTTAGCAAAAGATAAATGAACATCTCCCACTGCAATAACCGCCGCCTCCATAGCATTGCCCATGTAGACGGTAATCTCGCCCTCAGATAGTCGTCTGGTTTCCTGGAACCCTTGTAATAAATTGCAGACATGATCAGTGGCTTCCATATCTACACACTAGGTACCGGTAGATAGCACCGCTAAATATGTTTCAACAACTAATGAAAAAGATATACCTTGATTTTTTTCCTTTCGGCGGGGACACTTGCCTTTCGGCTTCTTCACTCCAGCTTGTTGTCCTTGAGATCCAGCCCAAGGTTCGTAGAATCGCGATCCTACACAGGATCGATTTGGGGTCAGGATCGGATCGGTCAGGATCGGATCGTAAAATCGTACGATCCTATCAAAAACCCTTAAATGAAAAAATATATAATTTTTATTAACACTATAATGAAAATAATCACGTTTAACTTCAAGAATATTCTATTTATTACAAGATGATCCAATTTAATTGTCAACCTATTAGATAATAGACATCTAAAGACTCATCATTTTAGAAAAAAGATATAACATAATATTATTAATCAAAAACTAACTAAAAAATAATTAAATAGATATTTAAATAATCTTAAAACACTAACACTATCGATGTAAAAGATAAAAAAAATAATAAAAAAGATTAATAATCTTCTGGGCCTCTGAAAAGGCTTTAAACAATATTTTTTGGGATTCAATCTTAAAACTAACTTGTAGATCTTTAAACGAGTTTCAATTTGATATATTATAGGTCACGTGGTTCAATCCGAGTCAAAAGTTATGACCTCTTAAAGCTTTCATCGATCCTGTTCCGATTCTGTTCCGATCCTGTCCGATCCTATACGATCCTGTCCGATTCTGTCCGATCCTACCGATCCTGCTGCGATCCTGCTACAAAAAACGATTCTGCGCGATTCTGGATCGTTTTCTGCCGTAGGATCGTAGGATCGTACGATCCTACGATCCAGGATCGCGATTCTGCAAACTATGATCCAGCCGCTTTGTTTGCCGAACCAACTTATTTCTTCTTCTTCTTCCCACCTTTCGGCTTAGAAGCAGAAACATTTTCAGCAACATAAGCTTGAGCACTTTGACGAAATAGCCCTTCTGCTGCCCGGAGTTCTATCAGAAGTTCCGCCAACGAATACATCCTTTAGTTCATGTTGTAGTTCAGGCGGAACTACTCAAAACTCTTTGGTAGTATTTGGAGAATGATATCGTCCTGGGTTTCCCCATCGATTTCAGTTTCAAGGACTTTCATCTCATTTAAATGAGCCATCATCTCGAGGACATGATCCCTCACGGGTGTTCCCTCAGCCATAGTGGTTGTCATCAAGTTTCTCATAGCCTCTTGCCTGGCAGCCCTATTCTAGTGTTCGAAGAGTTCCTTGAGATTGAGCATCATGTCATAGGCAGTAGCGAAGGCCTAATGTTGATGTTGCAGTACATTTGACATGGAAGCCAAAATGTAACATCGCACCATCTCATCTGCCTTTACCCACTTCCTGTAACTCTCTTTCTCCTCTTCACTAAAATCATCTCTGGGCTTACTAGGACAGACCTCAAAAAGTACAAATTTGTACTCCTCAGCAGTCAAGACAATATCAAAGTTTCTTTTCCAATCAATATAATTTGGACCAGTAAGTTTATATTCTTTTAAAATCACAGTAAGTGGGTTGAAAGACATAATGAAAAACCTAAGTATCACATTGGTCAAAACATTAGAATTTAAAATAATATTGATTCCTCAAACAATAAAATTTTAAATTCACCAACACCTTAAAACACCGTGAATTTCGTATGTCACGATAGTATGAACGTATACTAATTCAAACATTTATAAGAGGAGATTTTACCCATTAATTTTATTATCTTGTCGACCTTACTTTTTGATAAATAAAATTAATAGTTGGTTTATCTTCGGTCATACAAATAATAGCAGTGATTCCAATGGGGAGGATACTATTAATTGCATCTAAGTGTACACCATTACTTGATTACTAAGTCCATTATCTAGGATTATGTCCCTTCTGATGGGAAAGATCACATGCTCCTAAATAATTTCCTAAAATCATCCATAAGGAAGTTTGATCTAGTGATCCGCGAAACAAACTCATCCGATGTGGAGGAAGACAATCAGAGCCAACGCGCAAGTTTGAATGCATCACTTTCAAACCAATAATGGAGGCCACGAGACTCAAAGATTCCCTCTCCCACTTAGTTATTTTAAAACGAGGAATTTTTCAAGCATGCACAACAAGCATATCAAACAACAAAGCAATAAATATGAAAATAAAATTTCTAACTATTATGGCTTTGTAGATTTCGCTGTTCTCCAATACGCCTCCAGTTGTGTTGCCATCTTGTCTCCTCCTCTCTTAGCCATGCAAGCAGGGACCCAAGTGAAGAAAAAAAAATTAATTTACATCTATCGATCCTATACTCCACAAAAGAGTTTACATAAAATCTAGATCGAAAAGTAAATTATAATTAAGTGGCTAACATTGCCGTATTTAATTATTATTAAATACAAATGGCCTCGTCAACCCCGAAGATTCAAATATACAATCACACAATCATCATACACAACACACAACCATAATAGTTGGATCTTATGTCTGCAACCATAAAGTTAGCCTATTACATATCCTACTATTATCCGACCTAAATTATATATGAAAAGCATGAAAGTAACCGAATCTATAACACACAGAATCGAAGACCATGGCTCTGATACCAATTGTTGGCGTTGGGATTCCTCCCTATATCCTCGGATTAAAATTCTATAGTTTAGAACTAATTCGGATAGGGAAAGAAAACTTCCCGAACGACCTACTTCATCTACCTTGCTTTTCGATCGAGTGATTACTTGAACAAACTTGTTGTTCAAGTAATCAAGCTCCTTATCGATTAGCAGCGGAATAGAAGATGAAGTTTGGATCGCCGGTTCTTGTGTTTGATTCGGGATCCAAGAGAAAAATAAATACAATTAAAGCATAACAAAAACCAAAAGTATACTTCTTGATCTTCTATTATATTCCTATCCTCTTCTTAGATGTCGTGTGGGTGACGATCTTCCAAGAATCACAACCACCAAAAGCCCTCCTTCTTCCTTCTTCCTTGCACCACCTCCCTCTTCTTGTTGTCGCACACCCAAAGGAAGAAGAAAGCTCCTCATTTGCTTGACCTAGCCGCACGCCCAAGAGGGAGAGAAGAGAAGAAGAAAAATAAGATGGCTAACTTTTCTCCTTGCTTGAACCCTAGTCGGCCCCCTTCCTCTTATTGTCGGCGCCGCACGCCCAAGAGATAGGGAGAAAAGAATTAGGTTAGTTAGTTCTCATGATGGCTTATGAGGGTATTTATAGGCTACAATAGGGACTATGAGGAGGAGTTGGTTATGATCTCCTAACGGATCTGTTAACCGATCCGTTAATAATAACACACTCCACTATAGAGTTATTATTGAACTACCGCACCAACCCCATATTTAAAGTATGGGCTCCTTCTTATTATGTGTACATTTTCTCCCTGTGTTTAAGATATCGCATGTCTGTTAATTAATTAAATTACTGACAATTTAATTAATTAACATATAACTCTAAGAGTAGTACCACTCAACTTCATTATCATGTCGGACCAAGTCCACTTGCAGGATTTACATGATAATCCTTATGAGCTCCTCAAGGGGACATCATCAGCTTAAATAATTAGGGCACAATTTTCTTCTATAATCAACGACACACCATATAAATAATATTATTTTCTAATTTACCGTGCCTATTAATTTAATGAATAAATCTCGCCCATTGGTAAATTAAAGAAATAAATATTAAGTACAAAGTGCACTAGTGTAATTCTATAATCAAGATAGACTAATACCAAATTACACTACAACCATTCCAATGGTTTGTCCAAATCCATCTTGGTTGTGAGCCACTACTTATACTTTACAAGGAACTGATAACATGATCTTCTGTGTGACACCATACACCATGTTATCTACAATGTGAAGTAATGGACAATTGCATACGTATAACAAATATAAAATACAAACACATGACCACTGTGATTCTTATTTCAAAATAGATGTTCATACAAAAGTTAGGCTTATAATATACATCCTAACACCTTCCCCTCAGATTTCCTCCGACCGAGGGAAGATGAGGCTCACTCGAGGCCCATGCAGATCTCTGTTTCCAATCAAACCCATCATTGCCAACTCGACAAAGGAAAGGCGTCAACTGACCAAGCTGTGTCTCCCCAACAAAGTAGTCTATTCTCCATTCACATCCTCAACGACCCTATCCCCAATCATCTCCGATTATTCACCATCCTGGTGTACACAGGAACCAATGACCCCGAGGAGCACATGATGAAGTTCAAGAGCGCTGCGCTGCTACATCAATACCCAGAGGTCGTTAAGTGCCAAGCATTCCTGACAACCTTTTCGGGGCCAGCTCAACGATGGTTTGACCGATTCCCGAGTGGGTCAGTGTCGAGTTTTGAGGAATTCAAGAGGTTATTCTTGGAGCATTTCGCGAGCAATCAAAGGCACCATAAGACGAGCCTAAATTTGTTCACCTTAAAGCAATAGTCGAAAGAATCACTCCGGACTTACATCAAGAGGTTCAACGGAGTGGCCATGTGCGTACTGACTGCCACTCCCGAGGTCCTTATCAGCGCTTTCTCTCAAGGGTTGCAGGAAGGGGTTTCTTCTGCTCATTAATCAGGAAGCCCCTGAAGACTTTGATAGTCTCTTGGGCAAGGTTGTTAAGTATATCAACATGGAGGAAGCTCAAGCCGCTTAGAGATGAGAAGTCGAAACAGCCTAGGGTCCGACTCCCCAGAAGAAGAGCCATTCATCGGCCGGGCCTATCCGCAGTCCCCGAGGGACCATGAACTGACCAGGGTCAGAACAAGGCACGTGCAACAAGTGGCGCAGTGGTGCCTTTTGACCAAATGGACACTGTATTGCTCCTTCCACCAAAGCAATACCCATTGCACTAAAGACTGCCAACAGGCTAGATGAAGACGAGCCTTGGTCGACAAAGGTCAAGCTCACCAGACACCTCAATGAAATGAGTAGGGGCGGGGGGTCCCCCTAGGCTGGTCATCGACAGAAGATCCCGCTCGGACTACTCCCGCAACTCGATAGTTGTTCCCCCCATTGGCCATCCCGAGTTTGAAGAAATAGATGAGGACCAGGCCAACCAGCAGAACGCAGTCTAAGGCGGGGTCAATGTTACCTCTGTTGGTGCCGGAAGCACCAAGATCGAACTCGTGTTTTGATAATGGCAAAGGGTACATAAGTTAAGGGTTTGTTGTGATCTAACGATGTTACTCAAGTGTGTAGAAAAATCCTAGGTCAACTAGGCACGAAGTCCTGACATAAGGTTGGGAAATAAGTCCTGGTCGTGGACTAGGCACCGAAGACCTGGTGAGTGAAGCTGGGCAATAAGTCCCGGTCGTTGACTGGGCACCGAAGACCTGGTGAGTGAGCTGGGCAATAAGTCCTGGTCGCAGACTGGGCACGAAGACTTGATCTAGGGGATTGGGCAAAATTCCAACAGGAGGAGCCGGTTGGCAAACAGGTAAACTCTCCTGAGAGGAGTAGGTGAGGATGCGTTCCCCGTAGGAGGGAACATTAGGCGTCGGTTCGACCTAGGATTCTATTTAGGAAGCTCAAAGTCAGAACCAAGACAGCTCAGGCTGTTAATCATGCTTAAACTTATATCATTTAGGTGTTATTTGTTTTGGAACCAACCCTGGTTGCAGGAACAAAGGGATGGATGTTTCTGCTCCTAGACGCCTGAATGTAGTCAGGCGGTGATACAGGCGCCTCAGACAAGGGTCTTTCTAAAGCCACTCGAAGCAAGACTCCATGTCAGCATATGAGGCGCCTGTGTTCATACAAGCGCCCCAGTCATCTCAGGCGCCCCAGTTGAAGGGATAAGCGCTGGCCAAGTCTGCGGATTGAGGTTCGCGCAGAATGGGCCACTTGTCAGGCGCCCCCTTCAACACAGACACCCCAGCGACTAGTATATAAAGGGGTTCACCCCCTTGCTTCAGTATACAACTTTTTTCTACGAATTCTTTCAAGCGCTCTACTCTAAACGCTCCATGCTCAAGTCTCAAGTGCCAACGCCGACCCGCGGCTCCGATTTTCAATCTTCTCCGGTCGTCAGTATAGAATTTTCTTATTACTGTATTTCCTTTAAAATTCTATATTCGAATTCAAAGTTGTAATATTTTCTTGGAATATAGAATTACCCAACGTAAACAGTCAAAGACCGTGGGCCTTGGAGTAGGAGCCGACCGCGACTCCGAACCAAGTAAAAAAATACAAGTGTTAGCATTGAATTTTTTCGCTGTGCAATTGCTCTCGTTTTTTCGAAAAATTATTCGATCGATATTAGCCCCCACCTATTGATTCTAACCGATCCCACAAGTGGTATCAGAGCAGGTGGCTCAAATCTGGTGTAACCACCAGTTGAGCGTTTTTTTTTTCAGATTTTAATATTTTTTTTCGTTCGTAATTTTCTCGTTAATCGAGGTTGATGCAACACCACTCGATTTTTTTCTTATTACTATTTTTTCCCACACTACTAATCCAAGACTTAGTCTTGGAACCAGTTTCGTTTTGCAATTTACTTTTCAAATAAATTCAGATGGCCAATCAAGAGTGGAACAGTGCCCGTCCACCTCTGTTCTCCAGCGAGAATTTCAGAGATTGGAAAGATCAAATGAAATCTCACTTGAAGGCCCATATAGACATATGGATGATAATTCAAACGGGATTCATCTTTCCCACAGAAGATGGATCATCAACCACATGGGATAAATTGGATGAATCAACGCTCAACAAGATTAAGACTGTAACGCCCGTCTTTTTCCAGACCTTACGGTGTGGTGAGAGACGGCGTTACGCTAACATACATATAGGCATATGAACATCGTAATGTAGCGGAATAATTTAAAACTTTATACCTACATGTAACTAACACTTGAATCATGTATACATGCCTTAACTATCATTCCTAAACATGGTGACATGGTAACTTAGCATATTAACATCATACGTAGCATCATGATATAAAAATCACATAAGTCATCCATAAGCATCATAAGTAGCAAGTGTATCAAACCATCATAATTATAGCATGAGACTTAAGAGGACAATGCAAAATATAGAACATGTGACAAGGTATAAACAACGATATTCAAATTAAGGAGCAAGAAGAAGGGTCAATGGTGACTTTCGCTGCGGCTATTTTGTTTGGTATATGTTTGCAGGTTTCAACGGCACCTGACGACCTAAAACTTCAGCTGAGGAGGTAGGCTGAGAGCTCAGATGGGGGCAATGGGTGACGACTGACCTGAAGCTTCAGCTGAAGAGGACTTCAGTGAACTGAGAACTCAGAAGAGGTCAGTGGGTGGCGCCTGTATGTGTGCAGAAGGAAGCATAAGAGGAAGAGGTTGGCGAAGCAGAGAAAACAACGAAACAAGGAACAACAGAGAAAAAGGGTTTTGCTGTTGTGTTGAGTTGTTAGAGTTCTCTGTATTCTTCTTGCTTGAGCTATCTGTTGTGTGAGCTTCTCGAGTCTCCTGTGCTTCATCTGTATATTTCTGAGACGCTTGTGGAGAGGTTACTCCACCGAAAAGGAGAAGTCTTTAGCCGGATTCACTTCGGGGCCTAATCTGTCGATGATCAAGGGATCACCCACCTCATGGGCACGCCAAGGAGTAGGGGCAAGTTATTCCTGAACCTTGTAAATCTCAGTGTTCATTTTTGTTGTGTTTTCTTTCTGTTTTGTTTTCCGTTGCTAACCTGAGTGCAGAAAGAAAGAAACAAAGTTTTTGGTGGGTGGCTATTCATACCCCCCCTCTCTAGCCATCCCAGATCCCAACAATCTCCACGCTGGATGCATATCAGGGCTATCATCAGGTGCCCCTGGCCATCACTGACCAGAAAAAAGTCAGTTGTATCACCGCGGATGATACGTACTACTATACTGTCATGTCGTTCGAGCTTACAAATGGAGGGGAGACCTATCAGTACATGATGAATAAAGTTTTCAGAGAGCAGATCGGGCGGAATATCGAAGTCTATGTAGACGACATCCTGATCAATACCGCCTGATCAATCGGACTAGTGTAGGACATAGAAGAAACCTACCGCATGATGAGAAGGTATTGGTTGAAGTTGAACCCAACCAGATGCCTCTTTGGAGCATAAAGCGAAAAATTCCTCGACTACATCATGACCGAGAGGGGAGTCGAGGTAAATCCAGGCAAAGTTAGAGCTCTGCTCGACATGCTGTCACCTTAGAGTTTGAGGGATGCTCAGCGACTCACAGGAAGGATCATGACCCTTCCAGGTGTTGGGATCTTCAGGCGACATAAACACAAAACGCAGCGGAAACAAGATCCCATGAGCGATTCATGCGAAAGAAAACTCGTACAAAGTATATCTATCTAATAGATTTATCTACTGTTTTACATTTGGAGCGTGCCCTTACGTTTATCCCGCTCGTCAAAGCGTCGCCGGATCTCTTGCACGTTCAAGTGTCCGTGCCTCTATTCGTATCCACACGAACACGATATCTCTACTTCGGAGAAGAACTACCTTAGACTTGAGGTAGTTCACAAAACACCAAGAACCCAAGATGTGAGTTTCGGCCAAGATGGAGAAGAGAAGGAAGAGGGGAAAGAAAATGACAAGTTGTCATCCAAATGACAAGGGAAAAACTCTTTTATACTCATATCATGAGGAGTTTTTGCCTTTTAAACTTCCCTTCATTAAACATTTTAATGTAACTCTCTAACTTTTCATGTAACACTCTAATGGTGAGAAACTCTCCATCTTCCTCTCTTATTAATTCATTAAACATTTTAATGAATTAATATTTCATCCAAATGTGGTTGAGTCTAATCTAAATGAGTTTAACTCAAATTAGATCTCAATCCATAATCCAATTGGATTCACTTGAGTCTAACTCAATTAATCCAATTCCAATTAAATCTTAGCCAAATCAAGATCAATTAATCTCCGAAGCATCGTGTCCTTAGTGTGTGACCCAATAGGCTCTCGTAACGTTGGTAATGTGTCTAAACCAATTTAGACACAAAAGCAATGAGCGACATCTAGCAATGCATCAATGCTACCTAAGTAACAAGAAACTCGAGATCCGACTTAACCTCCGTGACTATGGCAATGTATGACCTTGTCCTTATATCCTTGATATCTAGATTGACAAATAAGGCATAGACCGTGTCATCCTCAATCAATCTGGTGTTTCTTGATTCCCGAGTAGACTCACTCAAACAATTGAGCTCAATATCTCATATTGACTCATTCGAGCATGGCCATGCGTTTTAGCAGTCCTGCTCGATCAAGGGGCCCATAGATATCACTCCCGTCATATGGGAGGGATAGATCTCATCTACATCACTCACATCCCTCCGCATAATTCATTACATACCCAGTGATCGCCTTTATAGTCCACCCTGTTACGGGTGACGTTTGACGATACCAAGGTACATAACTCCTTATGTAGGGAACCGTAGTGACTTCAAGTCTAAGGACTATTCATACCAATAGTCACATGAGAAAGTTTATGACACTCATATGACAATCTATGAAACTTTCTCATGGCGGGTCATTCAGTACACATTCTCCAATGTATACCCATGTGTCAACTTGATATCACATATCCATGACTTGTGAGCTCAAGTCATCAGTTGACCTACATGCTAGTCTCCATGTATTAATATTATCCTTGAATATTAATACTTGACTAGGAATGGTTTAGAGTAGTGTTCTCTACATCATCTCACTATGGGTTCAACCAATCGATATAATGTAGATAAGAACCTACTACCCAAGGACATTATTATACTTAGTTATTTGGCACAAATACAAAGTAAGTATAATAACCAAACATGTCTTTATTAATAATAGAATATGATACAAAATGTCCCTAGTCAATCATCATATAATTGGCTTTAGGGCTCCTACTAACAATCTCCCACTAGCACTAGTGCCAATCACTGTAGTATCTAATACCGAGTGACCTGGTATGACCATCATGCTTCATTTGTGCCAAAGCCTTGGTAAAAGGATCTGCGATATTAGAATCAGTGTGTACTCTGCATATCCTCACATCTCCTCTTTCGATGATCTCTCGAATGAGATGGAAGCGTCGTAGTATGTGTTTGGTCCGCTGATGGGAGCGAGATTCCTTAGCCTGCGCAATAGCCCCATTGTTGTCACAATAGAGATCTATCAGGTCTGCTATGCTAGGAACCACACCAAGCTCTGTAATGAACTTCCGGATCCAAACAGCCTCTTTTGCCGCCTCTGACGCGGCAATATACTCGGCCTCTGTTGTAGAATCTGCGACTGTGTCCTGCTTCGAACTCTTCCAACTCACAGCGCCACCATTCAGGCAAAATACATATCCTGACTGCGATCTATAGTCATCCCTGTCTGTTTGGAAGCTTGCGTCACTGTAACCCTTTACAGCTAGCTCCTCATCGCCTCCAAATATCAAGAAATATTCTTTCATCCTTCGTAAGTACTTAAGAATATTCTTGACAGCTGTCCAGTGTCATTCACCTGGATCTGACTGGTACCTGCTCGTCATGCTCAAAGCATACGAAACATCTGGACGAGTACATAGCATGGCGTACATGATAGACCCTATAGCGGATGCATAAGGGATCTGATCCATACGGTCTCTCTCCTCCTTAGAAGAGGGACATTGAGTCTTCGAAAGACTCACACCATGTGACATTGGCAGAAATCCCTTCTTGGAATTCTGCATGGCAAAACGATTAAGCACCTTGTCAATATATGTACTCTGACTTAAGCCAAGCAATCTCTTAGATCTATCTCTATAGATCTTAATGCCTAGGATATAGGCTGCTTCACCTAAGTCGTTCATTGAGAAGCAATTCCCAAGCCACATCTTCACAGACTGTAGTGAAGGGATATCATTCCCAATGAGGAGTATGTCATCTACATACAAGATCAGGAAGATAACTGTGCTCCCACTAACCCTCTTGTAGACACAGGGTTCATTTTCATTCTTGATGAAATCAAACGCTTTGATTGCATCATCGAATCGAAGATTCCAGCTTCAAGAAGCTTGCTTTAGCCCATAAATGGACCTTTGCAACTTACATACCTTTCCAACATGCTCTGGATCTACAAAACCCTCAGGTTGTGTCATGTACACATCCTCGAGTAGATTCTCATTTAGGAATGCGGTTTTAACATCCATCTGCTAGATCTCGTAATCATGGTAAGCTGCAATAGCAAGCAGGATCCGAATAGACTTAAGCATCGTAACTGGGGAAAAGGTTTCATCATAGTCGATACCATGAATCTGCTTGAAACCTTTAGCTATCAATCGCCCTTTGTAGGTATGCATGAGTCCATCCATGTCAGTCTTTCTTCTAAAGACCCACTTACACCCAATGGGTTTAATCCCCTCAGGTGGATCAACCAAAGTCCATACTTGGTTAGTGTACATGGATTCCATTTCGGACCTCATGACTTCTAGCCATTTCTCAGAATCTGGGCTTATCACAGCTTCTTGATAGGATGTAGGCTCATTCAACTCAATGAGCATCACATCATCATGGTCAGACAAGAGAAAAGAGTATCTCTCAGGCTGACGACGTATCCTATCAGATCTGCGAGGAGGTTGGTCTACTTGAACAGCCTGTTGTTCCACAACTTCTTGTGCAACAACCTCATGATCCACAACATCTTGTGGTGCCTGTTCAATGTCCATTAAGGCCTCAGTACTATCTGCATCTTGAACTTCTTCAAGATGGATTTCACTTTCACTAGTCCTTCTAGAAATAAACTCCTTTTCTAGAAAAACATCATTTCTAGCGACAAACACTTTGCCTTGTGTGGGATTGTAAAAGTAATATCCCTTTGTTTCCTTGGGATATCCTACAAAGTAGCACTTATCAGATTTGGGTCCTAGTTTATCTGAGACATGATGTCGAACGTAAGCCTCACAACCCAAATCTTCATAAAAGACATTGTGGGACTCTTCCCAGTCCATATCGTATATGGTGTCTTTATAACAGCCTTTGATGGAGCTCGGTTAAGTGTGAAAAGAGTTGTCTCTAGAGCGAAACCCCAAAGGAAGTAGGAAGATCCGTCTGACTCATCATCGATCGTACCATATCTAATAGAGTACGATTTCTCCGCTCGGACACACCATTCCACTGTGGTGTTCCAGGTGGAGTGAGTTGGGATATGATCCCACACTCTGCTAGATGGTCACGAAACTCTTGGCTAAGGTATTCACCACCTCAATCTGATCGAAGCATCTTAATACTTTTGCCAAGTTGGTTTTGTACTTCACTCTTGAATTCTTTGAACTTTTCAAAGGATTCTGACTTGTGTTTCATGAGATACATATAGTCATACCTACTGATATCATCAGTGAAAGTGATGAAGTACTGATAGCCTCCTCTAGCTGCGGCATTGAAAGGGCCACATACATCAGTATGTATAAGTCCTAACAACTCTGTCTCTCTTTCGCCGTGTCCACTAAATGGAGTCTTGGTCATCTTGCCTAAAGACAAGATTCACATGTCTCATATGATTCAAAATCAAATGAGTCCAGTAATCCATCCTTATGGAGCTGGGATATGCGACTCTCATTTATATGTCCTAAGCGACAATGCCAGAGATATGCTTGGTTCAAATTATTTGGTTTGAACCGTTTGGTATTTATGTTATAGATTGGGTTATCTAGATCTAGAAGATAGAGTCTATTTATCAATGGTGCATTACAATAGAATATATCATTTAGCATTATAGAACAACATTTGTTCTTTATGGTAAATGAAAACCCTTTCTTGTCCAAACAAGATACTGAAATAATGTTCTTAGTTAATGCAGGTACATAAAAGCACTCTTCTAGTTCTAGGATAAGCCCAGTGGGCAAAGACAAGAAATATGTTCCTACAGCAATAGCAGCAACTCTTGCTCCGTTGCCTACTCGTAGGTCCACTTCGCCCTTGGTCAATAATCTAGCTCTTTGAAGGCCCTGCACATTAGTACAAATGTGAGAAGCACATCCGGTATCTAATACCCAAGAAGAAGAGATAGATAGATTGACTTCTATAACAAAAATACCTGAGGCAGAAGTCTCACTTCTTTGCTTCCTCCAAGTAGAGTTTACAATTCCTCTTCCAATGTCCGGTCTCACCACAATGGAAGCAGGTCCCTTCCTTAGGCACTTTGCCTTTGGCTTTGGATGTAGTAGAATTGGCCTTGCCTTTGGCTTGGGTCTTACCTTTGCCTTTAGGCTTCCATTTGCCATTGTCTTTGTTAACCATCAATACATTACTGGTCTTGGCTTTCTTGAGATTGGGCTCAGCAGTTCTTAACATGCTGAGCATCTCAGGTAAAGGCTTATCAATTTCATTAATGTTGTAGTTCATGACAAATTGATTATAACCCTCCGGCAACGATTGCAGGATAAGGTCTGTTGTCAATTCTTGGCCCAGTGGGAATCCTAGTCTTTCAAGGTTCTCCACATACCCAATCATCTTGAGTACGTGAGTTCCTACAGGAGTTCCCTCTTGCATCTTGCATGCAAATAGGGCTTTGGACACCTCAAAGCGCTCGTGCCTAGCTTGCCCTTGATATAGTTGTTTTAGATGCTCAACCATATCATGTGCATTCATGTTCTCGTGTTGCTTCTGAAGCTCAGAGTTCATGGTGGCAAGCATTAGGCATGATACATCCAATGCATCATCCTGATGATTCTTGTAAGCATCTTTTTCAGCACGGGTGGCGGTAGCGACGGGTGCTTCTGGAAGGGGTTGCTCTAGAACATATAGTTTACGTTCTTGTTTGAGGACTATCCTCAAGTTCCTGTACCAGTCCAGGAAATTAGCTCCGTTGAGCTTGTCCTTCTCAAGGACAGATCGCAGAAAGAGAGTGTTTGACGTATTAGACGATATGGTGATCTACAACAATACAACATGCAGAAATAAGTATCATATCTAGATCATTTAATTAGACCTTTAATTAAATGATGCTCCCACTAAATCGTAGAGCTTTTGTAGGGGCTAGTCATGGATGTAGGCAAACTTACTTTGCTCACACTACTAGCTCCAAACCAAACAGCGACTACATTTATGTGGGACAAGATCCAAATTATACTTCATCTTGAGTTAGCTTTGGCTAATCGCCCAAGACTCGGTACAATTAGGTAGGCAACATTTTACCAATTACATCGTATGCAACTCTTGAAAAAGGGTTAAGATTCACATTACACATCATCTTGAGTTAGCTTTGGCTAATCGCCCAAGACTTAGCATAATTTTCCTCTTACCCAATTTTCCCAACTTTTGGGATATGCCTCTAGGTTTCTCAATCCAATTGAGGTGACTTAGTTAAGTCTCACCCAAAGTTCGATAGCGGGACATCACAATTGTCCACTCGCACTCTACCAAGATAAAATGCATTTCTTTGCTTTGACAAACCCAACAACAAATGATCGAGGTAGTTTATGAGTACCGAACCTTGGTAGGCATATTGAGTTGACTTAATTAAGATTAACATCTAAGCATGCATCACATACACACACATAGCATATATCAATATATAGGCAAGAAAATGTGACATGGTTATGGCCAGTATACTACGATCTTCTCAAGCCAATGAGAAGATCGATGGTCAACCTAAAGATAACTTCTTCTCCAAGAGCATGCTCCGGTCATCATGTGTGGTTGGCATCCTCCTTGTAACTTCATTCTTCAATGGACACTCCATTCCTCTTTTGTACATTACAATGTAGGAAAACTCGAGTTACATTCGAGTCTAAATCTAATTTTACAATTAGGAAGAATAGATACAAGGCACGACACGCAGGCCGTATTATGAATTACAACATGTACACACACACATACATCCAATCACATTGGGGTTAAGGCCATAACCATTCACCATGTCATCATTTATACACAATAGATTTAGGACATTGATTTTATTATGAGTGCAAAAATAAATTTTACATTGTTGTTCCCCGAGTGAGTCGCTGCCCAGATTCATCAACATGAATCCGAGACCCATATAGCAATGGTATGATCACTCGGACTCCACTTTCCCGAGACATTCTCGGGGTTTTCTCACTCGGGACGACCCGAGCTTCTGTCTTCCCTGTTGATGCAGTCTGACCCTGATTGTTGTTTTGGTGTTGACATTGATTTTAGTTTAGGTTGATGACTATGATTATGATTAAGTCCTGATCGGGGATCAGGCATGGTATGGAAAATCCTAACCTGAAGGGTTAGGTGTGGAAAATCCTAGCTTGGAGGGCTAGGTGTTGAAAAGTCCTAATTCGGAAGAGTTGGGTGAAAATTCCTAGCTTGGAGGGCTAGGTGAAAAGTCCTAACTTGGAGGGTTAGGTGAAAAGTCCCAACTTGGAGGGTTAGGTGAAAAAGTCCTGGCTTGGAGGGTCAGGTCCTAGCTTGGAGGGCTAGGTCTGGAAAAGTCCTAATTCGGAAGAGTTGGGTGAAAAGTCCTAGCTTGGAGGGCTAGGTGAAAAGTCCTAACTTGGAGGGTTAGGTGAAAAGTCCCAACTTGGAGGGTTAGGTGATGAAATCCTAACTTGGAGGGCTAGGTTGGAGGAAATCCTAGCTTGGAGGGCTAGGTTAGAGTCCCTAGATCGGTCTGGTGACCGATCAGGGAAGTTGGCACGCTGCTCTTTTGTGGATCGGTTTGGTGACCGATCCAGCGATGACTGATCGGTCTGGTGACCGATCAGGGAGCGCACAGTGAGGTTGGGAACCTACTGTGTGGCTCCTGATCGGTCTGGTGACCGATCAGGGAGCAGGCCATTGCCTCGCTGCTTGGCTCCTGATCGGTCCGGTGACCGATCAGGGAGCAGGCAGTTCACTCACTGCCTTGCTCCTGATCGGTCTGGTGACCGATCAGGGAGCAATCAGTGAGTTGAGTTCCCCCGCTGATCAGGTCCTGAACGGTCTGGTGATCGATCAAAGACTTAGGATTTGATTTCCGCGGTTACTGTTCACTCAGACATGGACCGATCAGGCTTGAGCGTGATCAGACAGTGTCTGTCCTGATCAGTCTGGTGACTGATCAGGCTTTACTCTGATCGGTCTGGTGACCGATCAGGCTTGTGTCGCCACGAGAGTTGGGAGTCCCAGCTAAGCGGTGGATCGGTCTGGTGACCGACCCACGAGCCCTGGATCGGTCCGGTGACCGATCACTTTAATTCAAATTGCACTGTCAGACACTCTGATCGCGTCTGACCATATCCGATTCTCTGCATTTGATCCCTGATACTTGATTTACTGAGTGATATGCTGTTCTAATACTCTGATTAAGCTGCAGGTGACAGGGAAGGATTTAAACACTCAAGGAGAGTCAATGGAAGCCTTTCCTTGGAGCAGGTTTGTCCGTTTTCCATCTCAGGTTGCAACGGGCACTGGCGCTGGCTGGAGCTGCTGACTGGGACTGGTTTGAGGGAAGCTCAGGAGTCCAGAAGAGCTCAGTGGTGGTTGGTGGTTGCAGGTGAGCAACTGGAGGTTGCAGTGAGATGTTGTCACCTGGCGCTCAGTGGAGAAACAAAAGGGTGTAGTGGAGTGTTCGGTAGAACAACTTTTCTAGCTTGAGTTCTTGCTGTGCAAGTGTTTTCTCCACACCTTGCTTGTGCATTTTGAAGTTCCATCATCTTGAGCAAGCTACTGCAATCTTGAAGCAAGCTACTGCAATCTTGAAGCAACCATCCCTTGCTTGAGCACTTGGAGGAAGGAACAAGAGGCTTTGAGTCCAACAGCGAGAAGACACGAAAAAAGGGTTCTTGCGTGAGATCGTCGCTGGGTGGAGCTCGGAAGAAGCTTGCTGTGTTCTTGTCTGTGCTAAGTGCTAAGTAAGATCTTTCTTGTGTTTCATTGTGCTTAAAACTATATCTTTGATTGAAATGCTGTGGAGAGGTTACTCCACCAAGAAGGAGGTTGCTTTCTATCCGGTGTTCACTGGGGCTTGATTTGTCGACGATCAAGGGATCGCCCACCTTAAGGGCACACCAAGGAGTAGGGGCAAGTTATCCCCGAACCTTGTAAACCCTCTTGTTAGCGTCTTGCATTTGCGCTTAGCTTAGGATTTTGGTTTTCTGCATACTCTGTTTCTATTCTTTCCGCTGTGCTACTAAACGGTTTAAGTGCAGAATTTTGATAAGTGCTAAAGTTCAAGTGATTGGCTATATTCACCCCCCCTCTCTAGCCATCCGAGTTCCAACATTCCCGAGTGGTCTCGGGAAGCTTTCTGCTTGGTATGACCTCAGAGGTCAGTCTTCCCAAGTGGGAGGTCGAGAGCCCGACTACTATATCATACAGTTTATGCAACTCATAATATATCTTGTCTACTTCTATATTACATATAAAAGTACAAAACTTTGTACGATCTTTCGCAAGTGGCTCTGATACCACTGTTGAGATCTTCAGGCGACATAAACACAAAACGCAGCAGAAACAAGATCCCACGAGCGATCCATGCGAAAGAAAACTCGTACAAAGTATATCTATCTAATAGATTTATCTACTGTTTATACCTTTGGAGCATTCCCTTACGTTTATCCCACTCGTCCAAGCGCCGCCGGATCTCTTGCACGTTCAAGTGCTCGTGCCTCTATTCGTATCCACACGAACACGATATCTCTACTTCGGAGAAGAACAACCTTAGTTGTGCTAGCAACTTGAGGTAGTTCACAAAACACCAAGAACCCAAGATGGAGAAGAGAAGGAAGAGGGGAAAGAAAATGACAAGTTGTCATCCAAATGACAAGGGAAAAACTCTTTTATACTCATATCATGAGGAGTTTTTGCCTTTTAAACTTCCCTTCATTAAACATTTTAATGTAACTCTCTAACTTTTCATGTAACACTCTAATGGTGAGAAACTCTCCATCTTCCTCTCTTATTAATTCATTAAACACTTTAATGAATTAATATTTCATCCAAATGTGGTTGAGTCTAATCTAAATGAGTTTAACTCAAATTAGATCTCAATCTATAATCCAATTGGATTCACTTGAGTCTAACTCAATTAATCCAATTCCAATTAAATCTTAGCCAAATCAAGATCAATTAATCTCCGAAGCATCGTGTCCTTAGTGTGTGACCCAATAGGCTCTCGTAACATTGGCAATGTGTCTAAACCAATTTAGACACAAAAGCAATGAGCGGCATCTAGCAATGCATCAATGCTGCCCAAGTAACAAGAAAGTCGAGATCCGACTTAACCTCCGTGACTATGGCAATGTATGACATTGTCCTTCTATCCTTGATATCTAGATTGACAAATGAGGCATAGACCGTGTCATTCTCAATCAATCTGGTGTTTCTTGATCCCCGAGTAGACTCACTCAAACAATTGAGCTCAATATCTCATATTGACTCATTCGAGCATGGCCATGCGTTTTAGCAGTCCTACTCGATCAAGAGGCCCACAGATATCACTCCCGTCATATGGGAGGGATAGATCCCATCTACATCACTCACATCCCTCCGCATAATTCATTACATACCCAGTGATTGCCTTTATAGTCCACCCTGTTACGGGTGACGTTTGACGATACCAAAGTACATAACTCCTTATGTAGGGAACCGTAGTGACTTCAGGTCTAAGGACTATTCATACCAATAGTCACATGAGAAAGTTTATGATACTCATATGACAATCTATGAAACTTTCTCATGGCGGGTCATTCAGTACACATTCTCCAATGTATACCCATGTGTCAACTTGATATCACATATCTATGACTTGTGAGCTCAAGTCATCAGTTGACCTACATGCTAGTCTCCATGTATTAATATTGTCCTTGAATATTAATACTTGACTAGAAATAGTTTAGAGTAGTGTTCTCTACATCATCTCACTATCGATTCAACCAATCGATATAATATAGATAAGAACCCACTACCCAAGGGCATTATTATACTTAGTTATTTAGCACAAATACAAAGTAAGTATAATAACCAAACATGTCTTTATTAATAATAGAATATGATACAAAATGTCCCTAGTCAATCATCATATAATTGGCTCTAGGGCTCCTACTAACACCAGGTTCATCTCCCGGTCGGCAAATCACAGCTTACCGTTCTTTAAAACATTGCATCGGGCCACCAAGTTCCAATGGGATGTCGATTGTAATAAGGCCTTCGAAGAGCTAAAAACCTACTTAGTGGGGCTACCAGTGTTGGCCGAGCCAGAGTCGGGTGAACCAATGTATGTCTACTTATCGACTACAACTGAAGTGGTGAGTATGGTGTTAGTAAAACAGAGGGAGACCGAGCAGCAACCTGTGTACTTTTTCGCACATTTACTAAAGAGCACCGAGTGACACTATATGACACTCAAGAAGTTGGCTTATGTACTAATCTTAGCCGCTCGATGGCTTTAGCCTTACTTCCTAGCGCATCCTATCATCGTCCTGACCAATAGCACTCTAGGTCGTGTGTCAAATAACCCGGAGGCCTCGGGTCAGTTGATCAAATAGACGACAGAATTGACTGAATATGACATATAGTACCAGCCTAGCTCAGCCATCAAAGCCCAGGCCCTATCTGATTTCCTTAGTGAACTGCATTCAAAGGAGCCGGACAGCTTTTGGAAGATTTACGTGGATGGATCATCCGCTCAATAGGGGAGCAGAATTGGAATTCTGATGATTTCTCTGTAGGAAGAACAACTTCACCTATCCGTCCGGCAGGAATATCGAGCCACAAACAATGAAGAAAAATATGAGGCCTGTTGAGGCTTGATCATACAGCTAGAGGGGGTGAATAGTCGATCACCCACTTGATTCACGGTTCTTCCTACACTTTGTTAGTGCGCAACAGAATATGAAATAAACTAAACTAACAAAAGGAAAATCAAACCTCAAACACAACGATTTATGTGATTCAGAGATGACGCTCCTACTCCATAGTTGTCCGTAAGGTGGACGAATCTGATCCGTCGGTGGATGACTCCCCGGGAAGCCCCTGACTAGCTCGTGTAGCTCTTTATGGGTGGGAAACCTTGCCACAACCTCGCAAACACACCTGAGCACTTGTAGACTACTAATAAGCTCTAACCAAGCTTATTTCGTCAACCTTTGCCCAATTAAACCGAGCTCTCTTAAATAGAGCTCGTTCCTGATCCAACCATTACCAGTCAACTAGTGCCAACACCAATCGACTGTCAACTATCAAATTCAAATGTTACAACCTAAGGTTCAAATGCAATCGACACCCAGTCGATTGCACAGAAGATCAGTCGACTAATGTTTCTGTGACCTCTACCAGTCAACTGCTCCCAGCAGCAGTCGACTGTCCAAACCCTCAACCTTGAATTTCAGTCTCGAGTATATTCACTCAACACTCGTCCTCGCCTGACCAACCTAGACCGAGCCTTCAAGCTCAAGATTGATTGGAGAATGCCTTTGATCACCTACCTGATGCACGGGACACTCCCAACCGACCACGAGCAAGCAAGACTCATGAGGAAACGAGTTGGTCAATATACCTTAGTCAGTGATAAGCTATACAAGCGAGCTTTCGCTTGACTATTGCTCAAGTGTTTGGGTAGCGAAAAGATGTCGACTACGTGATCAGTGAAATCCACCTGGGAACGTGCAGCAGCCATACAGGAGGCCGAATGATTGCTCGAAAGATCTTGCTCTCGGGTTATTATTGGCCGACTCGGTAAAAAGATGTCAATTGGTTGGTCTCTGCTTGTCTACAATGTCAGAAGCACCAAAATCTTCCCCACCGGCCGGTCGAGATGATGAAGGTCTCTGCGGTGTCCTACCCCTTCGATCAATGGAGAATGAATATAGTCAGACCCTTCCCCATAGCCCCTACGTAGAAAAAAATCCTGTTAGTAGCAGTTGATTATTATCCAAGTGGGTGGAAGCCAAGACATTGGCTCGGATCACCGAGCAGGCTGTGATAAAGTTTCTATGGTAGAACATACTGTGTCGATATAGAATCCCCCAATGTTGGTCTCAGCCAACGGTCGGCAATTCCAAGACAAGAAACTTCGGGAATGGTGCTTGGCTTATGGTATTCAATAGTCCTTCACCTCGGTCGCCTATCCACAAGGCAACGGTCAGGCCGAGGTCGCCAATCGAGAAATCTTGAGAGGGCTAAAGATGAAGTTGGATCATGTTGGGGGAACATGGGTGGACGAGCTCCTTAGTGTCCTATGGGCTCAGCGAACCACGCCAAGGGAAGGGACAGGTCACAGACCGTTCCAACTCGTATATGGAAGCGAAGTGGTGGTGCCTATGGAAGTCGGATGCGAATCTAATCAGTGGAGGATGTACGATGAAGAGAATGAAGAAAGAAGGAGCCTGGAGCTGGATCTGGTGGAGGAGATCCGAGAGAAGGCCTCCATTTGGATGTTTGCATTTCGACAGAGGATGTAACAGAGGTACAACCAGAGAGTAGTGCCTCGGGTTTTCCAGGTCAGCGATCTCATTTGGAAAAGAATCAAATCGGTCGACGATGTGAGCAAGCTATAGCCCCAGTGGGGTGGACCCTTTAAAGTAACCCAGAAGTTACCACAAGGGTATACTACCTGTAGGATGTGCTAGGAAAGAGGTTAGGTAGACCCTGGAGTGTTATCCTCCTACAACCCGATCAGGAATAGGTCCCCTGTAAGCCCTTGTACACAAATAGCTGAGCCCTCCACTCGGCCTAGTAAGGGATTGCAGGAATTCCCAAGCTCGCTTGTCAGCACTCCAGACTCTTGCCTTGCCAGCGAGTTATAAATAGCTATGCCCCCATGCCACCACTCAGCTCAGTGTCACCGATCGGATGCGTGACGACCCATGCTCCTCAGAGTTAGTGCGAGCAAGTGTCTAGACTCTCGCCCGACCAGTGAGTTATAAGTGGGCATGTCCCCACGCCACCACTCAGCTCGGTGTCACCGACCGGATGCATGGCGGCCCACACTCCTCAGTGTTGGCCTGAGTGGGTGTCCAGACTCTTGTCTTGCCAGCGAGTTATAAGTGGGGATGCCCCCATGCCACCACTCAGGTCGGAGTCACCAACCGGACGTGTGGCGGCCCACCCTCCGAGTTGGCTCGAGTAGGTGTCCGGACTCTCGTCTTGTCAGGATGTTATAAGTGGGCATGTACCCACGCCACCTCTTTGCTCGGTGTCACCGACCGGACGCGTGATGACCCACGCTCCTCAGAGTCAACCCCAACGGGTGTCCAAACTCTCGCTTTACCAGCGAGTTATAAGCGGACATGCTCCCATGCCACCACTTAGCTCAGATTCACCAACCGGACGCGTGGCGGCTCACACTCCTTAGATTCATCCCGAGAGGGTGTCCAGACTCTCGCCTTGCTAGCGAATTATAAGTAGGCATGCCCCCATGCCACCACTCAACTCGGTGTCACCAATCGGACTCATGGCAACCCACGCTCCTTCGAATCGGCCCGAGCGGGTGTCCAGACTCTCGTCTTACCAACGAGTTATAAGTGGGCATGTCCCCACACCACCACTCAGCTCGGGGTCACCGATCGGACGCGTGGCGGCCCACGCTCCTTAGAGTCGGCCCGAGTGGGTGTCCGGACTCTCGCCTTGCTAACCAATTATAAGTGGGCATGTCCCCACTCCACCACTCAGCTCGATGTCACCGACAGACGCATGGTGGCCCACGCTCCTCAGAGTCAGCCCGAGCGCGTGTCCGGACTCTTACCTTGCCAGCGAATTATATGTGGGCATGCCCCCACGCCACCACTCAACGCGGTGTCACCGACCAAACGCATGGCGACCCACTCTCCATGGAGTCGGTTCGAGCGGGTGCATGCCAACCCACGAGTTGGCCTGGACGGGGGCCCAAACTCGCTACGTGCCACTATGTCATGAATTGACTATTCCTCACTTCCCTACCCGAGTCAACAGATGTGCTCTAGAGCGATGACTCAGCCCAATAAACGTGCATTATAACCATCGTGCTCTCGAGCAGATTTCTGGCTGAGTTGCAGCATCCTAGCAAATGCGCTCATAAGAAAGAGCTCTCAGTCAGCTCTTAGTCAGTTTGGTTAGAGTGAGAAGCTCTAGCTTCTCTCTAGATTTCCGGCCAGCGAGGTTTCCGACTAGCTGCATCCTCTACCACCTTGTTGAGGAGAGTGTTGGCTATGGGATAGCATGGGGAGTTCAGCTGGAAATTTAGAGGAAATTGTTAGGATGTGTACTAAAAGCCTAGCTTTTGTATGAACATCTACATTTTGGAATAAGAATCACAAGATCATTGTTTGCATTTTATATTTGATATATACATGCTATTGTCTAATACTTTACATAGTAGATAACATGGTGTGTGGTGTCACACAGAAGATCATGTTATCAATCCCTTGTAGAGTATATGTAGAGGCTCACAACCTAGATAATTTTGGACAAATCATTGTCAAGGTTATAGTGTAATTTGGTATTGGTTTATCTTGACCATAGAATTACACTAGTACACTTTGTATGTATTGAGCAAGACTGATATAGAGGTGATTCAATTTATACTGACTATATAATTGAATCAGACCTCAAATATTATGGTGTGCATGCTCTGACTCCCGATATAATAACGAGCACATGTACTTAATATCTATTTCTTTGATTTACCAATGGGCGAGATTTATTTGTTAAATCGATAGGCCCGGTAAGTTAGGAAATAATATTATTTACATGATGTGTTGTTGATTATAGAAGGAAACCGTGTCCTGATGCGTCAGGTTGATGATGCCCCCTTGAGGAGCTCATAAAGTTCATTATAGAAATCCTGCAGGTGGACTTGGTCCTACATGATGATAAGGTTGAGTGGTACTACTCATGGAGTTAGATATTAATTAATTAAATTATCAGTAATTTAATTAATTAGTAAACATTCGATATCTTAAACACGGGAAGATTTTATACACATAATAGGTGGAGCCCATTTTTATTTATGGGGGTTGGTGAGGTAATTCAATGGTAATCCTTTAGTGGATTGGATCATCATTAATGGATCGGGCTTTGATCCATTAGGAGGTCAAGATCCAACTCCTCCTCATGCTCCCTATTGTAGCCTATAAATACCTCATGTATTATGAGACCAAGGCATACCATCCAATTAATCCCAAGCCTTAAACCTAATTCTCTCCTCACCTCTCTCTTTCTTTCCTAGGGTTTGTGGGTGCCGGCGGTAAGGAAGAGGGTGGCCAGTTGGAAGCAAGGGAAGGAGAGGTTGAATACTTCTCCTTTTCTTCTATTCTCTATCCTCTCTTCTCTCCACTTGTGGTGGTGATCGGCGTAGGAAGCAAACAAGGAAGGGTTTTTGGCCGGCGGCACATCTTGAGGTGGGCGACGCCGGCGCAAATAAAGGAGGAAGAAGAAGGAGTTTTTGGCTGTGGTGTTGGGAGGAAGAAGAGCTTCTTCTCTTCTTCATCATTTTCATCATCTTCCTCCTCATCTCTTGGAGCCAGCACAAGCTAAAGAAAGGTGTTCTTCCTCTCCTCTTGGCCGGCGGCAACCAAACAACCCACTAAGGTTTCGGCGCAAGGAAGAAGAAGAAGGAGGTTTTGCTTTGGTGTTGGTGACTTCATTTCTTGGAAGATCGTCGCCCACTCGACGTCCAAGAAGAGGTTGGGTCATACAATAGATGATCGCGAGGTAAACAAGAGGTATAACTTCTTGTTTTGGTTCCTTTCACTTTATCTTATTATTGTATGTTGATATCTAACATGGACCCCGATGATAAACACAAAAATCGGCGATCCATTCATCATCTATTCCGTGGCTAATTGGTTAGACAAGTTAGATGGCTTGAACAACAAGTTTGTTCAAGTGGTCACTCGAATCAATTAGTACGATGATGAGTCGGTTGCTTGGGAAATTGTTCTCCATTCGGATTGGTTTCAATTTATGAAATTTTAATCCAGAGACACAGAGAGGATTCCCATGTGCAAACAACCGAAACCCAACAGAAGTCTCAGTGGCCACGGGCGTTGAAGGGCGGCTGGAGGTTAAGGCACAGAAGATAGGTAGTTGCCAGCGCTGAAGAAGATGGCCGGAGGATGAGGAGCTGGAGGCGTTGTGGGTCATTAGACAAGTGTGCTAGGCCTGTTCAATGAGGATTGGTGGAGGCGTGATACAAAAGGGAGGTTGTCGGAGGGTTAGGTCGTAAGGTGACGGCCTCAGCACAGGGTGGTACTGTAGCCGCCAGTATAGTTCCCTCCTGTGAACGGTAGACATTAAGACGACTTCAGGCGTGGCTTGTTTAGGGAGTGTTGCTTCCCCTTCCTGTTGAGAAGGTGACAAGCTTCGCTGAAGGATAGTGCTGGATTTCTCCACCGAGGGAGGAACTAAAAGGGCCACGGTGACACATAGGAGGTCAGTGGGTCCTAACAAGGCGATCCTCAACGCCGGCGAGCTAGTCGGGCGGAGGCGGAGACACAGGGAGTCGCCAGAGTACACTGTAATGATTGGAAGCGTGTGAAGGAAGATGAAGCGACGTGGGATTGACTCTGACCGTGATCTAACTTGGAGGGGAAGTTAGTGGCTACATTTGAAATTTGAATTCAAAGTTAGTGGGTATGGGTTAGCAGGTAGCGGGCAGAAGCTGGATCCGTTAGTAGAATCCGATATCCAATACCTAATTGATAAGGATGGGGAGATCAGGTCTATTGCAAGGGTCGAGGCGGTGAAGGGCGCCGCTATGGCGATCGCTTCCTCCACGGCGAGTGCTAGGTCGTAGAGAGTGGGAGCGACAGTCACCTCAAACCAAAAGATAGCTGACAAGACGGACGGATAGTGCTACTCGGCCGCCGCAGGGAGATGGAACAAGCCCCAGTCGAACGGGAAGGTCGGTTGGTTGTGATCCAGCTCCAGGCGCAATCAGAGTTCCAGATCCAGAAAGATACTCATGAGGTGGCTAAGGCTGCGGATGCAGTTGGAGGTTCTGATGTGGTCAGCAGGCCAGAGGCAACTGGGACTTTAGATGCAGCTAGGGTTCCAGGTGCTGCTAGGGGTCCGACAACAGCTAGGGCTACAGTCGCAGCAAAGGCTCCTGTATCAGCAACGCAACCTGAGTCTGCTGGGCTTACGGAAGGTAAAAGATGGGTGGATCTGTTCAAAGACAACAGACACTGTGATGGAAGTATGGCGCTACGTAGGGTTCAGCAGACAGGCACACGAGTACCCCTAGAGCAAGAAGACATGCAAACTATTGAAAGTGTTATGGGTCACTGCTTGGTTGGGAGATTCATAGGAAGGTTTCCAGGTTGGCAAGCACTAAAGGATCTCACAAGGCGATGGAGGGTACCTCACAAAATGTTCAATCATCACATGATGTGGTTAGTCTTCAGGTTTGAGACGAAGGAGGATGTGGAGCGTGTAATGCAAAATGGACCATACGTCGCATATGGATGTCCACTATACCTCAAGGTGATGTCGTAGTGCTTTAGCTTCCAACTGAAGTCGCAGAGTCAGGTGCCACTATGGATGCAGATATTTAGCCTACTAGTGGACTGTTGGATTGCCTCAGGCTTAAGTAAGGTGGTATCAATGGTGGGTAACCCACTCTATATGGACCGAGTCACGCAAAAGAAGGAGCGCATCAGCTTTGCTCACGTTCTGGTGGAAATGGACATAACTAAGTAGTTGCCTAGCTCAATACCGGTTAGGATTCCGGATGGTTGTGAGGCGGATCTGCAAGTAGTGTTTGAGTCCCCCTTGCGATTACATAGTCAGTGTAAGCAGTTAGGGCATTACCAGCAGGACTGCACGCCTCAATTGCAAAAGAGCCCAGTTGCAAGTAACCAAGGCAAGTCAACAATCAGTCAAAGGGAGGCGGGGTGGAAGGAAGGAGAATTCATACCTACACAAGTGGGGCAGCAGCAGCAGACAAGGAGTCGTTTATGGTATGGAGTGCACCTACTCAACTGTGCAGGGGAACGAAGGTAGTAGTCTGGTGTGTACTGGTACAAGGCATCAGCAACAGGCAAGATCAGTGTTGCCAGTAAGTGGCAAAGTCAGTGCATCAATGGCACACTCCTGGATTGCAGTCACACCACCTTACAAACGTGGCCATATGAATCCACACAAAGGAAAGGGTAATCCAGTTAGTCAGGGCAACCCGGAGCCACAACCTAGGAAGGAACAGTCACTTTTGAGGCGTAGTGCAAGACTGTTAGGAAGTTTTGAAGCTACGAGTGGAGCAGGAGGGGCTGATGGGGTGTGTATACGGGTTCAAAAAGGGGATCAACCTGGTCAATCTGAGCAGTAGAGACAGTGTGTTACACAGTCAATGGGGATACAGCTAAGTGTACCAAACCCGGGGTAGGCTAGGCAAATATCAACAACCAATAACCACTCAGTAGAGGAGCATACTATGGAGCAATTGCTAAGCATTGGAAACACTCAGATGGCCAGAACAACAGTGCCTGAATTGGGAAGTCAACTACTATAGACTAGTAGCCAGATGCAAATGGGTAGTGTGTGCAGTGGCGTTGCCAATCAGAAGCAGGTTCACAATGTATCAACTCAGAAGGTTCACAATGTTGACACTGGTAAGCAGGATGACCAAATGGCAGTTATAGAGAAACAAGACATGGTGGCCATGGCTCAGGGAGACATGGATGGATTTGAAGGCCAGATCCAAGGTACCAACTTACAGTCAACAGAGGTTGGTGGCCAGATACAAATGGGCAGTGGGAGCATTGCCAATCAGCAGTAGGTTCACAATGTATCAATTCAGAAGGTTCACAATGTTGACACTGGTAAGCAGGATGGTGAAGGAACAAATCTGGAGCCAATTCAGCAAGCAGCAAACTGCATGATGTCGTCAATGGACCTAAGGGATCATAACCTGAGCATCCATATACCTGAAGTTGAGTGCTCAAGAGAGGTCAGTTGCACTGTATCAGGAGATGCACAGTAGGGCAACTATAGATAAATGGTGTCAGGCAGAGTAAACTAATGGCACAGTTGATACAGACTCAAGGGATTCATATAGCACTGAACAAGGGATGGCAGAAGCAGTGTCTCCTAGCAGAACTGATACACTATCAGAAGGTTCAGAGACACAGAATGAGGAGATGTCGGATGTAAATGGAGAGGCAGAAACCTATACAAACCAGAGCCAAAGCAGCAAAGTGGAAGCTGGCCATGCAGAGATATGGTCCAAGGGTTGCTGAGTTAGTTACTGCCCTACCAGCTGCAGATTTTCGATGTGCAAAATTCAAGGATAAAAGCCATGAAAGTGTAAGCAATCAAAGCAGAGCAGTGGGTAAGGGAGGTAAGGAGAAGTGTGGTAAGCAGGTGACCAGTCATATCAAACCTTCGAGCTTGAGACGGCCAAGGTCGTCCTCATCATCATAAAGATTGCGACATGGAACGTGAGGCGCCTAAACCAACGCCCCAAGCAGAAGGAAGTAGAGAACTTCCTTAATAGGAATAGGATTGCGGTTATGGGGCTAATGGAGACTAAACTGACTAATCAGGCATATATCAGGATGCAACGTAGAAGATTCCAGCAGTGGGAAACACAACATTGCATAGTTGAATCCTTGAGTTCACAGACTAGTAGAATTATGCTCATCTAGAATTCAACAAGGGTCGACCTCCAAATCAGTGAGTGGGATGTGCAAATTGTGTATGCGCAGGTCAAGTGCAGGATAACTCAGATGCAGTTTCAAGCAACCTTTGTATATGGGGAACTCTCAATCACGGGTAGAAGGAGGTATGGGAGGGACTGAGCCGTATTGGAGCTGCCATAAACATGCTTTGGCTTCTAATGGGGGGCTTTAATGTGTCGCTCACAGCTGCAGATAAGAAAGGAGGAAGAGCAGTCACTCCATATCAAGTTGCTGACTTTCAGGACTTCATACAATTTAATTCACTAGAAGACCTTCCTCAAGTGGGTTGTAGATATACTTGGTCGAATGGCCAAGTGTTCAGTAAGCTAGATCAGGCATTGGTTAACAGGCACTAGATGGAAGCAAGCATTCGGACAGTAGCTGACTTTCTCCCACCAGCCTATTACTCAGATCATACTCCCTGTGTAGTAACAATTCTGGATGGCAGCGATGTAGGTAGGAGACCATTCAAGTTCTTTAATATGTGGACCTTTCATGCAGACTTCCAATCAGTAGTAGCTAGCAATTGGGTGACTGATCAGTGGCAGCGGCAGTGGAGCACAGCACAGTTTAGGCTGAAAGGGAAACTAACACGGCTGAAATCTGAATTGAGGCAGCTAAATCATCAGCATTTCCAACACATTCAGGAGAGGGCAGATAGTGTGCGTGTCGAACTTCAACAGATGCAGCAGGCAGGGCTTACAATTGGTGAGTTTGAGCAGAACTACAAGCGTGTCCAGCTTCTGGCAGCGCAGCTTAGTAACGCAGATTACCAATTCTGTGCTCAAAAAGCTAAGGTCAAGTACTTCAAGGAGGCTGACAGAAATACGACTTTCTTCCATGTTTTGGTGAAACGGAACGACAAGTGAAAGGAGATAATAGTGATGCAAAAGGCTTCAGGTGAAATTACACACTGCTATGGAAAGGTGGTTAATGAATTCTTGATGCACTATGAAGGTCTGTTGGGAACAGCGATACAGAGGCAACCTTTACAGCATGCATGCTTGGCTTTTGGGAGGAGTATCACAGAGGAGCAGCAAAGAGCCTTGATCAGTGAGCCTACATTTGAAGAAATCAAACAGGCCTTATTTAGCATTGGAGATCAGAAAGCACCAGGGTCGGACGGTTATGGGTCCAAATTTTTTTAGCACTCTTGGGATATAATCAGTGGAGACTTTGTGGCAGCTGTGCTAGAGTTCTTCAAAAGTGGGAAATTGCTAAAGCTGTGGAATCACTCACTTATATAACTGGTACCAAAGAAAGAACATCTAAGTAGAGTCATAGATTATAGGCCAATATCATGTTGCTCGTTGTATTACAAGGTGGTCTCTAAACTACTAGCAGGGAAGATAGCAGGGGTGGTGGAGCATATCTTTCATCCGGCGCAGACGACTTTTGTCAAAGGGAGAACTATAATTAATAACATACATCTTGCTCAAGAGCTTCTCAGGAACTACACCAAGAAGAGGATTTCCCCAAGATACACTTTAAAGGTTGATCTCCAGAAGGATTTTGACACGGTCAGTTGGGATTTCTTGTTGGAAGTTCTAGAAGGGTTGCAGTTTCCAGCCACCTATGTTGGATGGGTAAGGGAGTGCATCACTACAATATTCACTCAATATCAATGATAGCATACATGGTCATTTCAAAGGGGCACGGGGGCTTAGGCAGGGGGATCCACTATCCCCAAACCTTTTTGGCATATGTATGGAGTATGTGTCCAGACTGCTGTGTCAGAGTACTACAAGGTCGGATTTCCACTTCCATCCAAGATGTGCTGATCAGATGATAGCTCACCTCGCTTATGCGGACGATCTGTTACTATTTGCCAGGGGTGATGTTACATCAGTAGGGGCACTAATGGATTGCTTGGAGAGGTTTGGTCAGATGGCAGGCCTTAGGGCCAATTTGGAGAAGTCAAATATATACATAGCATGGGTGGATGCGGGTATTAGGAGAACACTGTTGGAGCTCACTGGCTTTCAGAGTGACACTATGCCTTTTCGGTACTTGGGGATTCCGTTGGCATCAGAGAAGCTCAGGATAGCGGATTACGCACCCCTGATGGACACCTTGGCAAAGAAAGTCAATGCTTGGCCCAAGAACACCCTTACCTATGTCAGTAAAGCCCAGTTGATCAAATCAATTCTGCAAGGGGTGGAGTGCTACTGGTTGTCGATTCTTCCATTGCCAGCTGGAGTGATTGATAGGTTATACAGTATATGCCGTGGATTCCTATGGACATCAAAGCACCCCCCCCCCCCCCCCCCCTCATTGCTTGGTTGGAGATGTGTAAGCCTAAGGAAGAGGGAGGATTAGGATTCAAGGACCTCAGGGCTTGGAATGATGCATTGTTAGCTAAGGTACTCTAGAGGATCCAGGATAAGCAGGACAGTTTATGGATTAGATGGGTACATCACACATATCTGTAGCAGTTAGATGTTTGGAGTTGGAGGGTGATGAAGCATACAGACTCACCGCTTATCAAGAGGCCCTGTCAGATCAGGGATCAGATAGTCATGCATGAGGGATCAGCAGAGGCGGCTCAGCGGCTGTTGAGTGGTTGGTTTAAGCTTCACAGACAGCATCGTAGAGGCATTGTGGTAGCATATGATTTTTTTTTGTATGGCAAGGGATCGTAAGCCTTGGGCTAAGACGATATGGCGGAAACAAGTATACCCGAGCCACTCCTTTACCTTATGGCTACTGGCTCATCGCAGGCTGCTCACTAGTGATCATCAGGCATATTTGGGCGAGGAGGAGATGGGGGTCTGCTCCATCTGCCGTGAGGATGCTGACACTCAGGAGCATATCTTCTTCAGGTGTCCTCCGGTACACCAATTATGGAGTCGCATCCATTTATAGTTACAGATGACCCCGGATATGAGTTCTTACCATAGGATGTTTAGAGTATTCAACAGGCAGTATCGAGGAAGGAGTCGATTGATGCAAGCACGTCACGTAGCAGTGGTGATGATGGTGCATTATGTTTGGCAGGCGCGGAAGATCTGCAGATTTGAGGGTGGACGTCTGGACGTGGAGGCGACATTTAAGAAGATCCAGGTACAAGTATATCAGACCATGGAGACACAGTTACAGAGTGTGAGGTGAGGGATGGCTGAGGAGGGAACAAGGGTTTCTTGTACTGCGAGGGGGAAGAGGGGAGGATTGTATGCAACATTGAGGGAGAGTGATTGTATGGGAGGGATAGGTGGGATTGTGTGAAGAAGCTACTGTAAAAAAAAATAGGTTGACTAGGATTGACCTGGTTAGCCACACTCCGACTAGACTAGGTGTACAGTTTTGGATTGGCCGGCTGCACCTTGGGCTGGCCAACTTGAGTGTTGTACCCCACTTGGGCTGGACTAGGGCCGCGGGTGTGGAGCTGGTTAGCTGCACCTTGGGCTAACCCGGATTGGTTGGTTGCACTTGAGCCAATCAGTTTAGCTGTGTTGACTGTATTGGATGTCTGTGCTATGGGTTTTGATTGTATTTTAACCAGGGTTGACTTGTTGACCGCTGCAGGGTGTGATCTGCTCAGATCGAAATTGCTAGCCAGGATTTGACCTGGTCAACCACACATGGATTGACCAGGGTGTCGTGGAGGACTGCACCTGACTGGATGTTGACTGTATGTCTGGATTGAATGTGTATTTCTGTGGATGATGTATACTGGCTGTATTTTGACTGTGCAATGGTGAATGGATCCACCATGGATGATCTATCTAGTCCGTAGCAAACGATTGCGGTAAAGACAAGTCAAATCCATTGTTGGTTGAGGTTTTGCCAAAAAACCTACAAGGGTGAATGCACCCACCATAGGTCTATCTAGTCCGTAGGAACGACTACGGTAAAGACGAATCAAATCCGTTGATGGCTGAGGGTTTACCAAAAAGCCTATCAGAGTGAATAGGCCCACCATAAGTCTATCTAGTTCATAGTCCCGGCTATGGTAAAGACGTATCAAATCCAGTTACAGCTAGTCACTTGCCAAAATTGAACATCGGGTTTGAATCCAATCCTATCAACCTCAGTGCGTGGAGCAAAGAGAGAATTGAAGCATCAAACTGATATGTGGCAAGGATTTGGTGTGTGGTGAGCAATCAGCAGAGGGAATCAACGGTAGTACTCGTTACACATGCACATGCTTGGAGGATGCAGCTGTCACAGTGGAGAAACAGTGAGGGCCTTTTGTGGATGGAGTGGGTGGGATGTAGGTTGGAATAGCAAAGGAACCAGGGTGGTGGATGGATAGTGGAAGTCTTTTGTGGGTTGGTATGTATGAGGGTATACTGGCGTATCATCATGGGATATCTACTCGGATCTAACAATTCGTCAAAACAAATGGATATCCACAGGGTGCATAGATGTATGTACTATTTTACTTGATGATATATTTACCTTTCATCAAAAATCATAAGTCATAGTGGCTACAGCGTCGAGCGAATGCCCCCTCACACGAAACAACGGTAACTAAACACCACTCCCTCGAATAAACTCAAAGAGTGCAATGCAAAGAAACACAACACTAGGGAAAGCCATGGGGGTTAAATTCACTAAGGTAAAGAATATATTACAAGCTCACTGGGGGCGAGCAAGGTGAATACAAACAAGGGACTTAACTACCCCGAGCAGAATGAGAGTTGGAGAATTAAAGTCTTCACTCGAAAGGACAGTGAGCCACCTCCGGCAACTACTAGGTCAGACCCGAGAGCTTCACCATGTTGATGGGCATATCCGGAGGGATGTGACCCCCATGCCTGAGCTGCTTGAAGGTGTTTGTTAGATGTAGTTTGAGCAGTGGGTTTACCCGGGTGGCAAGTTGCTTACTGAAGGTCGCTGAGTTAATGTACTCCAGTAGGCATCAAGTCTCACTGCGTCCCCAACCCTATACTCCCACAATTCTTCGAGCTCAACCTGAGTCGACTGCAGCTTAGACAACTCAGCGTAGGGTTGGCTGATCTCCTTGGCCCGGGCGTTCAGCTCTTGGTCCTGCGCCACTAGATGAGTGGACAAGGAGCCCAAGGCATCAATGTGGGTGGTGATCTCCTAGTGCTTGGCTGCTAGCGCGGCTTGTATCGAGTCATGGGCGACAGAGAGCTTAGTCAATTCGGCCAGCTTCTGATTCAGCTCTGATTGGCTCCGAGCTTGCAGGACCGAGGCTTTCCGCTCGGCGTACTCTATGGTGGCGATCTAACTTTGTGCATGAGCAACGGAAGCATCGGTAGAGTCTACTTAAGTCCGAGCCACCTCTAGCTAGTTCTTCGAGGTCGCCAACCGACCTTGTAAATCGATAATCTTTGCTCGGAGGTCATTCAATCTAGCTTCGCTAGAGGTTAATCGAGTATGGCGTGGTCACACCTCCAACTCCTCCACTCGGCGCTCGACTACCAACCGATGCCGAGCATGGGCCATCAGGGACATCGAGAGGCTGTGGCAGGAGCCCTAAAACTGAATTCGAAAAAGTTAGCACAGTAATAGATTAATAAAGCAAGTAGAAAGTTAGATACGGAAAGATTATACCTGACTCGCCTCCAAGAAGAAGGCGTTGGCTTTGTTGTTAGGGCCTCGGTAGTGGGATTCCTTGACCCCTTGAATGTAACGATCGACCATAAGGCCATACAATATCAACTCCTGTGTCCGCTCGGGAAGATCGCTAGGTGGTAGCTTAAGGCGGGGGTCAACCAGGGAGGGAACAAACACATGGAAGGTCAGTGGAGTAGAGGAAGCATCATCCGGAGAGGCTGGGGAGCTAGGGGTAGAGGAAGGTTGGGCGCGCTGAGTGATGTCTCAGTGCGTGAAGCACCTGACCTGATTGCGACTTGACTGGAGCCCTTCAGGACGCCAGGGGAAGCGAGGCTTCTTCTTCTTCTTGCGAGAGGTGGAAGGGGTCGCGGCGGGATCAACGACTTGATCAGCAGGAGATAGGTTCGGGGTGTTATCACAACGACGTCTCCTCGTGATAAGAGGCTGGTCATCCTCATCTGTTGTCGCCGAGACTAGAGGCTAGCTGATTGAGCTCTCCTAGGTGACTGGGATCTCTTCCTCGGGAGACTCGGGGACGGGTGCCGCATGGAGCGGGTCTACGGTGCATTTCTCCAACTCGGTAGCAGCCCAAGCCTCCATCTCGGCATCCAGAGCGGCAGCAAATATCATGATGGCTGCAAAATAAAAGAAAGCTTAGTTACTAAAAGGGCCCGACACGGGAATAGGGAGACTTACCGACTGAGGTGGGTAGAGGGATAGACGCTTGGCTCAGGCCAAACGTGTAAAGGATCTCCTTCTTGAGTATGTGCATCCCATGAAAATGTCGACCGCTGATCTTGGAGAGGGCAAGTCGGTAAACGGGAGAAGATTAATAGGCCTTATGGAGAACGAGATGCGGAGGTAGATCCTCGACGTAGGTTGTTAACCAATTGGGAGCGGGAGTCATATTCACAAAGAAGAAATGGTCTTCCAACCTTTGTTGGAAGTTGGGAGTTTGGCGAGGAAGGAGGATTTGTCTTGATGTTCCGGAAGAGAATGATGGGATGGCGAATCACCAAAGCGCAGCCCATGGTGATGATGACGGGGAGAGGATGCCCACGCTTGTGAGATTAACACGAGCATTAAAGGGGATTCACCGGAAGATTTTTCGATGGAGCCCTCTCCAACGCTCAAGTCAGAACTCTCTCTTTTCCAAAGGAAAATGAGGAATCAAAGTGCTATAATTCTAGAAAGCTTACTCCCTTTACCTGAGTGTCGAGGCGTCTTATATACCTGATGTCTTCCTCACACGTGCCCCCACGTCCTCCTCCACATTTCTTAATCATCGGTTACTTGATAGTTATTCTCTTTTGGTAACGATCACTGTGATTATTAAGGCCTTAATTAACTTGCGTTGCGAACAATAATTACTTAATGACTTTCCTGTTCTGGAATGAGGAGCGGGTGCGGTCTGACTTTCTTATCCCTACGTTGATCTTTGGGCTCCACTCTCCCGAGTCAGTCTCAGTGTCTTATCTCCCGAGTTAGCCTCGGGGCCTTCTTCCGTTCTCCCGAGATAGTCTCGGGGGCCCGATTCCTGGCCTGACCTTGGGGCACTGGATCGGTGGGCCCTGCCACGTAGCTTCTCCGTGCCACGTGTCCACCCCGGGATGTTCATCCCTATCACAAGTCCCATCTTCAAGTCTAATCAAAGGAAGTATGGCTGACTGATTGACTGGTGGTACGATGAACGGGAGTGAAGTATCTACAGGGCCCATATCACCGTTCCTTCTCTCTTGATGACTTGTCGGGTCCTAGGAATTGAAACATTCGTCCCCTAGCTTAAGGCGCTCCTTTGAGTTAATCCAAGAGTCCTTGCTAGTTTCAAGGCCCGTTAATGATAGTTGTCCATCACCCATTAAGAGTGCATGGGATATCTTAATGGCGAGAGAGCATTCCAACGAATAGAATACTGCCATGTGGGAGGGTCTTTTCTACATGATTTCCCTCTGATACGCTTATTAGGGTCATACCAACGGACGACCATAATGAAGGGCGATGTCTCGAGATTGGTAGTTATCACCGTCCACATGTCGTGCCTCTATTCTTCACACGAGAGCGACTTCTTCCCAATAAAAAGGGAAGGCCAAAGCGGCCTTCCGTCTTCTTGCACCGCCAACTATCAGAGCTTGTGCATCCCGTTTCTTCCTACTAGAGTCTTCTTTCTCTAGGGCTTCTTCTTCATGCGTAAGTCCCGTTCACCTTCTATCTTCTTCTCTTTCTTTCATCCAAAGTCATGGGCAAGGAGGAAAAGGGAAAGAGAGACCAGCATAGGAAGGAGAAACTAGAAGAGGAAAGGGCTTATCATCCGGAGTGGTACGAAGCCACTCCGTCTAAGGTTAAGTTCACCACCCTGAGAGTCGCCAGCGAGGCTTAAAGCATTTCGGCGGAGTTAGAGGTTAAGGTTTCTAGTATCGACCAGTCCCCCGTAGAACCCCTCTTAAGGTTTTACACTTTCTTCTTAGGATAAGTGGAGTTCAGCCTACATTTTCCAATCCCTCCATTCTTCATGGTCGTCTCTAAATATTTCGATGCGCCCTTGCACCAGATGGGTGGGGCACTCATCCTTTTCAAACTGTTCAATATACCCTTGACCCCCCGTTCTTTTCACTACTTTTTCCTTCCAAACTTAGCATCTAGGAGAGCCTTTAGCTTCACTGCCCGTCCCAGCTACAAGTTCATTAGTAGCCTCCCTTCCTCCCATAAGGGGTGGAAAGAGCGCTTTTTCATTATTCAACTTACTGAGCGCCCATTTTGTCTAACACGCTGGCGCGAAGATTTACCTTCTCCTCTGGACCTGGGCGATTTCCAGTTAGATCAGGGGTATCAACGGGCCAAAAGAATTTTGGCTAGGATGGAGTTCCATGACCCCAATCTGGTTCTATGCGAAGAGCTCCTGTATCGGGCTAGGATCAGCCCCAAAGTAACTCGTCTGAGCCCCGACCTCTGTAAGTGCACTGTTTCATTAAACGTTCCGTGTTGGTGCCAGAAGCACCAAAGTCGAACCTATGTTTTGATAATGGCAAAGTGTTCAGAAGTTAAGGTGTTGTTGTGATCTAACAATGCTGATTAAGTGTGCAGGGAAAGTCCTAGGTACACTAGGCACTAAGTCCTGGTTCTATGAATTGGGCACTAAGTCCTGGTCGCGGGCTGGGCAACTAAGTCCTGACGTAAGGTTGGGCACTAAGACCTGGTGAGTGAAGCTGGACACTAAGACTTGGTGAGTGAAGCTGGGCACTAAGACCTGGTCAAGGACTGGGCACCAAAGACCTGGTGAGTAAAGTTGGGCACTAAGACCTATCGCGGATTGGGCACGAAGATCTAGTGAGTGAAGCTAGGCAAAAGTTCAACTAGAGGAACCGATTGACAAAAAGGTAAATTCTCCCGAGAGGAGTAGGTGAGGACGCGTTCCCCGTAGGAGGGAACATTAGGCGTCGGTTCGACCTAGGGTTCCATTTGGGAAGCCCAAAGTCAGAACCAAGACAGCTCGGCTGTAAATCAAGTTTTATTTTATATCATTTATATGTTTCTTGTGTTTTGGAACTAACCCTGATTGTAGGAATAAAGGAAAGGAGATTCCTGCTGCTAGGCGCCTCAATGGAGTGAGGCGCCTCAATGGAGTGAGGCGCCTCACTGGGCTAGGCGCCTGTGTTGAGACAGGCGCCCCAGTGAAGAGTTATTCCAAAGCAATCGATGCAAACTGTCACGCAAGCCTCTGTACCAAGTCAAATGAGGCGTCTGTGTTAACACAGGCGCCCCAGTCAGCTCAGGCGCCCCAGTTGAAGGGATAAACGCTGGCCAAGTCTGCGGATTGGAGTTCTCGCAGGATAGGCCACGTGTCAGGCGCCCCCTTCAACATAGGCTCCCAAGTGACTGATATAAATAGGGGTTCACCCCAAAGGCTTCAGAACAACTTGCTCTCAACGCACTCATTTAAGCGTTACTCTCCGACAAGCTCCGTACTCGCGATTCAAATGCCGACGACGACCCGCTGTTCCGAACTTCCAACTTCTCCGGTCGTCGGTAAAAGTCCATTTTATTAAGTGCTGTAATTTCATTTTAAATTCTATATTTGTACCCCAACTTGTAATCTTTTACGAAAATATAGAATTTCCCATCGTAAACGGTCAAGGACCGTGGGCCTTGCAGTAGGAGCCGACCACGACTCCGAACCAAGTAAAAACAAACCGTGTTAGCGATTGTTTTTGCTATTTCCACTGCACAATTACTCTCTTTGTCCAAAATTTTTTAACGATCGATATTCACCCCCCCCTCTATCGATTCAATCCGATCCCATAAGTGGTATTAGAGCGGGTGGCTCAAACTTGGTGCAACCACCAGTTTGAGAATTTTTTTCGGATTTTCAAATTTTAAATTTTTTTTCGCTCGAATTTTTCTCGTTAATCGAGGTTGGTACAACACCACTCGATTTTCCTTCGTTATTAACATTCTTCCAGTACTACTAATCCAAGACTCAGTCTTGGAACAAGTTTTTTTTTTAAATCTTTTGCAGAAAATTTTTAATGGCCATGCAAGAAGGATACAACACCGACAGCCCCCCTCTTTTCAGTGGAGAAGATTTTGTTGGTGCCCCAGTTGGTTTTGATGCGATCAACCAAGTTAGGTTAGGTCCTGTTGGTTTTAATCCCTCTGCTAAGTGTGTAGGAACTTAGGTACGGAGGAAGTCAAGCGTAAAACGCAGTGGACGAGAAGGATTACGCGGGGAAGTGAGCCGACGGGCTCAGTACAATCCGAGGGACGCAGAAGCTGCGGAAGAGTACACCGGTGGAGCGAGAAGGACGTGCGCGGTGTCCGAGGGACGAGAAGTCGGGAGGAAGGACGCTCGAGGGGCGAAAGGCCGGAGTCGAGTTCAGGTGAGCCTAACTTCGGTTGGCCGGTAATCACCCAGAAGAAAAAGAATCAAAAAGACTAGTCCAAGCGCCCGAAAGAAAAGAAAAAAATTATTTGGTGCCAAGGAGGATCGAACCCGAGACCTCAACAACACACACTAACACACCTACCATTTGGGATAAAGAGTGATTACAATGAAATGTTGCCAATATTCAAAAAGACTGGTCCAAAGAAAAGGGAAAATTATTTGGTACCAAGGAGGATCAAACCCGAGACCTCAACAACACACACTAACCCACCTACCAATTGAGATAAAGGGTGATGACAATAAAATGTTGCCGATATTACTACTTAGAGATTAGAACAACGACATGGAAATTCAAACAACTATCTCGTTTGGAAAGATAAAGTTTTAATTAAAACTTTATTTCTTAAAAGATAATGTTACATTATCCTTTAATCAAATCCAATGGATGTAGTTTAATCCCATCCAAGATCAACCATCAAGATTACATCCATGGATCAACGGCCAAGAGAAAAGTCATCAACAATCAACAATCCAGATTCATTCTCTTAGGCTATAAATAGACTTAGAGGTTTTGCTTTAATTTTCATTCATTCAATTCTATTGCAATTCTCTAAGTTTAGTGATCTTCAGTTGTAAGACTTCTCCGCCACAAGGAGATTTTTTTTAGCTTTAACCGTCTTGGATGCAATGACCAAGTTGCAACCAAGTTTTTTTTTAATAGACGAGTTTCCACCACTTTTCATTTATTAGCCGTCTATTCACCCCCCTCTAGCCGAACCAACCCGATCTAACAAGTGGTATCAGAGCGAGGCCGCCGCAAAAGGACTAACCGCCAACTGCAGCAAATTTTAAGATGGTTGGACCAGCGATATACCCGCCTAAGATTGAGGGGGAGTTCGCGGCATGGAAATGGAAGATGCAGGTATTTTTTACTACGGATTATGAATTATTATGAAAAATGGCTATGCAGCTCCCAAAGACAATGAAGGAAAGATCAAGGATCCTGATTCTTGGAACAAGAAGGAACAAGTTGATGCTGTAGCAAAAGGAAAGACAGAATTTCATCTGCTGACCGTCCTCCCAGAGCAAGATGTGAACCGGATCGTTAAGTACGAATCGGCGAAGGAACTTTGGGAAAAGTTCTTGGAACTGCACGAAGGAACCTCGTAAGCAAAACTTGCGCGACGAGATGTTCTTCGAAGCCGACTGACCAATCTACGGATGGAAGACGGAGAATCTATTCCGAGATTACATGCAAAGGTAAAAGAACTAATCACAAGCCTCGAAAATCTCGGAGAAAAGGTAACTAACCGCGATGCTCAAAGGTACGCTCTAAACGCGTTTCCGAGAACCCCGGAATGGACCTCGGTAATCGATGCGTATTATATTTCAAAAAATCTAGAACTAAGTACTTTAGAACAGTTATTTTCTACTTTGGAACTTCACGAATCTCGCTTTGTAGAAAAGAACAGGAAAGTTGACAACATTGCGCTAAACACAAGGAAGATCCAACTCGACGAAGAATCTTCAGCGGATGATAAAGAAACAACACTAGCGGTAAGAAAATTATGTAAATTCATTAATACTAACCGCTCAAAAAGGGTGCAGAGAAAGAAAAAACAAACGGTCCAATGCTACAACTGCAATGAGGAGGGACACCTGAAAGATCAGTGCCCTAAACTCAAGAACCAGCCAATGAAGAAAAAGGCACTAAATGCCACTTGGGATGAGACCTCGTCAGATGAATCGGAAGCCGGAGAGTTCGTCGGACTTGCACTGATGGCAAGCCACCAGGACGAAGATGAAGAAAGCACCTCAGGAGAAAGCAGCAATGAAGAGAAAGATCCTAACTTCGAAACTGACCCGGTAAGTGAGGTATGTCTACTTCCACCTGCTTGAATCTACTCGGTAATAAAATCCATGCTTAAGTCGATGAATAAATTGGAGATAGAAAACTCTGAGTTAAAAGAAAGATCTGGCACTGTATGCTCATCAGTTCTATTCGACCAACTAAAAACAGAAAATGAAAATTTGAAGAATCTAGTGGAGAAATTAGAAAATGATATTGCATGTTTAAGAATTAAAAAGAATTTTTATCCAGAAAATTTGAATTGGTATGTTAAAAATCATAAGGGCCAGATTAGGAAAATTCCTAGAAATTATATTCCTCCAAAGTTTTTGATTAACCCCGTAGATGAAAATTTATTTTGGGTTCCAAAATTTATTTTAAATTGATAAGTTTTTTTGTGCAGAATTCTTTTACAAAAGTTATATTAATATTTTTCAAATATTTTCGATCAAAATTTGAAATTAAAATTTTAAAAAATAGATAAATCATTTATTTTTATTGATCTAATTTTTCATGATTCAGATATAGTTAAAAAACTCATTATAATTTTAAAAAAAATCTTCAAAAACTCGTATCTGTTATTTTCAGACTTGATAAATAAATTTAAAATTTTTGTCTAAACTCATATCTTCATCTTTGACTTTGACAAAAATATTCAGAGTTTTTTTATAAATGTTCGATTTTTATAAATCGTTTATTGAAATCTATTTTTCGATAAAAAAATTGGAATTAACTTCGGAAAAAATATGCCATTTTAAATTTGAAAAATTTGTGGTAATGCGATTCTTTTTACTTAGAATATTTATTATCACACTTAAAATTTTTCTTCTTCCCTAATTATATTTCCCCATTTTTTTGATGTGATCAAAGGGGGAGGAATAATATTAAGTTAAGGGGGAGAGTAGTTTATGTTCGGGGGAGGTTATGTACATGATTGCAAAATTTTTTTTATGCTTAATTCTGTTACAATATTATTATTGTTTGTTGTTTATCCCTAACTAAACTTAGGTTGATGCACATCAAAAAGGGGGAGATTGTTGGTGCCCCGGTTGGTTTTGATGCGATCAACCAAGTTAGGTTAGGTCCTGTTGGTTTTAATCCCTCTGCTAAGTGTGCAGGAACTTAGGTACGGAGGAAGTCAAGCGTAAGACGCAGTGGACGAGAAGGATTGCGCGGGGAAGTGAGCCGACGGGCTCAGTACAATCCGAGGGACGCGGAAGCTGTGGAAGAGTACACTGGTGGAGCGAGAAGGACGTGCGCGGTGTCCGAGGGACGAGAAGCCGGGAGGAAGGACGCTCGAGGGGCGAAAGGCCGGAGTCGGGTTCAGGTGAGCCTAACTTCAGTTGGCTGGAAATCACCCAGAAGACGAAGAATCAAACCCGAGACCTCAACAACACACACTAACCCACCTACCATTTGGCATAAAGGGTGATTGCAGTGAAATGTTGCCAACATTCAAAAAGACTGGTCCAAAGAAAAGAAAAAATTATTTGGTGCCAAGGAGGATCGAACCCGAGACCTCAACAACACACACTAACCCACCTACCAATTGAGATAAAGGGCAATAACAATAAAATGTTGCCGATATTACTACTTAGAGATTAGAATAGCGACATGGAAATTCAAACAGCCATCTCGAGCGGAAAGATAAAGTTTTAATTAAAACTTTATTTCTTAAAAGATAATGTTACATTATCCTTTAATCAAATCCAATGGATACAGTTTAATCCCATCCAAGATCAACCATCCAGATTACATCCATGGATCAATGGTCAAGAGAAAAGTCATCAACAATCAACAATCCAGATTCATTCTCTTAGGCTATAAATAGACTTAGAGGTTTTGCTTTAATTTTCATTCATTCAATTCTATTGTAATTCTCTAAGTTTAGTGATCTTCAGTTGTAAGGCTTCTCCGCCACAAGGAGAATTATTTTAGCTTTAACCGTCTTGGAAGCAACGACCAAGTTGCAACCAAGTTTTTTTTTAATAGACGAGTTTCCACCACTTTTCATTTGTTAGCCGTCTATTCACCCCCCTCTAGCCGGACCAACCTGATATAACAGATTTCTCCTACTGGAAAAGTAGGATGGAAGTCCACCTGAAAACTCAGGTGGACATGCGGATAATTATCCAGTCTGGACTAGAAATTCCAAAGAATGCACAAGGCGTGGTGCAATACTATATCGAGTGGGACGACCCTCTAAAGAAGAAGATCGAGGCCGATGCAAAAGTGACCCAAACCTTGCAGTGCGGCCTAACAAAAGAAGAGTTGAACCGTGTAGGACCCTTTAACAGCGTGAAGGAGCTCTGGAACAAGCTGATCGAGCTGCACGAAAGCACTTCTGACACCAGGATCAGCAAATGAGATATGTTGCTCAACAGACTCTATGCAATAAAGATGCACGACGGCGAGACTGCAGATCAACACCATGCCAGAATGCAGGAGCTGATGAACGGACTACACACGATAGGTCACAAGGTTGAAAATCATGACCTAATAAGGTATACATTAAATTCATTTCCGAGAAACTCACTGTGGGCGTCTATGGTGGATGCCTATAAGGTTTTAAGGAATTTATCCGAAATTAAATTGGATATGTTATTTTCTGAGCTAGAACTACACGAACAGACTAATACTACCTTGGTCGAGAAAAGTATAGCTTTTGTTGCAGGTAAAACTCAAGGAAAAGTTCCTAAGAAGAAGTCTCAACCAGGACCCGAGTCCGACTCAGACTCGGAATCAAAAGACAGCGAAGGGGATTGACCCAAATTGGTCCAGCTAGCTCATGATTACTACAAAGAGCTCAAGTACCAAATGAGCAAGAAGAAATTAAGCCGAAGAAAGGAAGATCCAGCAGAACCTTCAACGAGCTCGAAGAGCAAAAACAACGTCACCTGCTATGAATGCAACAAAAAGGGACACTTCAAGTCAGAGTGCCCCAACCTAAAGGAAACCAAGAAGGCACGTAGAAAGAAGGCTCTTCAAGCCACCTGGAACGAGTCATCTTCCAAAGAAGAAGAAAAAGTCCCGCACACAAATCTACTCGCCTTAACCGCCTCAGAAAACGTCGACTCCGGATCAGAATCGGAACCGGACGAGGACGTCAACACCGGAAGACTCACGAACTCGGAGAACGGACAAATCATTGTAAGAGGTTATTCAGAATATGAGTTATCTAAGTTAATTTCTTATTTGTCTCAAAACTTGGCAAAAGCCAAAATCCGAGTTGAGTTCCTTCGACAGGAAGTAAAACTCCTGAAAGAGGAAGCCAACTCGAGGTCCTTGACTGAGTCAAGTCATGAAGGAAACTCAACTCAAGTCCAAAAGCTTCAGGAAGAGAATTCCTCCTTGAAAACTCAAGTCAAGGAGCTCAGAGTTGCCTTAGAACGGTTCACTTCGGGTTCCAAGGGTCTTGACATGATTCTTGGAAAATAAAAGTCTGTTCTCAATCGATCTGGACTAGGTTATCGAACCAAGTCGAGACAACGTTCATATTATTCTATATTGAACCAATCTAGAACTCAAGTCCAGTCATGGGTCCCCAAGCTGTGTTTAAATAAACAGGCTATACCAAACCAGTATTGGATCCCCAAGGACAAGATTCACATCTTGCCTAACCCTTATCGAGGCTATAGTCCAGGGGAAGTCAATATAAAAACCATATTTATAGTTAGATAATTTTACTAAATTGCTTGCTTGCTTGTCTATTTTCTTTTTGCAATTTTAATTATCATGCTTAGATTTAGGATTGGTTAGATTAAGGATAAATGATTGAGTTGAAATTTGAATAACATAGTATTGGGTGGAGGTGAGATGATAGTACGTTAGGGAAAGCCCTTCTAATAAGGTCAAGTATATCCTACTTGGTCTGTTTAGTCTGGTGGAACTAGCCGAAGCTACCGATCCAAGACCCAAACTAGTTAGACCAAAATCATTCAAGAAGTAACTTGAATATGAATTTTTAGTAAAAGGCTTTGTCAAGGAAAGGGTTGTTGCTCCAATAAGGCTACGACCAAAGAAGACCTTGTGTCTCGCCAAGACCTGGAAGCCAATTACTGAAAATCAAATTCAATTTACTGTTTGTTAAATTTGAATCTAACGCAAATTTTAATTAATCTTAGATTCAACTTATTTTCAAAATTAACCATTTTTTTAATTAATTCAACTCTTTCAAAATTAACAGTTTTTCAAAATTAAAATTTTATTTTGAAAACCTGTCTCACAAAACCCATAAGGTTAACATGTTTGATAACACTAGATTGGGTGAGACAGACTAGGCTGTAAAATTCAATTCAAGCTATCCCTAACTCTAATGGATCCAAATCAACAAATACTTTATGTGTAGGAACATAAAGATTTGGACCAGTGGATGTTGGATAGTGGATACTCCAGACACATGACTGGAGACAAATTGAAATTCACTAAAATCAAGTTCAAGAATCTAGGCTCAGTAGCATTTGGCAACAATGCTACACTCAAAGTCATTGGGTCAGGTAACATTGAACTTAAATCTGATTTCATTATTAAGAAAGTTCTCTTGGTTGAAAATTTTAAATTCAATTTGCTTAGTATTAGTCAACTCTGTGATACTGGTTACATAGTTACCTTCACCAACTCTGACTGCCTTATTAGAAACCTCCAAGACTCAGAAATAATACTTAAGGGTACTAGGAAAAGTAATGTTTACACTATTAATCTACCCTTGGTACCAAAATGCTTTCTGACGCAATTAGAAGAATCTAACCTTTGGCATAGGAGATTAGGTCACACTCATGTCAAACTAATCTCAAAAATTACCCAACTTGGTTTAATTAAAGGTGTACCTAAAATCAAGAATTTTAAGAACACAATTTGTAACTCATGTAAACAAGGTAAACAAACTATGTCTACTCACAAACCAACTCAATCAGACTTAACCCAAACTACACTTGAGCTCCTGCACCTTGACCTATTTGATTCACATGGAGCCAAGTCACTAAGCGGGAATCGACACTACTTAGTAATTATCGACGATTACTCTAGGTTTACCTGGGATAGGTTCCTGAAAACTAAGGATGAAACCCTGAACTTATTTATTGACTTATGCAAAATGATTGAAAATCAAAATGACACTAAAATTAAAAGATTTAGGAGTAATCACGGGGGAGAGTTTGAAAATCAAAGGTTTGAGGAATTCTACAAAATCAATGGGTATATTCATAAATTTTCCTGTCCCAACAAAATGGGATAGTAGAGAGAAAAAATAAAACCCTTTAGGAAGCCGCTAGAATGATGCTCAATGAATATAATCTAGCTAACTAATTTTGGGCAGAAGCGGTAAGTATGACATGCTATATTCAAAATAGGGTCCTAATTAATAAAGGCATAATAAAACCCCTTATGAACTATATTATCATAGATTGCCTAACCTACACTACCTAAGGGTCTTTGGGTGCAAAGTTCATATCTTGAACACTAAGGGCTACCTAGGTAAGTTTCAATCTAAGTCAACCCCAGGGATCTTCTTAGGATATTCAACAACTAGTAGAGCCTATAGAGTTTATAATAAACAAACCCATAAAATTGAAGAAACTACTAATTTAATTTTTGATGAAGAAGTTGAACCAAAAGATAATCAAAATTTAAACTAATCAAATCTTGATCTAGAAGACAGTGAACCAATAATTGAATCATCAATTGAACCACTGAGTGAACCACTAAATGAACTAACACTTGAACCAATTACTGAGGTATCAACTGAACCAATAATTGAACCAAACTAAGTAGTTGAATCAAACACTAAACTGAACCGTCCAGCCGGACCTGAGGCTAAACCTAATTCTAGAAGGACAATGAAACCCAGACTCAATCATCCTTCTGATCAAATTATGGGTGATCCAACCTTAGGAGTCAGAACTAGGTCTTCCTATAGAAATCTTAGTCAGATAGCACTCATTTCAAAAATTGAACCTAAGACTATAGAGGAAGCACTACCTGACCCTGACTGGATCATAGCTATGCAAGTGGAATTAGCACAATTTGAAAAAAAACCAAGTCTGGGAACTAGTACCTAAACCTGAGGGCAAATCTATTATAGATACTAAGTGGGTTTTTAGAAACAAACTAAATGATCAAGGGGAAATTGTTAGAAATAAAGTCTGCTTAGTAGCTAAAGGGTTTAGTTAGGTTGAAGGGTTAGACTATGATGAAACCTATGCCCCAGTAGCCAGACTTGAGTCAATTAGAATGTTATTAGCCTCTGCAGCCCATAGAGGGTTTAAGCTATATCAAATGGATGTCAAGTCTGCTTTTCTAAATGGGTTTATTAAAGAAGAAGTTTATGTAGGGCAACCCCCAATATTTGAGGACCTAGAAAAACCTGAATATATTTTTAAACTTAAAAAAGCACTTTATGGGTTGAAACAAGCACCTAGGGCATGGTATGAACGATTATCAACTTATCTAATTTCTAAGGAATTTAACCAAGGTCAAATAGACTCCACACTTTTTGTTAAAACCTTAGAAAAAGATATTTTTATTGCACAAATATATGTTGATGATATAATATTCGGATCCACTAACTCTAATTTTCTAAAAGAATTTGTAAAAATTGTAGGACTGATGCACGTGAGAGGGGGGGGTGAATCACGTGGCTTTTAAAATCTTCGTTATAGGATCAAAGTCGATAGAAAATTGTACGATGCTTTGAAAAACGTGCACAGCAGAAAAATTAAAACGAAAAGCGAAAGTGAAAAATAATAAAAAATTACACGAGGAGTTTTACTTCGTTCGGAGCCTTCGGCGACTCCTACTCGAAGACCCAGGCTCCTTGAGCCTTTCCTGTGGGCAATCCACTAAAAACCTCTACCGGCAAACTCCCAGTAGAGTGATTTGAATACAAGATTAGGTGGAAGTGTAACAACCCTACACTTCCCCTTTTAATAATTTAAGTGCAGATAGAACAAAAATTATGTTACCCAACACTTAGATTTATCTGAAGCAGCTTGGGTGTTGGGAGCGATCTTCCGGCAGCGGTCGGACAGCGTCGAGTCAAAGCACAAACCGCAGCAGAGGAGCGTGGAAGCAAGAGAGTGCCAAAGCTTGAACCAAAATGAAATTTTTCTATATCCTAGAGGGCTTGCTTGCTTCCTTTTATAGTGCCTCGATGCATAATCTTCTCAGCTCAAATTTTATCCATCAGCAAGAAGGAATAATTCAAACAAGATAATGTTTCTATCTTTGCTTCACTTAAATAATTTAAACAAAATTTAATTTGAAAAAGTTAACCAAGAGGTTTTATCCTCTTACCTCACCAAGGCTTTTTGTTTTTCGAAAAAATAATTCAAAATACAATTTAAAAAGAGATTTTATCCTTCTAGCTAGGCTTCACGTGAGAATTTTAAGCATTAATAGGAATAATTAGAAAATAACAATAAGATTTTATCCTTAGTAGGAATAAATTTATTCTCCAAAAAAGTAAGAAATACGAATAATTTAAATGAAAATTTATCCTCCACCGAGACTTTAGATGAGGAATAAATTTATAAAATTAACCTACAAAATCTAATTAGTTCACATATCAAATAAATCCTGTAAAATATAGTTAATGAATTTAGAGTTAATTAGACCCCGTCCAAACCTGGATAAGGATCTAACCAGGACTCAACCGAGGTCACCAAAATGGGCCTAAGTTGGACTACGCCTACAGTCCTAAAATAGGACCCATCCTCACTGGTTCGCTCCTCCAGTGACTTACCTTACTTACCTCGTGCAGCTCTACTCAACTTCTTAACCCACCAGGTCTTCCTGCCAGGGTTCAACCACCCTGATCTTTTTGCCAAGTTTCAACCAACTTGGGCTTCAGCCAATTGTCAGGCCCCACGAACCTAACTGGACTTCCTGCCAGGACTCAACCACCCTGGACTTCAGCCTGGTGTCAGGTCCTAAGTCTTTCATCCCTGCACACTTAGTAAAGAGATCAAAACCAAAAGCAAGCCTAACTTTAACCTATTTGTCATTCATCAAAACCCAAGTTTAACTATTAGTGCAAATTGCACCAACAATCTCCCCCTTTTTGATGCAATGACAACCTGGGTTAAAGTTAGAACATACCAGATAAAGCAATGAGTCCAAAAAGAATATGCAAATGACATGCTCTAAGATCTGGAGTTTTTAATTTCTTTAAGATTTTAATTTCTAAAAACATAACTTCTAACTTAACCCTTAAACCCTCCCCCTTTGGCATTCATCAAAACAAAGAAATAATAAGTGCGCAAGCATCAGAAATAAACGAAGCATTCAAGTAATATGCCAGCCAAAAAAAACTTTAAGTATTTGGGGAAGAAAAAATGCTTAACAAGCATACTATGTTTCTGAGCTGATTTAGAGGGGGAAGTCAAGTTCTTAATTTAACACAAATAATCTGAGAGCATAAAGAAAATGACTAGGTGTAAATTTAGAAATGACTTTTCTAACACCATTTTCAAAAAAAATCTTCCTTCAAAATATTAATATTTTCCAAACCAATAAAGAATATCTCAAAGCGAATTAATGAAAAGGAGAAGATTTCTCCAAAATTTTCTTTTCAAAAGATCATTTAGAATATTTTCAGGATTAATTTGAGGAAAAACTTTCAAGATCATATTCGAAAGAGCACAAAAAGAAAAGATTTTAACATATGCTCTCCTTGAACCAAGTAAGAATTTTAGCCCTTTTTAGGTGTCTAACCTTAATTACTAGCTAACTATCTAGATGATAGTAGTGTTCACTGGGTTAGTCAAGTCAAGTAATAATGTCTAGCTCAGATTTTAACTCACGACTACTTGACTTGATCACTGTAATATGGGTATTTTACGCCCAGACTTATTGCGATTCTGAAGTCCAGGCAAAGTCCTATGCATCTCACAACCGTTCTATGTTTTGCAAGCACAAACAAGTTATCCTTAATGTGTTTTGTGAGATGCGGCTACCTAAATCTATAGGTTCATGCAATTTTAATCTTAGGCTAAGTCCACCAATTTTTTTTTTGTTTTTTTGTTTTTTTTGTTTTGTTTTAAATGCTACTTTGAAATACTAAAATTAAGCCAATTAAACCAAGAATCAAAGTAATTAAGCTAATGGCCAAACAGAATATACGAGCTGATTGTTCAAAAGAAGTAAGTGTGATCAGGTCAGTTCTAGTCTATAACACACATTCCTATTAACCTTCTTAAGTTACTAAATTCATATTCAGGGAGTGGTTTAGTAAATATATCAGCTAGGTTAGCCTTAGGTTCAACATGGTTAAGCTCAATTTCTCCTTTATTAACATAATCTCTGACAAAATGATGTTTAATTTCTATATGTTTGGTCCTAGAGTGGTGGACTGGGTTTTTGGTTAGATTAATTGAACTTAGATTATCAATAAAGATTTTGACTTTCTTAAAATCCAAGTTAAAGTCTTTTAACGTATGCATCATCCAAAGTAATTGGGCTACACACTCACCCATGGCTATGTACTCAGCTTCAGTGGTGGATAGGGCAACGCAGTGCTGTTTTCTACTGAACCAACTAACTAGTGAGGGCCCTAGAAGTTGGCATCCACCACTAGTACTTTTCCTATCTAATTTACAGCCAGCATAATCTGAGTCAGAAAATCCAATAAGTTCAAATTGGGATGTTCTAGGATACCAAATTCCTAAACTTTCTGTCCCTTTAAGGTACCTAAATATTCTTTTAACTAGGGTTAGATGTGACTCTTTAGCACATGTTTGATACCTAGCACACATACTAACTGCAAAGAGAATGTCAGGTCGACTTGCAGTCAGGTAAAGTAAGCTGCCTATACACTTCTATAATATTTAAGGTCAACAGGTTTGCCATTTGGGTCACTATCTACAGTTTGATTGGTAGCCATAGGTGTTTTAATTTCTTTTGCACTATCCATTCCAAATTTTTTAAGTAGTTCTTTAGTGTATTTTTGTTGATAGACAAAAGTACCCTCACTGGTCTGTTTTATTTGTAGCCCTAAAAAGAAAGTTAATTGGCCTACTAAACTCATTTCAAATTCATTTTCCATTACCGTTATAAAATCTTGCAAAAATTTTGAGTTAGTTGAGCCAAATATTATATCATCTACATATACTTGGGCTATAAAAATATCAGTTTTTAATGTTTTAACAAATAGTGTTGGGTCAATTTTACCTTGGTTAAAACCTTTAGATACTAAATGGTTAGACAGTCTTTCATACCAGGCCCTAGGGGCTTGCTTAAGTCCATATAGGGCTTTTTTTAGTTTAAAGACATAGTCAGGGTGTTCTAAGCTTTCAAAACCAGGAGGTTGTCCTACATAAACCTCTTCCTTAATTAGGCCATTTAGGAAGGTTGACTTAACATCCATTTGATACAATTTGAATCCTTTATGGGCTGCATAACTTAAAAGCATCCTAATAGACTCAAGTCGAGCTACAGGGGCATAGGTTTCATCATAATCAAGTCCTTCTACTTGGCTAAACCCTTTAGCTACTAACCTAGCCTTATTCCTGATTATTTCACCTTGTTCGTTAAGTTTATTCCTAAAGACCCATTTGGTTTCAATGAACTTTTTGTCTTTAGGTAAGGGTGCTAAATCCCAGACTTGACTACGTTCAAATTGGGCTAACTCCTCTTACATAGCTATGATCCAATCAGGGTCAAGTAAAGACTCTTCTACTGATTTTGGTTCAATTTTGGAAATTAAAGCAATTTGGCTAAGGTTTCTAAAGGCTGACCTAGTTTGAACCCTTAGTTCTGGATCACCTATGATTTGATCAATAGGGTGGGCTGAGCTGACTCGAATAGTTCTGGTTTGGTTAGGTGAAGGTTCAGTCAGATCATGGTCTTGGTCCTTAATTGGGCTTTCATCTGGGTCAGTACTGGACCTAACAAAATCAATTGGTTGGTAGGTGGTTTGATCAGAGTTATTTGGGTCAGATGTTTCATCAAATTTTACATTTGTAGTTTCTTCAATTCTTAGGGTAGTTTTGTTATAAACTCGATAGACTCTACTGGTAAGGGAATAACCTACAAAGATACCTTCCTCAACCTTAGATGTAAACATTCCTAAGTGTTCTCTAGTATTTAATATATACACTTTACATCCAAATACTTTAAAATACTTAATATTAGGTTGTTTGTTATAATAGATTTCAAAAGACGTTTTTCCTAAATTTTTATTTATAGTTATTCTATTTTGTACATAGCAGGCTGTACTGACAGCCTCGGCCCAAAGGTATTTAGGTAAGTTGTATTCATTAAGCATTGTTCTAGTTGCTTCTTGTAGTGTTCTATTTTTTCTTTCTACAATTCCATTTTGTTGAGGTGTTTTAGGGCAGGAGAATTCATGGTGGTAACCATTTTCTAAACAGAATTGATTAAATTTTTAATTTTTGAATTCCCCACCGTTATCACTCCTAAGTCTTATAATTTTAACCCCTTTTTCATTTTCTATTAATTTACAAAATTGAGTAAATATATCAAACGTTTCATCTTTATTTTTTAAGAATTTTACCCAGGTGAATCTTGAATAGTCATCTATAATTACTAAACAGTATAGATTCCCACTAATTGATTTTACCCCATGTGAGTCAAATAGGTCTAAGTGAATTAATTCAAGAATTGATTTAGTTTGAGTTTGATTAGTTGGTTTGTGAGTTGATCTAGTTTGTTTCCCTTGTTAACAAGCATTACATAAGGTTGTCTCAAAGTTAGGTAACTTTGGTAGGCCTCTAACTAAACCATTTAGTTTAGGTAATTTTCTGAAGTGAGTGTGTGAAAGTCTCCTATGTCATAGCCAAGTCTCATCCTTATGTGTTAAAAGACAATTTGCTAGGGGACGGGTTAACCTAATTTCAGAGATGTTATTGTGTCTATGTCCTCTAAGTGTGATGTTTGGGTTGTCAGTGTGTTTGATCATACATTCATTGGACAAGAACCTAACCTTATACCCAGTGTTACATAATTGGCTGATACTTAGTAAATTGAAGTGAAAGTTTTCAACAAGTAAAACATTTTTAATTATAAAATCAAACTCAAGTTCAATGTTACCTAGGCCAATTACCTTAAGTTTACCGTTGTTTCCAAACGCAACTGTCCCTAGACTTTTGTACTTGAGTTTTGTAAACTTGGTGGGATCCCCAGTCATATGTCTGGAGCATCCACTGTCGATAATCCACTTGTTTTTCTACAGTTAAGTAGGAAATTTTTAGAATTTAGTTTAAGTTTTTAATGAGTTAAAGGAATGATTTAAAGAAACTTAAGAAATTTGAACCCCAAAAAAACTTAAGAAGTTTAAAAATTTGAATTTAAAAAGCTTAGGAGAATTTGAATTTTGAAAAACCTTAAGAAATTGAAGACTTGAAGTTTTGAAAAAGTTAAGGAATTTAAAAGATTTAAGGAATTTAAAATTTGAATTTTGAACAACTTAAAAAAAACTTAAGGAGTTTGAAAATTTGAATTTTGAACAATTTTGAAAAATATGAAAAAAAACTTAAGAGTTTTGAATTTCGAGAAACATTAAGAAATTTAAAAAATTTAAGATTCTGAATTTTAAATTTGAATTGGTTAATTTGAATTTTAAATTTTGAATTTGTTGATTTGAATTTTGAATTTTAAACTTGCTAATTTGAATTTTGAATTCATTTTTTTTTGAATTTTGAATTTTGAATTTGTTAAATTGAATTTGTTAATTTGAATTTTGAATTTTGAATTTTGAATTCATTAATTTGAATTTTGATTTTTGATTTAGTTAATTTGAATTTTGAATTTTGAATTCGTTAATTTGAATTTTGAATTTGTTAATTTGAATTTTGAGGTTTGAGTTTAGTTGTCCTTATTCATATCACTTGATCTAAGTTGTCAATCAAAGGGATCCTATGATTTGTGTGAGATAAGTTTGAGTTTGATTTATAAAAGTTAATCTGACCTTTTGTTAGATTCAGGTTTGACAAGAAGGAGTTTAAAAGTATACTTCCATAATTGGTTTCCAGGCCGTGGCGAGGCACAGAGGTCTTCTTTGGCCGAAGCCTTATTGGATCAACAACCACTTTCTAGGCAAAACCGCTTAAGGAAGTTGTACTTTTAACCTACCTATTGAAACTCCTTGGTCTAACTAGTCTAGGATGTGGCGGGGTAGCTCCGGCTAGTTCCACTGGGCTAAGAAGACCAAATAAAGGACGCCTTCCCCTACATGACTCCTTAGATCAGCTTCCCTAACGTACTATTAGCTCGCCCTACCCTAGTACTGAGTAGGTCAAGTGTCAGACTAACTTTTGAAACTAGTCCTAGGTACCCAGACGGGTAAAGGGTGACTTTGAGGTGCCAACTAATTTGGTGCCTCCCCCTAAATTATAGGTAGGGTGTTTAGGGTCAATGTAATGAATGCCCTTCTTGGGGACATAGTATTGGTTCTGCCCTACTTGCTTTGTTAGGTAAGCTTTTGGGACCCACGCTTTTCGCCGATTTTCACGTGGGTGGACAAATGAGATAAAGGATTTTTGGGTCGATCCTGATTTATATCCTATCCCAGATTTATTGTACACGCCCTTTTGAGATCCAAGAATAAGGTCAAGATTCTTGGACCGGGTTGTAAAAGTTGTTAGTAAGTCCTTAAGGTTTTGAACTTCACCCTTTAGGGTGGAGTTATCATTTTCCAGTTCAATTGTTCTTTCATTTTGAGTTGATTCAGTTAAGATTTTGGTATTAATTAATTGCTCCTTAAGGTCTTGATTTTCCTTAAGGAGCTGGTCATTCCTAGATTCAGATGCAAACAAATTTTTATTTAAAACAGAGATAATCTTAAAAAACTTTTTATTAATTGAATCTAAGTATACCTTAGTCGAGCCATCCGAAAAGAGTCCGATCTCTTGGCTCGACTCGTATTCGGAATCTTCGTCGCTTTCCGAGTCCGATCCATGTCCGGTTGCCATTAGCGCAAGGCAACATGAATTTTTTGGTGGTTCATTGTCGGAGTCGTCCGAGCTCTCGTCCCAGGTGGCTTGTAAAGCCTTCTTCTTCTTGTTCTTCTTGGGTTGGTCCTTCTTTTTATAGGGACATTCATGTTTGAAGTGCCCCTTTCTGTTGCAACTGAAGCAGGTCATTTTTCTTTTACCTTCATTGCTGATGGGCTTCATTATCTTTTGGAGGTCCCTTTTTGAAAACTTGTTCTTCTTTTTGGCAAAGACTTTTCTTACCAAGTTTACCATATGCTCCTCGTCGTCTGAGTCTGACTCTGGTTCTTCTTCGGATTCTTCTTGAATATTCTTCTTCGACTTGACCTTTCTTGAAGAATCTGCAAACAAAGCAAACCCTTTCTTGGCCTTGGCGTTAGTTTGTTCATGCAACTCTAATTCACAAAACAGTTCATCTAAATTTATTTTGGAAAGATTCCTAGAGATTTTATAAGCATCTACAATGGATGCCCATAATGAATTTCTAGGAAAGACATTTAGTGCATACCTTATAATGTCTCTGTTTTCTTGTTTGTGCCCAATCAGGTGGAGTCCATTTAGTATGTCCTTGATCCGAGCGTGAAGTTGACTTGCAGATTCTCCTTCCTGCATTTTCATATTAAACAATTTATTTAAAAGAAAATCCCTTTTTGTTACCTTTGCATCTGTAGTGTCTTCATGCAATTCAATTAGTTTATCCCAAAGTTCTTTTGCTGATTCGGTTGGTCCGATTCTGTTCAGCTCTTCTTTGGTTAGTCCGCACTGGAGGGTGTTCTGCGCTTTGAACTCGATCTGAGCTTTTTTCTTCATTTCCAGGTTCCATCTATCGGGCTTCAGTGGCGCCTTGTTTCCCTCGTCCATTGGTGGTTCATAGCCAGTTTACACCGCGAACCATTGATCCATATCAGTTTTGAGATACACTTCCATTCTCCGCTTCCAGTAGGGGAAATCTTCCCCGTTGAAGAGCGGAGGACGAGCAGTGTTGTAACCTTCACTCTGGGTCATCTGTGACTTACAAAAAAAATAACAAAACTCGTTCCAAGACTAAGTCTTGGATTAGTGGTGTGGTACAAAAAAAAAGAATAAGTGAAGAGTGACTCGAAATGGTGTTGCACCAAATTCAAGTAAAACTGAACGAACAAAAGAAAAAGATTCAAATTTAAGCAACAATACTTAATTTAGATTGTGCAACGAAAACCCCAAAATGCGAAAAACTGGATCTCCCTCGGCTCTTACGGTGGTTGCACCGATTCAGAGCGTACCAAGGCTCTGATACCACTTGTAGGACCGATGCACGTGAGAGGGGGGGGGTGAATCACATGACTTTTAAAATCTTCGTTATAGGATCAAAGTCGATAGAAAATTGTATGATGCTTTGAAAAACGTGCACAGCGGAAAAATTAAAACGAAAAGCGAAAGCGAAAAATAATAAAAAATTACACGAGGAGTTTTACTTCGTTCGGAGCCTTCGGCGACTCCTACTCGAAGACCCAGGCTCCTTGAGCCTTTCCTATGGGCAATCCACTAAAAACCTCTACCGGCAAACTCCCGGTAGAGTGATTCGAATACAAGATTAGGTGGAAGTGTAACAACCCTACACTTCCCCTTTTAATAATTTAAGTGCAGACAGAACAAAAATTATGTTACCCAACACTTAGATTTATCTGAAGCAGCTTGGGTGTTGGGAGCGATCTTCCGGCAGCGGTCGGACAGCATCGAGTCAAAGCACAAACCGCAGCAGAGGAGCGTGGAAGCAAGAGAGTGCCAAAGCTTGAACCAGAATGAAAATTTTCTATATCCTAGAGGGCTTGCTTGCTTCCTTTTATAGTGCCTCGATGCATGATCTTCTCAGCTCAAATTTTATCCATCAGCAAGAAGGAATAATTCAAACAAGATAATGTTTCTATCTTTGCTTCACTTAAATAATTTAAATAAAATTTAATCTGAAAAAGTTAACCAAGAGATTTTATCCTCTTACCTCACCAAGGCTTATTGTTTTTCGAAAAAATAATTCAAAATATAATTTAAAAAGAGATTTTATCCTTCTAGCTAGGCTTCACGTGAGAATTTTAAGCATTAATAGGAATAATTAGAAAATAACAATAAGATTTTATCCTTAGTAGGAATAATTTTATTCTCCAAAAACATAAGAAATACGAATAATTTAAATGAAAATTTATCCTCCACCGAGGCTTTAGATGAGGAATAAATTTATAAAATTAACCTACAAAATCTAATTAGTTCACATATCAAATAAATCCTGTAAAATAGAGTTAATGAATTTAGAGTTAATTAGACCCCGTCCAAACCTGGATAAGGATCTAACCAAGACTCATCCGAGGTCACCAAAATGGGCCTAAGTTGGACCGCGCCTACAGTCCTAAAATAGGACCCGTCCTCACTGGTTCGCTCCTCCAGTGACTTACCTTACTTACCTCGTGCAACTCTACTCAACTTCTTAACCCACCAGGTCTTCCTGCTAGGTTTCAACCACCCTGGTCTTTTTGCCAAGTTTCAACCAACTTGGGCTTCAGCCAATTGTCAGGCCCCACGAACCCAACTGGACTTCCTGTCAGGACTCAACCACCCTGGACTTCAGCCTGGTGTCAGGTCCTAAGTCTTTCAACCCTGCACACTTAGTAAAGAGATCAAAACCAAAAGCAAGCCTAACTTTAACCTATTTGTCATTCATCAAAACCTAAGTTTAACTATTAGTGCAAATTGCACCAACAAAAATAATGGAAAGTGAATTCGAAATGAGCTTGGTGGGTGAGCTCAACTTTTTCTTAGGTTTACAAATTAAGCAAACTAGATATGGAAATTTTGTTCACTTATCCAAATATGCCAAAGAGTTAATAAAGAAATTCAAAATGGATAATTCAAAAAGTTTAAGTACCCCTATGACAACTAATGCCAAAATAGATAATGACCCTGAAGGTAAGCCTGTAGATCTTAAGGTATATCGAAGCATGATTGGTAGTCTACTTTACTTAACTACTAGTAGACCTAATATCTTATTTTCTGTAGGAATGTGTGTTAGATACCAACCTTGTGCTAAGGAATCCCACTTAGCAGCCCTAAAAAGAGTACTAAGGTACATTAAGGGTACCCTAAATGTAGGAATTTGGTATTCTAAAACTTCCACTTTTGAATTATCAGGGTATTCTGACTCTGACTATCCTGGGTACAAGTTAGATAGAAAAAGTATAAGTGGAAGTTGCCAACTATTAGGACATAGCCTAGTCAGTTGGTGTAGTAGAAAGCAACACTGCGTAGTCTTATTTACAACCGAAGCAGAATATGTTGCCCTATAAGAATGTGTGACACAATTTTTATGGATGATGCACACTCTTAAAGATTTCCATCTTGACTACACCCAAACCCAAGTTTTTATTGATAACATAAGTTCAATCAATTTGACTAAGAACCTAATTGAACATTCCTGAACAAAACATATAGAAGTTAAGCATCATTTTGTAAGGGATCATGTAGCCAGGGGCGAGATAGAACTTAAGCATGTGGACACAAAATCTAACTTAGCTGACATTTTTACCAAACCCATACCTGAATCTAAGTTTAGCTCACTAAGAAGGCAGTTAGGGTTATACTTAGTAGAATAGGACTGTTCTATATTTCTCAAAAAAATTTGTTTTGAAAATTAGCAATTTGAAAAATCATTTCTTTTATCAAGTTTTTGAAATTTAAAATGATTTTCCGACTTAGTTTTTATAAAAACTTACCCCCTTCAAAACTAGGGTTTTTGCGCAAATGGACTTAGCTTAGGCCCTAACCCTAGAACTGCATGCAACTAAAGATCTAGAAGCCAGCATCTCACAAGCACCTTAGGGTACTTTTGATTGATAACCTAGACTGGGTTGAGATGCTTAGGTCTATGCCTTGATTCAAGATGCTTTAAGTCAGTGCATCTGCAGTAATTGGGGCAATAAATATAACTTGAATAGCAATCAGGTTAAGTATCAAGCTTAGAAAATCTAACTTGATCAGATGACTTAACTTGACTAACCCTAGTGAAAGCTACTATTTTATAACAGTTAGTATGTAGCTAAATGGGTTAGACAGAACCCGAACAAGATTGGTTTAATTTGGTTTGGTATGTTTTTCCTGCTTGAATTCATTAGAGTTGGTTCAATACGGATTTCCATTCTTTTAGCTCTAATTCAAAAGTTACTTGCAATGATTGTTATCATTTTTTTTGATATATGGCAAAGGGGGAGAGAGAAAGGAAAGAGGAAAATTTTTTCATTTTTTCAAAATTTTTATCTCTGTTACAAAAAGTAAAGTAAAATGTCTAAGTGCTTCAAATTTTCTAAGTATGTCTAAGTGCTTCAAATTTTTCTAAGTATGTCTAAGTGCTTCAAATTTTTCAAAATTTTTATCTCTGTTTCAAAAAGTAAAGTAAAATGTCAAAGTGCTTCAAATTTTTCTAAGTATGTCTAAGTGCTTCAAATTTTTCTAAGTATGTCTAAGTGCATCAAATTTTTTCTAAGTATGTCTAAATGCTTAAAAGTGTTTCAAAGTATTTCAAAAATTTTCTAAAAGCATTTCTAAGTATGTTCAAAAATTTCTAAAGTGCTTCAAAATTTTCTAAGTGCATTTACTTTGAAAAGTTTCCTTAGTAAACAAAATTTGTCTGAGCTAAACTCTTTTGAAATTTTTTTGGCAAATGTTTCTAAGTGAAATCTTGAAAACAAGTTTTGTTTGAGTAAAAACTATATTAAATTTTTTTTAAAGTATTTTCAAGCAAATTTTTTCTAAGTGTAAAAAGCTTGCAAAACATTTTGGAAAATTTTCTAAGTGTAAAAAGCTTGCAAAACCTTTTCAAAAATTTTCTAAGTATAAAAAGGTTGCAAAACATTTTTCAAAAAAAAAAAATTTGAGTACAAATGCTTTTGCTCTATGTTTCAAAAACATTTAGTCAAAATTTAAAGCACTTAGAAGGTTTACTAAAACCCACACATTATTGAAAAATTCAGGGGGAGAATATTTGTTTAAGCGGGAGATAAATTTTAAAGATTCTTTTGGTTGTTAGATCTGCTATAATGTTTCTTTAACTTAACTTTTTGAACCGTGTTGTCATAAATCAAAAAGGGGGAGATTGTTGGTGCCGGAAGCACCAAAGTAGAACCTATGTTTTGAAAATGGCAAAGGGTTCAGAAGTTAAGGTGTTGTTGTGATCTAACAATGTTGATTAAGTGTGCAGGGAAAGTCCTAGGTACACTAGGCACTAAGTCCTGGTCGCGGGCTGGGCAACTAAGGTCCTGACGTAAGGTTGGGCACTAAGACCTAGTGAGTGAAGCTGGACACTAAGACCTAGTGAGTGAAGCTGGGCACTAAGACCTGGTCAAGGACTAGGCACCGAAGACTTGGTGAGTAAAGCTGGGCACTAAGACCTGGTCAAGGACTGGGCACCGAAGACTTGGTGAGTAAAGCTGGGCACTAAGACCTGGTCACGGATTGGGCACGAAGACCTGGTGAGTGAAGATAGGCAAAAGTCCAACTGGAGAAGCCGGTTGGCAAAAAGGTAAATTCTCCCGAGAGGAGTAGGTGAAGACGCGTTCCCCGTAGGAGGGAACATTAGGCGTCGGTTCGACCTAGGGTTCCATTTGGGAAGCCCAAAGTCAGAACCAAGATAGCCCAGGCTGTAAATCAAGTTTTATCATTTATATGTTTCTTGTGTTTTGGACCTAACCCTGGTTGCAGGAATAAAGGAAAGGAGATTCCTGCTGCTAGGCGCCTCAATGGAGTGAGGCGCCTCAATGGAGTGAGGCGCCTCACTGGGCTAGGTGCCTATGTTGAGACAGGCGCCCCAGTGAAGAGTTATTCCAAAGCAATCGAAGCAAACTATCACGCAAGCCTCTGGACCAAATCAAATGAGGTGCCTATGTTAACACATGCACCCCAGTCAGCTCAGGCACCCCAGTTGAAGGGATAAGCGCTGGCCAAGTCTGCGAATTGGAGTTCTCGGAAGATAGGCCACGTGTCAGGCGCCCCCTTCAACACTGGTGCCCTAGTGACTAATATAAATAGGGGTTCACCCCCAAGGCTTCAGAACAACTTGCTCTCTACGCACTCATTTAAGCGCTACGCTCCGATAAGCTCCGTACTCGCGATTCAAGCGTCGACGACGACCCGCTGCTCTGAACTTCCAACTTCTCCGGACACCGGTAAAAGTCCATTTTTTTAAAGTGATGTAATTTCATTTTTGTTGGGATCTGGGATGGCTAGAGAGGGGGGTGTGAATAGCCAGCCACCAAAAACTCACTTCGATCTTTCTGCACTCAGGTTAGCAGCGGAAAAGCAGAACAAAAAAAATACAGCAGAACAAACACTAACACAGGAGATTTACAAGGTTCGAGGATAAGTTGCCCCTACTCCTTGGCGTGCCCGTGAGGTGGGAGATCCCTTGATCGTCGGTAGATCAAGCCCCGGACTGAATCCGGCTAATAACTTCTCCTTCTTGGTGGAGTAACCTCTCCACAGATCTCAGAAATGTATCAAGTTGAGCACAGGAGACCACGAGAAGGTAGCACAACAGATGTAGTAGAAAGCTTCAAGGAAGAAGAAACAATACAGAGAGCACAACAACACAGCAAAAAACCCACAGCAAAAACCCTTTGCTTCATTTTCTATTCGTTTCCCATGTCCTCTGCTTCGCCAGCTTCTACTTAAGCCGTCCTTCTGCACATCTATAGGCTTCATCACCCACTGACCTACTGACCCCTTCTGAGCTCACTGAAGTCATCTCATCAGCTGAAGCTTCAGGCCAGACGCTAGATGCCTTTGAAACCTGCAAACACATACCAAACAAAATAACCCAGATAAAAGTCATCATTGACCCTCCTTCTTGCTCCTTCATTTGAATATCACAGCTCTGTATCGTCTCTGTATCATCTGCATACTTACAGACTTATTAACGAAGAAAATTAGAACCAAATCAAAAGAAAATCAGAGATCTGACAATAATTTGAATTAAAGTTCTGAGGCGCTGATGGTCACCTTGACCGATCAGCCACCCTCCTGACCAATCAGACTAGATTCGGATCGATCCAGTGAAGTTCTGATCGATCTTACTGACCAATCAGAATCGGTGATCGGTCACCAGACCGATCCTCAAATCTATTGCGAATTCCAGTGATTTCCAGTCAAGGCACTAATCGGTCTGCCTGACCGATCAGCCAAGGCCTGATCGGTTAGCTTGACCGATCAGCCTCACGTTGGACTGATCAGGCTACCTCCTGATCGACCCAGAGCCTATCTGATCGGTCGTACAGACCAATCAGATATCTCCCAATGACTTCACAGAATGTTTCTGATCTATTTCTGATCGGTCACCATACCGATCAGACATCCTGGATCGGTCTTGTGACCGATCTACTATCAAGGGAGTTTGTGTCAACTCCCTGATCAAACTCCAGACCGATCCAGCCACTCTTTTAGACCTTGAGTCCAGAGAACAGGCTCCCTTGCCCTCTCCGACTTATGCTCAGCCCCTCGGACCAAGACTTCATGCCTAGTTTCACTCACTAGGACCCAGCTTCACTCACCAGGATTTACTTCACCTAGCTTCATTTACTAGGATTTCCTTCACCTAGCTTCCCTTGCTAGGACCCAGCTTCACTCACCAGGATTTACTTCACCTAGCTTCACTCACTAGGATTTCCTTCACCTAGCTTCCCTTACTAGGACCCGGCTTCACTCACCAGGATTTACTTCACCTAGCTTCACTCACTAGGATTTCCTTCACCTAGCTTCCCTTGCTAGGACCCAGCTTCACTCATCAGGATTTACTTCACCTAGCTTCACTCACTAGGATTTCCTTCACCTAGCTTCCCTTACTAGGACCCGGCTTCACTCACCAAGATTTACTTCACCTAGCTTCACTCACTAGGATTTCCTTCACCTAGCTTTCCTTACTAGGACCCGGCTTTACGCACAAGGATTTACTTCACCTAGCTTTACTCACTAGGATTTCCTTCACCTAGCTTTCCTTGCTAGGACCCAGCTTCACTCACCAGGATTTACTTCACCTAGCTTCACTCACTAGGATTTTCTTTACCTAGCTTCTCTTGCTAGGACCTGACTTCACTTACCAGGACTTTTGCCCAGTCCCCGACTAGGATTTAATCCGAACTTAACTATCTGATCTCATTCAACCAAACATAAATCAGTGTCAACACCAAAACAACAATCAGGTCAGACTGCATCAACAATCTCCCCCTTTTTGTTGTTTGACAACCCGATTTAAGTTTAGGTATTAGAAGTCAAAGTTTATTATCGGAAGTGAATCAGAGTCCTCCCCCTACAATAGTTAAGTTCGTTAACAAACACTAAACTTAACTAACAATTCTCTCCCCCTTTGTCAAACACCGAAAAGGGTATAGACTGGTTATTAAGTTTAAAATCTCCCCCTTAAACAAGTGTCTCTCCCCAAAACCAAAAGAAATGAAAAGTAATTTTTGAGTTGCATATGAAAAGCATATACCATAAATGTATCATGGCAAACACGTATATGCATCATATGGCAATCAGTAATGCAGGTATATCAGTGTGACCTCAAGCTGCATCAGACACATAGTCCTGATCGGTCTGCTTGACAGATCAGGGAGTATTCTGATCGGTCTGTGGACCGATCAGGTTCATTGTTGTTCAATACAGAAAGAGATTTCTGATTGGTCTGTGGACCGATCAGATTTCAGAAAAATTTCTGACACTCTGATACGTTCCAGGTTAGACTGCACCAACAACACGATTGGGGTCCCTTAACCAAAACAAACAAGCACAGCATACCAGGGAATAAATCTACGTAATATATCAACTCGATATATATATACTAAGTCCTAGAACTTAAGTACTGATACCTTGATTTAGTTCGATAGAAAGAAAGCACTAAGTCATAGAACCTAAATATTGAATTTTGAAGCTCATGTTCTTTGTCTGTTGATGCCTTGTGAAATTTTTATAATGAATTTTTGAATCAGCACAAACTATGTGTTCATACTGTTCTTAAACAAAATTAGCATACAATACATTAATGTTGTATAACACAAACAGTAAAATCTTGGCATACTCGACTATGTTCACCTCCAAAAAGTATTTTAAAAAATAGCTTAAGCCTGAGATATATAATAAGATATTGCAAAAATAAACTATTATTTTAATATTGTGGCTATCCTTTAGATTTACAGTAAACTATAAATTGTAACAAGAAAGCTAATCATTCTAAGTAATCCATAGTAAGAACAAGTTATATGTCAACCTAAACTATTCATGTAATAGTTTTTCTTTCCAAAACTTGTTGATTCATTTGGTTTTAACTTGGAGTCTGGACTTGTTTATGCGGTCTTGCAATTTGGAGTTAGTGGACTTATACTATCGACTAGCATGCATAAGCAATCCACTTACCCACATGTGACATTGTTCAGTGTTGCTTAGATTGCTCGACAAGCCAAACTAGAAATTGAATCTATGTGATATGACTCAATGACTGTAAATATAATATCTATATCAATTTATTTTCTTGTAATAAATCGTTGGCTTATTTGTTTTACTAATCTGTTGTCATTCTCCTGTTGGATGGAGGATGAGATGTTTTATGATAGTACTTTTGAAATTTGTGGGTTTTCATTGTCAAGAAGGCATGGTGAAATGCCTCAATTTTGAAACTAGTGTAGCCTTGTGCATGGATATACTATCATTTGTTGTATGAACAATTTTCCTACTGCCCAAGTGAAATTCTATAAATCACTACATTCATGAGTATATCCTCAGTCTTGTGTTTAGAGCACCCACTATCAACAAACCATGTTGATAGATGCTCCCCCTCAACCAATGCCTACACAATACGAAAGATAGATAATTTAGGTACCCAAACCTTGGGACCTAATGAACCTACAATGCAAGTCTTTGGCACCCATGTCTTGGTCATTTTCTTCCTAAGTCCTTGAACCTTAGAAATATTTGGTGATCTAAATTGGATTCTAGACATTAATGACCCAAAACTAAGTTCCTTAGGTCGGTAACCTATACTGGCCTTGTTGTAGACCGCTCTTTGGGAGTTGAGGATCATATCCAAGGTCTTAGAGCTAGTTGAAAATTTCCCAAGAAGGTTCTTGAGTTTTTCAACTTCAGTTTTTAAGACCTCGTTCTCATCCTCAAGGACCTCAACCTGCAAATCATCAATTACCTCATCTTTAGAGGTTTTCAATTGTTCTACTTCCAATTTTAATGATCTTACCTTGTCCTTAGATTTTTTAAGCAAGGTAGACAAGCATGCAATAGTTCTATATCATTTATCTAGCTCGAGAGAGATTACCTCTTCATCATCCGAAGATGATGAAGCCGCGGTAGATGGATCACTTGATTCGTCACCACTTCCTACGTTCGAATCTTCAATTGTCATGAGAGCCACGTGGCAGGTACTCTTCTCCTCCTCGGATGAGCTAGATGAGGACTCATCCCATGTGGCCTTCAAGGCCTTCTTCTACTTTTCCTTCTCCTCCTTCTTCTTGAGTTTCTTCTTCTTTCCCTTGTCCCCTGCAACAAGAGCAATACCCTTCTCTTTTGGGCCTTTGTTAGCAATCTCATGTAGCTCCATTTCACAGAAAAAATCATCTAACTTTACATTGGGCAGATCCTTGGATACCTTGTAGGCATCCACCATGGATGACCATAAGGCATTCCTAGGAAATGACTTAATTACATACCTTACAAGGTCACGGTTCTCGACCTTCTCATTGATAGAGTGCAAACCATTTAGGATCTCTGTGAATCGACCATGAAGTTCACTCACAGTTTCATAATCTTTCATGGTAAGGTTCTGGAGTTGGTTGAGGAAGAGATCCCTCTTTGCTATTCGGGAATCTCGAGTACCTTCATGTAGCTCTATGAGCTTGTTCTATAGATCTTTGGCACTTGCGAAAGGACCAACCTTGATGAGTTGCTCCTTGGTCATCCCACACTGCAGGGTGACCACTGTCTTAGCATCAGCCTCACCTTTTCTGGTTTGTTCGGTTGACCACCTTGATGACTCGAGTTCCTTGCCCTCAGCATCCTTTGGAGGGGAGAATCCCTCCTTGATTGAAAACCACATACCAATGTCGGTTTTCAAATAGTACTCCATCCTGGATCTCCAGTATTGAAAGTCTGCTCCATCGAAGAAAGGTGGTCTGTTGGTGCTGAAGCCTTCTCTCAAAGCCATCCTCTTGCTCTTCGGGTGTTAATCCGTTTGAAAGAGCACTAGGCTTTGATACCACTTGTTGGGATCTGGGATGGCTAGAGAGGGTGGGGTGTGAATAGCCAGCCACCAAAAACTCACTTCGATCTTTCTGCACTCGGGTTAGCAGCGGAAAAGCAGAATAGAAAGAATACGGCAGAACAAACACTAACACAGGAGATTTACAAGGTTCGAGGATAACATGCCCCTACTCCTTGGCGTGCCCGTGAGGTGGGTGATCCCTTGATCGTCGGCAGATCAAGCCCCGGACTGAATCCGGTTAATAACTTCTCCTTCTCGGTGGAGTAACCTCTCCACAGATCTCAGAAATGTATCAAGTTGAGCACAGGAGACCACGAGAAGGTAGCACAACAGATGTAGTAGAAAGCTTCAAGGAAGAAGAAATAATACAGAGAGCACAACAACACAGCAAAACCCACAACAAAAACCCTTTGCTTCGTTTTCTGTTCGTTTCCCATCTCCTCTACTTCCAAGCTTCTTCATAAGCCTTCCTTCTGCACATCTACATGTTTCGCCACCCACTGACCCACGGCGTCGTCACCCACTGACCTACTGACCCCTTCTGAGCTCACTGAAGTCATCTCTTCAGCTGAAGCTTCAGGCCAGACGCCAGACGCCTTTGAAACCTGCAAACACATACCAAACAAAATAGCCAAGATAAAAGTCACCATTGACCCTTCATCTTGCTCCTTCATTTGAATATCACAGCTCTGTATCGTCTTTGTATCATATGCATACTCATAGACTTATTATCGAAGCAAATCAGAACCAAATCAAAAGGAAATCAAAGATCTGACAATAATTTGAATTAAAGTTGTGAGGCGCTGATCGGTCACCTTGACCGATCAGCCACCCTCCTGACCAATCAGACTCGATTCGGATCGATCCAGTGAAGTTCTGATCGGTCTTACTGACCGATCAGAGATTGGGGATCGGTCACCAGACCGATCCTCAAACCTACTGTGAATTCCAGTGATTTCCAGTCAAGGCACTGATCAGTCTACCTGACCGATCAGCCAAGGCCTGATCAGTCAGCCTGACCAATTAGCCAAGGGCCAGATCGGTCAGCCTGACTCATCAACCTCATGCTGGACCGATCATGCTACCTCCTGATCGGTCCAGATCCTATATGATCGGTCGTACTGACCGATCAGATATCTCCCAGTGACTTCGCAGAATATTTCTGATTTGTTTCTGATCGGTCACCAGATCGATCAGACATCCTGGATCGATCTTGTGACCGATCTACTATCAAGGGAGTTTGTGCCAACTCCCTGATCGAACTCCAGACCGATCCAGCTGTAAGATCGTGGCGCTTGCTAGAGGGGGGTGAATAGCACTTTTGTCAAATTCTCTCTACAAGAGGGTTAACACAATACAAAAATATAATGAAAATATAGAATTCAATGGTAACAAGAAGATTTTACTTGGCATCCACCCCGAAAGGTGACTAATCCAAGGATTTACACGAGTACACCACCTCCACTATGAAACGTTTCCTTCAAGGTGGAGAAAACCTTTACAAGGTTGTCTTCTTCCTCTTTACAAGATTGAAATGAAAGCTTGAGGAAGAACTGATCAGTTTGGGCACTAGCAGCACTTTGGTACAGTAAAGAACCGTACCTTCCTCGTGCCAAAAAGACCCCTTTAAATAAGAGTAAAGAACAACTCCACGAGTTGTCCAGCCTGACACCAGTCGACTGCCCCTTTGGCAGTCAACTGGTCTAGCCTTAAATGCTAGCCAATAGCTAACTCAACGGCTAGTTTTCAGGGTTACCAGTCGACTGCTCCTGGAGCAGTCGACTGGTCTCAGGTCTGAAACCTTTTGTGAGTTTCTGTTTGCTCTGGCAGTCGACTGCCTTTCTACCAGTCGACTGCCCAGCTTTTACAATCACTCACTCTCACTCGAACACTCTCCTTCACGTGTGCCTTCAGGTATACTCCCTTGGTTTGCCCCTTGAAGTCTTCTTCCACTGACTATCGTCCCTCGGATGCGCACACAAGCCTTCCCTTGGCTTGCCTCCATGCCACCCTTCACGTGTGCCCTTTGAAGTCCACTTCCCGGCTTGCCCTTGGAGTCCTCCTCCCTCGGCTCTCGTCCCTCGGATATGTCCTCCATGTGTGATTCTCCAAGTCCTGCAAACTCAATCACACATATCAAATAACAACACAACACCCTACCCTTAAACATATTGGCACACACACATCAAAACCATGATCTTCCCGATCATCCTTGGGTCGATTGCCTAAACACCAGCCACTCTTTTAGACCCTTAGTCCAGAGAACAAGCTCCCTTGCCCTCTCTGACTTGTGCTCAGTCCCCCGAACCAAGACTTCATGCGCAGCTTCACTCACCGGGACTTAGTCCAACCTAGCTTCACTAACTAGGACCCAGCTTCACTCACCAGGATTTATTTCACCTAGCTTCACTCACTAGGGTTTCCTTCACCTAGCTTCCATTGCTAGGACCCGGTTTCACTCACCAGGATTTACTTCACCTAGCTTCACTCACTAGGATTTCCTTCACCTATCTTCCCTCACTAGGATTTCCTTCACCTATCTTCCCTTGCTAGGACCCGACTTCACTCACCAGGATGTATTTCACCTTGCTTTACTCACTAGGATTTCCTTCACCTAGCTTCCCTTGCTAGGATCCGGCTTCACTCACCAGGATTTACTTCACCTAGCTTCACTCACTAGGATTTCCTTCACCTATCTTCCCTTACTAGGACCTAGCTTTACTCACTAGGATTTCCTTCACCTAGCTTCCCTTGCTAGGACCTGGCTTCACTCACCAGGATTTACTTCACCTAGCTTCACTCATTAGGATTTCCTTCACCTAGCTTCCCATGTTAGGACCCGGCTTCACTCACCAGGACTTTTACCTAGTCCTCGACCAGGACTTAATCCGAACTTAACTATCTGATCTCACTCAACCAAACTTAAAACGGTGTCAACACCAAAACAACAATCAGGTCAGACTGCATCAACAGTTTTAAATTATATATTTGTATCCCAACTTGTAATCTTTTACAAAAATATAGAATTGCCCATCGTAAACGGTCAAGGACTGTGGGCCTTGGAGTAGGAGCCGACCGCGACTCCGAACCAAGTAAAAAATAAACCGTGTTAGCGATTGTTTTTGCTATTTCCGCTGCGTAATTACTCTCTTTGTCTGAAAATTTTTAACGATCGATATTCACCCCCTTCTATCGATTCAATCCGATCCCACACTCCGTAAGTGCACTGTATCGACCTCCATAACTGACATTTTGTTGTTTATGTTACAATGAACATTATGCTCTCCCGGGCTATGAGCAAACTTCTCAAGTGGGAGCTTGCAGATGAACAAGCTCTGACCCCTCCTCCTTCCGCGACTGAGCCTTCCGAGGGCTCCGAGTAGATCCAAGGTGAGGAGCTGACCACCACAAAGCTACCCGGTGTTCAGGAAACCCCCCTTTCTCCTATTCCTGTTGAGGCAGGAGGTGCCGACGAGGAACCGCCGGCTCAGGCTTCGATGTTGGCAACAAAGCCAACTTTGAAAGCAGACCCACCACCTATCAGACGACCACACATAATCCTACCCGCTGAGGAGGAAGTGGAGGAGGAGAGCGAGCCACAAGCCCCCTGTCGGAAACCTGCGGCTCCTCTGGCCCCTCCCAGGAAAAGGACCCGCTCGGCTAGGGCTACTGAGGAGGAGGAGGATACTATTCCTCTCTCCAAGCCCCACTGGAGGGAGTCACCGACTACCGTGGAGCTGAAGGGTGAGGCCGAGCTCCCTCCCAGAGTCCCTAAGGCCTCCAGCAGCCCCAAGGGCAAGAGGATGAGACCAGACGAGCCTGAATTCACCAGTGCCCGCCTGCGCCGGAAGGTACAAGCGGTCGAGAAGGCATTGACTGGAGGCTTCCAACCAGTCCAACTTAAGGAGCTGCCACAGGGGAAATATCCTGCAAACGAGGTGTCCTCCAGTACCGATGACAATTCGTCCGACCCTCAAGCGTACACACCTCCACGCCGCGCCTCCTACCTCTCACTCCTCGCGGCTCCGGGGTTGCCTCCGGAATACCTTCCCCACAGAGCCATCAAGCCATGCAGGGGCGAACCGAAGAGCACCTGACATCCCTCAGAGGGATGCCTTCGGTTGGGGAAATCACCTGCTTGTACAAGTCGCTCCTGAAGATAAGCTTCTCGGTGTATTTATTTTATTTTTTTCCTTTTGACCCTTATTTTTCTTTTGTCAGGCCAGTTCAAGGAACGACTTCTATTAGAGAGGGCGACAACCCTTTCCGAGGAAGTGAGTCAATTGACTCAGGAGCAGGGGCGACTCCAAGCTCGGGAGACAAAGCTATTGGAAGACGTCCACCTCCTAGAGTCATCTATCGAGGCCCTCAATGATTGGATTCAAGAGCAAGCGAATCAGCTGGCAGAGAAAGAGATCGTGATAGAAGCTGCTGCTGCTCATATATTCAACCTACAGAAGGACCTCGACCAAGCTAGATCGCATCTCTCGACCACCTTAGAGCGTCTCCTGAGCAAGCTAAAGACTACTAGGGACCAAGCCTTAGAAGAATTGCAGAAATACAAGGCTAACGAAGAGTCCCAATAGGCGGAGGCGGAGGCCGCATTCAAGGCCAAGTTCCTCCAGTCCGAGGGATTTGGCGACATTTTGGCTGGACAAGTCTTGAAGCGTATGAAACAGGGCTTTAATGGGGTTGTTCAACAACTCCAATGAACCAAGGTGCTGAAACCAGATATTGATCTGAGTTTTCTCAGTGTTGGTCAGGTTTGGGTGGAGCTTCCAGCGGAGGACAAAGAGCTGTAGTGCCCTTCCAAATCTGTGTTGTTGTTTTTCATCTTTTATATTTTACATTTTATTTTTTGCTTTTGAATGTACTCCAAATGTAAGCTCCAATTCTGAATGGAATATTTTTATCTTCTGTCACGTTCTTGCATGAATGTATTTCAAATGTAAGCTCCAATTCTAAATGGAATATTTTTATCTTCCATCACTTTCTTGCATGAATGTACTCTAAATGTAAGTTCCATCCAATTCTGAATGGAATATTTTTATCTTCTGTCACATTCTTACATGAATGTACTCCAAATGTAAGCTCCAATTTTGAATAAAACATTTTTATCTTCTGCTTCAATATCCCATGTGATTTATTTTCTGCATCTTGTTTCCTATCTCATGCATTGCCCTTATGTTGTGTATTGCTCCTCGCCCCCTCTCCCGTATAGACTCCTTTACACACGTGAAGTCTAAGGAGGAGACAAGGACCTGGTGCGTTGTTATTTGCCTGTACTAGCAAGAACAGGACTCGACCTCTTCAGCACCTCGGCTAGGCTTATATATCTTGGGTATCATCAACACCTCAAGATGGTATAGGCCCAGGCTACTCCCGACCGTGCTTCCTCAGTATCATGTCCAGGTCTACACATCTTGGGCATTATCGGCACCATGAGATGGTAGGATCTTGGGCTGCTCCCGACCGGGCATTCACAGGGCCTCGGTCAGGTCTACACATCTTGAACATCCTCGGCACCTCGAGATGGTAGGATCTTGGCTACTCCAGGCCGGGCAATCTCAGCACCACGGCGAGGTCTACTCATCTCGGGCATCCTCGACACCACTAGATGGTAGGATCTTAGGCTGCTCTTGGTCGGGCATCCTCAGCACCACGGCCAGGTCTACACATCTCGAGCATCCTCGGCACCTCGAGATGGTAGGATCTTCGCCTACTCCTAGTTGGACATCCTCAGCACCACGGTTAGGTCTACTCATCTCGGGCATCCTCGGCACAACGAGATGGTAGGATCATCGGTTGTTCCCGGCCGGGCATCCTTAGCACCACAGTCAGGTCTACACATCTTGCGCATCCTCAGCACCACAAGATGGTAGGATCTTCGCCTACTCCTGGTTGGGTATCCTCAGCACCATGGTCAGGTCTACTCATCTCGGGAATCCTCGGTACCAAGAGATGTTAGGATCTTCTGCTACTCCCGGCCAGGCATCCTTGATAGATTCCATTTTATTGATTATTTTAATTGCCAAAATCCATGTTTGACCCATGTTTTTATTGCTTAATTGTGAAATTGTCCTAGGTTTTAGGATTTCCTCTTATTTTGGACTTAATTGTAAAATTACACATTTTTGGATTATTTGGCCACTAATTTTCTGATATATATTTGTAGGCATGAAAGGATCCTGGACCTAGAGCATATTGGGTCAAACTTGAGTCGGAAGTGAACCGGATCGATTTATCAAGCTTACGATTAATCCGAGCCGTCCGATTCAAAAGCGGCTAGATCTGAGCCATCCGGGACGATCTGAAGCAATCCGAGCTAGGGTTAGGGTTGATCAAGCACCCTGATCAAGATCTGAAGGTTTCATCCCAATCAGAGCTCAATCAACCGTTGGATCAAGCTTGGACGACTCTAGATCGTTCGTTCAAAGATTAAGTTGATCTGGACCATCCGTTGCACATCTAGAGGATCTGAGCTACCACAAGGTAGATCCTGACCCCTGATCATCATCATTAAAGTTTGGCTCCAATCAGAGCAAGATCAGCCGTTGGATCTCCTCCGATCAATCTGGGCCGTCCGTTGATAACTATTTAATCAAAAATTTCCGCAGCCTCTTCCTCGTCGCGTTCTCGCCGCAACCAGTTTCTTCTTCGTTTGTTTCTTCGTTTCTTCAATAGAGTTCTTCATCCAAGGGGCGCGACCACCTCCATCCTTCATCAGATCAAGTTCGAGGTCACTAGGGAGAGTAGTTTGTGGAGTTTTCAGCTTGGAATTGGGCAAGAACAGGGCTGTTGAGAGGTTTCCGTAGCCTTGTATTTGATAGCTTCAAATTCGGTTTTGTCAAATTCTTCATCAATCCAAGCTATTCAGAGGGGTTCCCTGAAGTGTTTGGATCATTCCCGCACCTGTAACGCCCGAAAATTCTCGAAACTAATTTTAGAAATATCTTAGAATTTATTCCGAATTTATGGATATTTTTATAGAATTTTTCCGTAAACGAAAGTGGCAAAAAGGGTAAAAAGAGAAAAATACATAAGTGGGATTTGATCCCTAAACCTAGGCTATGAGAGGAGGGGTGAACCAAGTGGGCTAGCTTGCTTTTGCTCAAATATGTTAGCGGAAACAATAGATAAGCTAGAATTAGTTAAATTTTTTTCCATAAGTATAAAAGGGAAACTTAGGGCGTTTTTATTCATTCTTTCCCTCACATCCTCTCTCCGCCGACTCCCTCTCTCCCTCTCGCGATTTTTTTCTTCCTCTCGCCCTCTCTCTCGCCCAAGACAAAGGAGAAGCCAAGGGAAGGTCTCAAGAGGCCCTATTCTCTACGAGAACTCTCGTAGACGCGAGGAGAACGCCAAGGAGCAAGAAGAACGTCGAAATTCGACGTTCCCTCGGGAATTTCAGATTTTATTCGTAAGGAAAACCTAGCGCAGGATGTAAGTATCCCTCACCTGCAGTATAAGTAGTTTCGGTTGCTTTTTCATATGCCTTATTTCCTTGTATGTATGTTTTACGATTAGAAATCGTAAATTATGAACAAACACGTTGTGCTACCCTTCAGTTTTGGGTCATGAAGCATGTTAGGTGTTTGTTAAATTGTTTAATTCAGTTATTGCTATAGAAAGCATTAAAGAATAGAAATTCTTGCTTCAGTTTATGATCGGGACCAAGGTCCAACGGGATGGGCTCCTAGTTGCCCCGAGGTTTAGATAACCTAGTAAAAGCAAGAATCAGAAGAGAAAAAGAAAAGTATAAAAGAACTATTTTATTTTCAGTTGGCATTGTACCGGACTTCGGTCCAGGGATGGGCTCCAAGTTGCCCCTAGGTTCAGATAACCTAGTATGGGATGGGCTCCTAGTTGCCCCTAGGTTTAGATAACCTAGTAGAACCCTAATGGATTCGGGATTTGCTACCTCGAGTTTATTAGGGATGCGCGCACAGTTGGTACATTGCCGGGCCCACAGCAGTTGATTATTACTTTCACCTACTATATGTATTTAGTTTTCAGAAATTCATATTAGCATGTGGTGAATTTAATAATTAGTTTTATGTTAGTTAGTTTCAGTTTCAGTTCAGATATATATGTCATGCTATAGCTTACTTTTCAGTTCTAGTTTAGTATGTGCCATGTCTCAGTTATTTGCCATGACATTTTATGACATGTATTTTAGCATGAGCATAACATGATTGTTTATGAACATGAGCGTGTATTTGCATAGCATGTTTTGAAAAGCATAATCCGAGATTTTATAGTTTTGTGAGGCTAGATGGTACTTACTAAGCTTTATGCTTATTAGTTTGCATTTCCTTATACTGCAGATACAGGTAAAGGAAAACACTAGTAGCGGAGGCGGCGGGCTTGATGCAAAGTGTGCGTGATGGTGGAGTTGGAATAAAAGTCTTCGGAACTTGCAAAGCATAGAAATAGTCTTTATTATGCTTCTTTAGTTATTCCGCAATATATGATGTGAACCATATATGAACTTAATTAGACTGGTATTCGTGGTGCCTAGTATGCTTCTTTAGTTTTCTTGTTTATGCTTCTTTAGTTATTTCGCGATATATTATGAGAACCATGTATTAACCTGTTTAGACTCGTTATTTGTGGTGCCTAGTACATTAAGGTAGTTTAATTACCTGTGTTAATACTTGCTTAGCGAATGTTGAATGATATAAGTTACTACTTGTAATATGGTAATTTAGAGTCATGCTTAAGCTTTAGAGATAAGAACTTGATACTGTCGATTTACATGGTAAATACATAGGGTATGCTTGTTTTAAGATATATGCACCATATAGAATGACATGTAGTAGCTAAGAATGCCCTTAGATATGAATAATGAATGGTTTCAATAAGAAGTTGATATAAACTTGGCACATTTATGTTTATGCTTTTACATATCGTTGTTGAGATTCCTACCAAGCTTATAAGATTAAACTTTTGCTTTATTTTAGGCTAGTTAGTACTTTCAACATGTTTATGAATTGTTAGTTCAGTAAATAGCGAAATAAGAATTTTCAAAATTCTCCCAGTTGGTTTAGTATTTATAGAAATCATTAATTAGTCAATTAGTCAGTCAGTTAGTTAGTAGTGACGATCCGCCTTGAAGCCTAGTACCAGAAGGCGGGTCATTACAGAGTGGTATCAGAGCAAGTTCCATCTTTCCTCCTCACACACATCAGCATCAGACCTGCAGCTTCCAAGTAAGAGTATCTCTCACATTACTATATTTTCTTGCTTTCAGAATTATAGTATTTACATGTTATTCATGCTATCTGTTTCTAGTCAGTTCTTGGTTGCATTTAACGGAAGCATGTTTAATACCTCAGTTTATATCAGATAGCATGTTTTTAGAATTAGAATATGAACTGTATGTCCTCTGTCATTTAGATAATGGCTAGAGGACGCCCAACTAGAAGGGCACCAGCTACTGAGCCTCAATAGGAGGCAACTGACATAGTGACTCCACCTAATCTCGTGGAGATAGTAGCTCAGCTCCAGAGACAGATAGTTGAACAGCAGCAAGAGATAGCCACTTTAAGGGCTAATCAGCAGACCACACCTACTGCTACGCCAGGACCAAATGTGGAAACCCCAATAGTGATAGAGGTTCCACCTAGAGCACCAATCCCACCAATAGCACCAATAGCACCAGAAGTCCCAGTAGTAGGGGCTAGAAGAGAAGCATATCTGGTTCAGTGGCAGAAGCTCAAACCAGAGACCTTTTCAAGCACTAGTGAACCATGGGATGCACAAGCCTGGTTCAAAACCCTGGAGAGTACCATGGAGCTTCTGGACTGGCCAGAACAAGAGAAAGTGAAGTGCGCCTCATTCTGCCTAGCAAGAGATGCTAGAATATGGTGGGAAAGGGTGAAGGCCAAGTGAGACATAAATCAGATGACGTGGGCCAACTTCGAAGCTGAGTTCTTCAAAGAATTCTTTCATATGTGGGTTACTAATTGACATTATGATGAATTCACTGAATTTCATCAAGGTAACCTATCAGTAGAGGAAGTCGTGAAGAGATTCAATAGGTTGGCGCGTCTAGGTCCCGAATTAGTCAGCACCGAACGAGAACGAGTCATGCTAATGCTCAAGATGCTAAGGCCGGAAATAGCATTGAATGTGGCTAGCGGCGTTCATAGGCCGCAAACCTCAGAAGAACTAGTTAGCAGTGCTCTGATCACCGAGCACTACTTGAACAGCATGCAACAGCAGAAGTTAGTCATGATAGAATGTAAAGGCCAAGGCAGTTCAGGAACTCAGAAACCCCAGGGCGTTCACAGAGAAGTTAACTATACCTCCAGATGTACTCAGTAGCCAATTCTTAACCACCCTACCTTCAGGAGAGATTATGACATCCACGCACTGACTCCGTGCAGTGCCAGTCAGTATAGCAAGCAGAGAGCTGTATGGTGATCTGATAGTAATAGATATGACAGATTATGATGTCATTTTTGGAATGGACTTCCTAATCAAGTACGGTGCCTCCATAGAATGTCGTAAAAGGAAAGTCATATTCCAACCTGAAGAAAGAGTGCAGTTTGAATACATCGGAGAACCCAAGAAAAAAGCCAAGAAATTTCTCTCAGCTTTAAAAGCACAGTAACTGCTGGATTCAGGATGTACCAGATTTCTAGCACATGTAGTCAATACCGAACAAGAGAAAGACCAAAAGCTAGAAGAGGTCCCAGTGGTATGGGACTACCCAGCAATCTTCCCTGACGAGTTACCAGGCTTAGCGCCAGACAGGGAGATAGAGTTTGAGATAGATCTCATTCCAGGTACCAATCCCATTTCAAAAGCACCATACCGTATGGCTCCAGCAGAATTAAGAGAACTTCAGGAGCAACTACAAGAGCTACTCGACAAGGGCTTCATACGCCCTAGTCATTCACCTTGGGGAGCTCCAGTGTTGTTCGTGAAGAAGAAAGACGGGTCCATGCGCCTGTGTATAGATTACCGAGCTTTGAATCAAGTCACGATTAAGAACCGGTACCCTCTACCCAGGATCGATGATTTGTTCGATCAGCTAAAGGGATCCACAGTTTTCTCAAAGATAGATTTGAGATCCGGCTATCACCAGGTCAGAGAGGGTGATATCCCCAAGACAGCTTTCAGAACCAAATATGGGCACTACGAGTTTGTAGTCATGCCTTTTGGGGTCACAAATGCTCCAGCGACATTTATGGACCTCATGAACAGAGTATTCAGGGAGTACTTAGATAAGTTTGTCATCGTCTTCATTGATGACATTCTTATCTACTCAGGAACTCAGGAGGAACATGCTGAGCATCTCAGGACAGTATTGCAGATTCTTCAGCAGAGCCAGCTGTATGCAAAATTCTCAAAATGTGAGTTTTGGCTCGATCAGGTGTCTTTTCTGGGTCACGTCATCTCTAAGGATGGTGTGATGGTAGACCCCAGCAAAATAGAAGCAGTAAGTAACTGGGTTAGACCGAAGAATGCTAGCGAGATCAGAAGTTTTCTGGGTCTAGCCGGTTACTACAGGAAGTTCGTAGAGAATTTCTCCAGAATAGCCTCCCCACTGACAGCTCTTACCAGAAAGAACAGAAAGTTTCAGTGGACAGAGGACTGCGAGAACAGTTTTTCAGAATTAAAGAGAAGATTGACTAGTGCTCCCATCCTGACTCTTCCAGAGACCACTGACAGCTTTGACATATATAGTGATGCGTCTAAATTAGGACTTAGAGCAGTGCTGATGCAGAATGGCAAGGTTATTGCCTATGCCTCTAGACAACTCAAGGATTATGAGCAGAATTACCCTACCCATGACCTTGAGCTAGCTGCAGTAGTGTTCGCTCTCAAGATTTGGAGGCATTACTTATACGGAGCCCAGTGTAGGATTTTCACAGATCATCAGAGTCTAAAGTATTTCTTTACTCAGAAGGATCTGAACATGAGACAACGCAGGTGGCTTGAGCTAGTCAAGGATTATGACATTGACATCCTCTACCATCCAGGTAAAGCTAATAAGGTGGCAGATGCACTTAGCAGAAAATCTAGTGCCACCCTACTAGCTTTGTCCACGATGTCACAGCCCCTTCGGAAAGAGTTATCAGGGTTCGGACTGGAAATTTTAGTTGGGCAGCTCTCCACTTTGACATTAGTGTCCACCCTGATTGAAGACATCCAGACAGCACAGGATCAAGATCCTGATCTTCAGAAAATCAAGCAGGGGATGACAGAAGCCGAAAATGGAGAATTCCGCCTATCAGATAATGGGACACTGTACTACGGTGACCACTTATGTGTTCCGAACCAAGAAGAGCTCCGAAGGAAGATCCTAGAGGACGCACATAGATCTCCTTATGCGATGCATCCTGGTTCCACCAAAATGTACCAAGACCTCAGGGGACGTTTTTGGTGGCCTGGGATGAAGAGAGACATCGCCAGATATGTCAGTACCTGTCTGACATGCCAAAGAGTCAACGCAGAACATCAGAGACCAGGTGGAGTTCTGCAGCCTATTCAGATTCCAGAATGGAAATGGGAAGATATTTCCATGGATTTCATAGTGGGACTACCCAGAACAACGAATGGATATGATGCAATCTGAGTAATAGTAGACAGATTGACTAAGTCTGCCCACTTCCTAGCTATCAGGATCTCCTATTTCATGGAACAACTAGCTCAGTTATACCTCAAGGAGATCGTCAGACTACATGGAGTCCCTAGGACTATCATTTCAGATAGGGACAGTAGGTTCACTTCGCACTTCTGGGAGTGCGTACAGACAGCTCTAGGCACCAAACTAAAGTTTAGCACAGCTTTCCATCCTCAGACAGATGGTCAGACAGAGAGAGTTAATCAAGTACTAGAAGATATGCTCAGAGCTTGTGCTTTAGATTTCAAGGGCAGTTGGTGCAGATACTTGTGCTTAGCGGAATTCGCTTACAACAATAGTTATCAGGCCACTATCGGCATGGCACCCTATGAGCCTTTATATGGGCGGAGGTGTAGATCTCCTATCTGCTGGTACGAGGGTGGTGAGAGGCAAGAGTTAGGCCTACAAACAGATCTTATAGATGATACCACCGTAGTCATACAGCAGATCCGCCAGAAAATAGAAACAGCTCAAAGCCGCCAGAAGAGCTATGCTGATACACGGCGCAGACCATTAGAGTTTGAAGTTGGGGATTCAGTGTTCCTCAAAGTGGCTCCCATGAAGGGAGTAATGCGTTTTGGGAAGAAGGTCAAGCTAAGTCCTAGATATGTAGGACCATACCCCATCACTAGAAGAGTTGGCAAAGTAGCTTATGAGTTGGAGCTACCTCAGGAGATGTCAGCTATCCACAATGTATTTCATGTTTCCATGCTGAAGAAGCATATCCCAGATGCCACCCAGGTGATAGAGCCACAGACGGTACAAGTTCGCGAAGATCTCAGTTATGATAGTCGGCCTATTCAGATAATAGACCGAGCAGTTAAGAAATTGCGAAACAAGGAGGTACCATTAGTGAAAGTCATATGGCAAAATCACAGAGTAGAAGAGGCAACATGGGAACCAGAGGACAGCATGAGGCAGAGATACCCAGAGTTGTTTTAAGTTCGAGGACGAACTTTTTATAAGGTATGGGGGATTGTAACACCCGAAAATTCTCGAAACTAATTTTAGAAATATCTTAGAATTTATTCCGAATTTATGGATATTTTTATAGAATTTTTCTGTAAACGAAAGTGGCAAAAAGGGTAAAAAGAGAAAAACGCGTAGGTGGGATTTGATCCCTAAACCTAGGTGAGAAGAGGAGGGGCGAACCAAGTGGGCTAGCTTGCTTTTGTTGAAATAGATTAGCGGAAACAATAGATAAGCTAGAATTAGTTAAATTTTTTTCCATAAGTATAAAAGGGAAACTTAGGGCGTTTTTATTCATTCTTTCCCTCACATCCTCTCTCCGCCGACTCCCTCTCTCCCTCTCATGATTTTTTTCTTCCTCTCGCCCTCTCTCTCGCCCAAGACAAAGGAGAAGCCAAGGGAAGGTCTCAAGAGGCCCTATTCTCTACGAGAACTCTCGTAGACGCGAGGAGAACGCCAAGGAGCAAGAAGAACGTCGAAATTCGACGTTCCCTCGGGAATTTCAGATTTTATTCGTAAGGAAAACCTAGCGCAGGATGTAAGTATCCCTCACCTGCAGTATAAGTAGTTTCGGTTGCTTTTTCATATGCCTTATTTCCTTGTATGTATGTTTTACGATTAGAAATCGTAAATTATGAACAAACACGTTGTGCTACCCTTCAGTTTTGGGTCATGAAGCATGTTAGGTGTTTGTTAAATTGTTTAATTCAGTTATTGCTATAGAAAGCATTAAAGAATAGAAATTCTTGCTTCAGTTTATGATCGGGACCAAGGTCCAACGGGATGGGCTCCTAGTTGCCCCGAGGTTTAGATAACCTAGTAAAAGCAAGAATCAGAAGAGAAAAAGAAAAGTATAAAAGAACTATTTTATTTTCAGTTGGCATTGTACCGGACTTCGGTCCAGAGATGGGCTCCAAGTTGCCCCTAGGTTCAGATAACCTAGTATGGGATGGGCTCCTAGTTGCCCCTAGGTTTAGATAACCTAGTAGAACCCTAATAGATTCGGGATTTGCTACCTCGAGTTTATTAGGGATGCGCGCACAGTTGGTACATTGCCGGGCCCACAGCAGTTGATTATTACTTTCACCTACTATATGTATTTAGTTTTCAGAAATTCATATTAGCATGTGGTGAATTTAATAATTAGTTTTATGTTAGTTAGTTTCAGTTCCAGTTCAGATATATATGTCATGCTATAGCTTACTTTTCAGTTCTAGTTTAGTATGTGCCATGTCTCAGTTATTTGCCATGACATTTTATGACATGTATTTTAGCATGAGCATAACATGATTGTTTATGAACATGAACGTGTATTTGCATAGCATGTTTTGAAAAGCATAATCCGAGATTTTATAGTTTTGTGAGGCTAGATGGTACTTACTAAGCTTTATGCTTATTAGTTTGCATTTCCTTATACTGCAGATACAGGTAAAGGAAAACACTAGTAGCGGAGGTGGCGGGCTTGATGCAAAGTGTGCGTGATGGTGGAGTTGGAATAAAAGTCTTCGGAACTTGCAAAGCATAGAAATAGTCTTTATTATGCTTCTTTAGTTATTCCGCAATATATGATGTGAACCATGTATGAACTTAATTAGACTGGTATTCGTGGTGCCTAGTATGCTTCTTTAGTTTTCTTGTTTATGCTTCTTTAGTTATTTCGCGATATATTATGAGAACCATGTATTAACCTATTTAGACTCGTTATTTGTGGTGCCTAGTACATTAAGGTAGTTTAATTACCTGTGTTAATACTTGCTTAGCGAATGTTGAATGATATAAGTTACTACTTGTAATATGATAATTTAGAGTCATGCTTAAGCTTTAGAGATAAGAACTTGATACTGTCGATTTACATGGTAAATACATAGGGTATGCTTGTTTTAAGATATATGCACCATATAGAATGACATGTAGTAGCTAAGAATGCCCTTAGATATGAATAATGAATGGTTTCAATAAGAAGTTGATATAAACTTGGCACGTTTATGTTTATGCTTTTACATATCGTTGTTGAGATTCCTACCAAGCTTATAAGATTAAACTTTTGCTTTATTTTAGGCTAGTTAGTACTTTCAACATGTTTATGAATTGTTAGTTCAGTAAATAGCGAAATAAGAATTTTCAAAATTCTCCCAGTTGGTTTAGTATTTATAGAAATCATTAATTAGTCAATTAGTCAGTCAGTTAGTTAGTAGTGACGATCCGCCTTGAAGCCTAGTACCAGAAGGCGGGTCGTTACAGCACCTTCGTTTCAATCAGACACGGCTGAGTTGAAGAATTCGAATGGGTTTTCCTTCTTGAACAGATTTGAGCTCGATTCGACCGCAGATTCAGTTCCTTAGTGAATTGCTGAGCTTACGGGTTCGAGGCCAGCTCTTGATTGACAACCAAGAAGATCTTGAGCTAATGGAAGGATTGGGGTTTAGATTTCTTAGTTAATTTCGTTTGTTTAGCTGTAATTTCCATTACTGTTGTAGTTTAGTTACTGTTTTCGAATTTCAGATTGGTTAACTTGGTTTAATGCATGGTATCTGCTGTAATTAGGGCTTAATCCAATCAGTTAAGTAATTAGGAAGCTTGTTTAGGTATTTATCGATTTCAATTTCAGTTAATTTTGTCTACAGCTTGCGTATCAATTTTCTGTCCCTGCGTATCAGTAATTTCAGCAAGTTTTAGTTAGCTTTTCTGAATTTGTATCAAGTAATGATTAGCCATTTTTAAGTGTATCTGAATGGTAGATTAGTACATTGAATTCAACTTGTTGGATTGCTAATTTGGCATTTAATTAGCGCTGCAATAATGCATCAGACTCTGCATTTGTGTCCATCCTACATCAGTTTCTACACATTCGGCAGTTCAATGTATTTCAATCTGTAGTTTCTGAATTTGCACCAATTAAGTTTCAGTTCCAAGGAATTTTACTGAGCATTAGCTGAAAACAATCAATCTTCGTTGCTTGTTTGGTTTTAACATCCAATTCATTTCTGAATTTCACAAGGCATTCCTTGATTTCTGCATTTTTTTTTTGCATTGATTCTTCACAAGTGCATTTCGAATTTTAGTTGCTTGAATTGGTTGGATCTTGCTCTGAAATTCTGCATCTATTCTTGCAAGGTTCTTCATCGATAGTTAGCTGTTCAATTTGCATTCGGTCAGCTGCAATTCTTAACTAACAGATTCAGTTTTGGCACATAGGTCTGCAATTGAATGGGAATGAAATTTCTGCAAACACATTTCTGTCTTGGAAGTTGCTTAGTTGTTTCTGAACTTTGGGACTGAATTTCTTTCTGCAAACTTGCGTATCATTGTATTGATCACTTACCTTCCATATCTTAATCAATTTGTTTCAATTGCTGAATTATTAGAAGTAGTTGGCACACCACATCAGCTTTGGCACATAAACTGATTCCTCTTGGTAGGAAATCTGTTTTCATTTGTAATTCTGCACCTTGTATCATATGGAGTTCTAGCATGGATTAGTGATAAGTTGGATGCAACTTCATGCGGGCTATTGAGTTAGAAGAGATTGTATTTCATTTGCATTGATTCTGAACTTCAAGTTTTAATTCTTCATTTGATTTTCTATAAGTTTGGTTACGGATTGCTTGATGGTTGGTTGATGGAGTCTTTGTTTCTGAGATTAATCCTGATTTTTAGTGTGATCATTGCATGTGCTATTAGTATCATTTTCCAAATCTACAAATCAGCCTCGGTTTGATTAAGTTAATAATTGGATGAATCTTTCATTGCCATTACTTTGGTTAAGTTTGTTTGATTAATTTTCTTCCTTTTTATTGCAAATTCATTTCTGATTCCAACCAAACCCAAATCAAATTTTATCTGAAACCCAAAAACACAAATGACATAAATACAAGCACGAATCACACAACGTCAACTAGCCCCGAGAAAAATACGACCTGTGGCCCCTTTACTACGTTTTCATATTTTGATTGCAAAAAGGGTTTCCAGCATTCATTCACATCTAAATTCTGATGGTCCCACAATTCGTGACAACTTTAACCTAGTGTTTCGGGGCTGTCAAATTTTTGGCGTCGTTGCCGGGGAAGCAACTAGTTGATTTGTTTGATTTCTGCTTGTATGCTTTTAGACATATCATTGGGTTCTATTTTATTTTGTTTTATCTTTTGTATACGGGTACTGCCATTTTTCTTGTTTGTTTTGTGACAAGGGTGCATGTTCAAAATGTTTTCATCCACTTATCAGCAGCCGTGTCCACACTTTCAGCAGACCCAACCTTTCAATCAACCATTACAGCAATTTCAATTCCAACAGCCCTACTCGAATTTTCAGCAACCAAATCAGTTTTTTCAGCCTTTCTAAAATTTTCAGCAAAATCAACCCAATTTTCAGCCACCAAATCAGAATGGGCAGCCACAATTCCAGGGTTTTGAGCAACCATTTCAGCAATCACATTCGAATTTTCAGCAACCCAATCAGTTTTTTCAGCCACCATTACAACAATTTCAGCAACCACAAAATTTCCAGCAGCCTTTTGAAAGTTTTCAGCCCCAAAATAATCAATTTCAGCTTCAACCTCAGCCATGGCAGCAAGAATTTCAACCTATACAGAACTTTCAACAACCTATTCAATATTCACAGCCATACGAGCCGAATTTTCAGCAACAAAACCAGAATTTCCAGCCCGTGCAATCTCAGTGTTCACCACCACAATTTCAACCTCAGATCCTAGAATTTCAGGGCTACAATTTTCAGCCATCTCCACCAAGTTGTGAGCCAAATTTTCAGCAATTTAATCAGCCTATTCAACCATCCTTTCAACCACAATTTCAACATTTTCAGCATGATTCCCAATTTCAAGGACAGAATTTTCAGCAAGACACTCAGAATTTTCAGCCCCTCCCATTTCAGTAGTTTAATCAAGGAGGCTTTGATGATCCTGATTGCGATGAGGCTCAACAACAAAGGATGATGGAGATGTGTCAACAAGTCGTACAACAACAGCAAATTTTACAAAAACAACGGCAAGACATCGAAGAACACTTTGGAAAATTGATTGATCAATTGAATAAGATAAAAGCCCAAAGATCAGAACAATTAGCTTCTCAAGCTGTTTTTAATTCTGAGAGCCCCGGAGTTGGTTTTATATCAGTTCAAGGTGACCCTAGTGCAAGGCCAAATCTTTCTTTAATGGATCTTGCAATTTTAGAAGAAGAAGAAGAAGTAATCATCAAATATAGGGCACCTACAGCATACATCCCTCCAGAGATTCCTATTCAAAATTCATTTTCAAATTTTTCAGCTCCAGAAGAAGAAACTGAAGATCTACAGGACCATTCTAGACTTTTATTTTCTGATGATAGCATTATTGATGGTCCTAATTTTTCTGATACTGTTATTGCAGAGATTACAGGAGAAGCATGCATAGGAGATGATTCCATAGGTGTAGGGGATTGCACTAAGCCCCAGGGACCACCACAGTTTACTGGTACATTAGAAGATTCAGAAGATGAACCACAAAGTGTAGGGACTTGCATGGTGGAAGCAAGCACCCAAGGATCACCTACTTTAGTTGATTGTCCACCAGAGAGTGAGGCTGAAGAGGAGCATGTACTTGATCAGGAGGAGGCCACAGATACATCTACTATTATAGAACCTTCAGGTATTCTCCAGCACACTCAGGTAAGTATTTCTCCTCTTTGTTCAGAAAAATTCAAAAAGGTACCTAGTGCTGATTTTATTGATTCTGATGAATTTATTGATATACCTTGTGTAGAAATTGTTTGTGAAAATCCAATAGAGGTACCAAACATTGATTTCATTGATCATAATGCATTACTTGATACATCTCTTGTAAATATGGATAGTGAAATAATTTTAGAGGCACCCATAATTGATGTAGTTTGTTATGATGAATCTTTAGATACATCTTTTGTGAATATGGATAGTGAAAATTTTTTAGAAGTGCCTGAAATTGATGTTATTTATTTTGATGAATCTCTTGCTATGTCTTATGCTAAAAATGAATGTGAAAAACTTATGGAGATATCTGATATTGATTTGATTGGCTGTGACACATTGGAAAATAATTGCGAAATTTCTATTGATGTGCCAGAAATTGATTTCTTTATTTGTGATGAGTATCTGGATGCAAATTTTATAGGAAATGATTTTGAAAATTTCATTGAGGTACCAGAATTTGATTTAATTGGATATGATGCAGTTTTGGATTCATTTCATGCAGAGACTAATATTAATTTATTTCTTTCTGACCCTGTACGCTTGAGAGAGGTATTACATTGTTTTGCAGGGTCCAGAAGACTTCAGGAGTGGGTGCTCCAACTGAACAGACTCCAGCCTCCTGGAAGGACTTCTGAAAGGCATCAAGAAGGAGGAGAAGATCTTACTTTAATTCGAAGCACTCCATTCCTTCAATGGATCTTGGACCTAAATCGCCTGAGGCCACCAGAGCAAATTTTTGTGAAGTTCAAGTGTGGGGGAGTCCCAAATCTCTCAGCCACCCATTTTCCTCCACTACCAAGATGGAGGCTACTTCTGGATAGGCTCCGTCCACCAGAAATAAAGGGGAGATTGTTCTTTCTTATATTTTCTTTTATTGCATTTTTCACTTTTAACTTGAGTCCTTGCTAATAAATGCATGAGTAGAATAGAATGCATAGGAGTCATTGTAAATATCTTGTTATTCCTTTTATCACTTTTTCTTGCATGACTAGGAATAAAAGTATCTCTCTAGATTATCTTCATGTCATTTTAGAATCTCTTGAAAATAAATTAAATTTGGTTGTTAAAACTTAGGGTTTGAGTTCATGGATGAAATCTTGGATGCTTGAGTACTACTTTGCTTTAAATTCTTAATTGAGGACTTGAGATGAGTTATTTTTGCCTAGTGAGGTTTAGCCTTATATTTGTGACACATATATGTTATTGTACTCTAGAACTTGCTTAGGTTCTTTCAAAATCATATTTCAATGATTGGATCACATCTATACCATATTTCAGCTTGTTTCTTTTCCATATCAAATTTTGGCAAACATAATGTTCATTCTATTTGTCTTTCCTATTTCCTACTCTTAACCCCATTTTTCTATGGATTTGTTTGCTTGGGATGTTTCTTAATGCTATTTTGCCCGAGACGGACAAAGATTTAAGTGTGGGGGAGTGACTAGTGTTTTGGAAAGAGTTGATATCAAAGAGGCAATTCATGTTGAAAAAAAAATTGTGCTAAGTTGGATTAATATCAAGATCAAATGGGAAGACGTGTTTAAGGATGGAAGCAATTAGAAATCTCAATTCCTTATTATACTTTGGAGAACTATGAAAGTTGCATGGTGCGGCAATGAAAAGAGAAAATCTGCAATAAAAAAAATAATAAGAAGAAGATGGCACACACAAAAAAAAAAAGAGAAAGAAAGAATTTTTGTGCCAAAGTGAAAAGAATGCTATGAAATTGTTTCGGCCACTCTTCTAGGAGCTAAATTGCAGCTATATATTTCTGAAAGCAGTGCAGGGGGTTGCTGGAATTTGAAAGAAAAAAAAAACAAAGCAAAACAGTTTGTATCAACTTGAAATTGAGTGTGCCATGGATGGAACTTGAATTTGTTGAGCTGAAATTCTCAAGTGAAGCATGTGAACTTCCCACTGTTATTTGAGGCTAATTGTTCAGAGTAATCAAGGGAGTGCAAGGTCAAGAATGTGAGCTGGAAATGCAGTTGGAAAAGAGAAAAATCAGAAGTTAATTTGCCATAATGCAGTTTGGTATCAAGAAGAGGCTGAAAATTGGGTTTTGTATCATTTGATTGCAAATACTAACTGATGCTAATGGATTCGGGAAAGCTGATCACATCCTGAATAAAACAAGGAGGAGCTGCAGAAATCAGTGAGTTAGCAGCTGGGAAAAGAAAAAAAGAAAATAGAAAACAGTTTGAAAAAGGAAGAAAAATAGAAAAAAAAAGAAACAAGTTGATACAAGGGAGTTAGGCACCATTGAATTCAGTGGAATTTTTCTCATCCAAATCCAAGCCTTGCATCACTACACTCTGAATTTACTAGAAAGAAAGAAGGAAGAAAAAGAAGAATGAGAAAAGAGAAGCAAAAATGAGTTGGCACACAAAAGGGCAAAACTTGGCACATTTGATCAATAGAGTTTTCTTCATCAAAATCAAAGGCAATTATTTAAGTTTGACTTCACTATACTCTGGATATCATTAGAAGACTGTAAAGAGGGGCAAAGTTCATTGGAAACATCCTTGAGCACTCAAGTCCTCCACTCCATGGAATTTTCTATTTCCTTGACTTTTATTCTACTCTTTACCTTTTTTCTATGTTTTCACTTGTTTTTGTAGATGTGAATCCTAATCATGAATAATGGTTGAGATTAGACAATAAGCAAGCCTATGGTAGTGCAAGAAGCATGTGTGTTAGAGTGAGCTCCACTTTTATCATCAACTTAGGACTTAAGGAGAGAGCCACCAATATTTTCCTTGAAAGGCTAGTGATTTAGATTCATCTCAATGACTCATGATGGATGAAAAGGCTAAGTTGTTGATTTAAGGACAATATACTAATCCATAGAGCTTAGATTTTTGAGAATTGACAACCTTAGGTAATTTCTTTTCATTTGCTTCTAATTATGCTTAAGAAAGCCTAAGGGATACTTATTTAGTAGTTTCGCGAGACGCTCAAGGTTAAGTGTGGGGGAGTTGATAGATTCCATTTTATTGATTATTTTAATTGCTAAAATCCATGTTTGACCCATATTTTTATTGCTTAATTGTGAAATTGTCCTAGGTTTTAGGATTTCCTCTTATTTTGGACTTAATTGCAAAATTACACATTTTTGGATTATTTGGCCACTAATTTTCTGATATATTTTTGTAGGCATGAAAGGATCCTGGACCTAGAGCATATTGGGTCAAACTTGAGTCGGAAGTGAACCGGATCGATTTATCAAGCTTACGATTAATCCGAGCCGTCCGATTCAAAAGCGGCTAGATCTGAGCCATCCGGGACGATCTAAAGCAATCCGAGCTAGGGTTAGGGTTGATCAAGTACCCTGATCAAGATCTGAAGGTTTCATCCCAATCAGAGCTCAATCAACCGTTGGATCAAGCTTGGACGGCTCTAGATCGTCCGTTCAAAGATTAAGTTGATCTGGACCATCCGTTGCACATCTGGAGGATCCGAGCTACCACAAGGCAGATCCTGACCCCTGATCATCATCATTAAAGTTTGGCTCCAATCAGAGCAAGATCAGCCGTTGGATCTCCTCCGATCAATCTGGGTCGTCCGTTGATAACTATTTAATCAAAAATTTCCGCAGCCTCTTCCTCGTCGCGTTCTCGCCGCAACCAGTTTCTTCTTCGTTTGTTTCTTCGTTTCTTCAATAGAGTTCTTCATCCAAGGGGTGCGACCACCTCCATCCTTCATCAGATCAAGTTCGAGGTCACTAGGGAGAGTAGTTTGTGGAGTTTTCAGCTTGGAATTGGGCAAGAACAGGGCTGTTGAGAGGTTTCCGCAGCCTTGTATTTGATAGCTTCAAATTCGTTTTTGTCAAGTTCTTCATCAATCCAAGCTATTCAGAGGGGTTCCCTGAAGTGTTTGGATCATTCCCGCACGTTCGTTTCAATCAGACACGGCTGAGTTGAAGAATTCGAATGGGTTTTCCTTCTTGAACAGATTTGAGCTCGATTCGACCGCAGATTCAGTTCCTTAGTGAATTGCTGAGCTTACGGGTTCGAGGCCAGCTCTTGATTGACAACCAAGAAGATCTTGAGCTAATGGAAGGATTGGGGTTTAGATTTCTTAGTTAATTTCGTTTGTTTAGCTGTAATTTCCATTACTGCTTAAGTTTAGTTACTGTTTTCGAATTTCAGATTGGTTAACTTGGTTTAATGCATGGTTTCTGCTGTAATTAGGGTTTAATCCAATCAGTTAAGTAATTAGGAAGCTTGTTTAGGTATTCATCGATTTCAATTTCAGTTAATTTTATCTACAGCTTGCGTATCAATTTTCTGTCCCTGCGTATCAGTAATTTCAGCAAGTTTTAGTTAGCTTTTCTGAATTTGTATCAAGTAATGATTAGCCATTTTTAAGTGTATCTGAATGGTAGATTAGTACATTGAATTCAACTTGTTGGATTGCTAATTTGGCATTTAATTAGCGCTGCAATAATGCATCAGACTCTACATTTGTGTCCATCCTACATCAGTTTCTGCACATTCGGCAGTTCAATGTATTTCAATCTGTAGTTTCTGAATTTGCACCAATTAAGTTTCAGTTCCAAGGAATTTTACTGAGCATTAGCTGAAAACAATCAATCTTCGTTGCTTGTTTGGTTTTAACATCCAATTCATTTCTGAATTTCACAAGGCATTCCTTGATTTCTGCATTTTTTTTTGCATTGATTCTTCACAAGTGCATTTCGAATTTTAGTTGCTTGAATTGGTTGGATCTTGCTCTGAAATTCTGCATCTATTCTTGCAAGGTTCTTCATCGATAGTTAGCTGTTCAATTTGCATTCGGTCAGCTGCAATTCTTAACTAACAGATTCAGTTTTGGCACATAGGTCTGCAATTGAATGGGAATGAAATTTCTGCAAACACATTTCTGTCTTGGAAGTTGCTTAGTTGTTTCTGAACTTTGGGACTGAATTTCGTTCTGCAAACTTGCGTATCATTGTATTGATCACTTACCTTCCATATCTTAATCAATTTGTTTCAATTGCTGAATTATTAGAAGTAGTTGGCACACCACATCAGCTTTGGCACATAAACTGATTCCTCTTGGCAGGAAATTTGTTTTCATTTGTAATTCTGCACCTTGTATCATATGGAGTTCTAGCATGGATTAGTGATAAGTTGGATGCAACTTCATGCGGGCTATTGAGTTAGAAGAGATTGTATTTCATTTGCATTGATTCTGAACTTCAAGTTTTAATTCTTCATTTGATTTTATATAAGTTTGGTTACGGATTGCTTGATGGTTGGTTGATGGAGTCTTTGTTTCTGAGATTAATCCTGATTTTTAGTGTGATCATTGCATGTGCTATTAGTATCATTTTCCAAATCTGTAAATCAGCCTCGGTTTGATTAAGTTAATAATTGGATGAATCTTTCATTGCCATTACTTTGGTTAAGTTTGTTTGATTAATTTTCTTCCTTTTTATTGCAAATTCATTTCTGATTCCAACCAAACCCAAATCAAATTTTATCTGAAACCCAAAAACACAAACAACATAAATACAAGCACGAATCACACAACGTCAACTAGCCCCGAGAAAAATACGACCTGTGGCCCCTTTACTACGTTTTCATATTTTGATTGCAAAAAGGGTTTCCAGCATTCATTCACATCTAAATTCTGATGGTCCCACAATTCGTGACAACTTTAACCTAGTGTTTCGGGGCTGTCAATCCTCAGCACCATGGCTAGGTCTACACATCTTAGGCATCCTCGGCACCACGAGATAGTAGGATCTTCACCTACTCGGCCCGACATCCTCAGCACCATGACCAGGTCTACTCATCTCAGGCATCCTCAACACCACGAGATGGTAGACCCTTCGGCTATTCCCAGTTGGGCATCCTCAGCACCATGGCTAGACACATCTCGGGCATCCTCGGCACCTGAGATGGTAGGATCTTCACCTACTCCTGGCTGGGCATCCTCAGCACCACGGTCAGGTTAATCATCTCAGGCATCCTCGGTACAACGAGATGATAGGATCTTCGGCTGCTCCCGGCCGGGCATCCTCTGTTAAGATGTATACTAAAAGCCTTGCTTTTGGTTTTAATACATTTACATTTTAAAAGAGAATCACAAAATCACACAGTGCATATTTATATTAGTATGTGCACAAAATGTCTCATACATGGTATTATAGATAACATGGTATGTTGTGTCGCACAGAAGATCATGTTATCAAGTTCCATGTAGAAGTATAAGAAAGAGGCTCACAACCGAGATGGAATTGGACAAACCATCGGATGGTTGTAGTATAATTAGATGTGGTTTGTCTTAACCATAGAATTACACTAGCGCACTTTGTGTGCATTGAGCATGACTAAAAGAGAGGTCATCCAATTTTGTACTGATATCATAAATTGGATTAGACCTCGGATATATATTATGGAGTCCGATCTCTTAATCCCGAAATAATAACGGGCACGTATAATTAATTATTATTTCTTTGACTTACCAATGGACGAGATTTATTCTGTTAAATCGATAGGCCCGGTAAATTGGGAGATAATATTAATTATATGGTGTGTCATTGATTATTGATGGAATCCGTGTCCTGGTGAGTCAGGATGATGATGCCCCCTTGGTGAGCTCAAAAGAATCATCATGTCAAATCTTGCAAGTAAACTATGGTCCGACATAATGAAAAGGTTGAGTGGTACTAATCAAGGACCAAGAGGATAATTAATTTAATTGTCAGTAAATTAAATTAATTATTGGGCATTCGATATCATAAACACGGGGAGATGGACAACTCATAATAAGTGGAGCCCATATGAAAATATAGGGGTTGGTGAGGAAGTTCAATGGGATCCTTTAGTGGAATGGATCACCATTAATGGATCGGGTTTGGATCCATTAGCGGGCCAAGAACCAACTCCTCCTCATGGTCCCTACCTTAGCCCTATAAATACCCCATAGGAGTCATGATACAAGGAGAATTAATTCATAATTAATTGAGAATTAATCCAATTAATCTCAATTACCAAAAACCCTCTCTCCCTTTCTCTCTCTCCTAGGTCACCAACGCAAGACGAGAAGGGGTGGTCTTTCTTCTTCTCCTCTCTATCTCCTCCACAGCTCCTTGGCCAGTGTTCACAGTGCAAAGGAGAGGTTGTGCTTCTCTTTTGGTGATCAACGGCGGCTGGAGAGTGAAAGAGAAGTCGGCGGCGGTGAGGAGAAGGCGGCGCCGGTAGCTTGGTGGAATAAGGACTCAAAGGAGGAGTGGGATTGTTCTCTTCTCTTCCTTTTCTTCTTCCTTGCTTGAGCACGCACACGAGGAGAGAAGAAGGGCACTCGGCGGTGAGCAATACTCTTCCTCTAGCTCCGGCGGTGGTGGTTTTGGAAGAGGTTGCCGGCGGCGGCAATTTCGGGTTGGAGGAGGAAGAAAGGAGCTTCTTCTCTATTCTTCCTCTTGTTCTTCATCTTCCTAGTCTTCCTCTCGGTGTAACGTTGTGGCCGGCCAGACCTTGAAGCTTGAGGTGGCCGGTGGTTTGAGGTGGAGAGGTGGAAAGGGTCATGCCGCAAAGCAAACCCTAGTTTTCTAGGGTTTGTGTTGGAGATTGGAAGAGGCTTGAAGAAAGGTGGTTAATTTGAGGCCTTCGATGACTCCATGTCTTGGTATCTTGTCACCCACATGACAACTAGGAGGGGAGGGTCATAAGGTAGAAGACTGTGAGGTAAAAGGCGAGGTATACCTCTCCCTAGCTCCTTTTATTTTCTTGTTATTTCATGTCATGTTTCTTATCATTGCATGTTGATTAATTAATTGTTATGGATTAATTATTTTTTAATTAATATGTCAATTAATTTATGTCATGGACCCTAACAATAAACACAAAGACCAGTGATCCATTCGTCGTCTTTTCCACGGTTAATTAACTCGGAAAGTTACAAGTCCTTAACCTTGATTTTGGCTAAGTTGTGACTTGAGTTAATTGACACGACGACGAGACGGTCGTTTGGGAGGCGAGTCTCTATTCGAATTAAATTTTAATCCATAGATATAGAGAGGTCTCTCATGTTCGACCCCGTGGTTGCCTAGGAAACCCTCAATCCATACAAGAGTTCACACCCATCAATTGGTATCAGAGTGAGGTTTCTAGTTTTATGTGTTTAGGATCGGTTATTTTTCTGCACATTATCATGCACTTTATTTTTGCTGGATAATTTTTGGATGTCCGTAGGCTAACTCTTTGTTGCAAGCACTAAATTCCAACTATTATGGCATTAATAGGTTATGTATGTGATTTGATTGTGCGTGTTATAAATTAATTGAATCCTCGGGGTTGACGAGGCTAAAAAAGTTATTTAATTTTTGTAATTAAATATGACACTTGTTTAGCCAATCTTTTATTTACTTTTGATCTAGACTACATGTACACTCCTTTGTGGAGTATAGGATCAATGGATGTAAATAAGTAAGCTAGTCATCTCGGCTCGGGGACTCCTTCATGGTGGCTTGCGCATGGAAAGGATGGAGTGGACGAGATGGCGACACGACTGGAGACGTATTGGAGACCAAGGTCATAATAGTTGGAAAAGTCTAGGATTTTTTCATTATCTATTATATTGGTTTATGTGCTTGTCGTGTGTGTGTGCATGTGAAAAACCTCAACATAAATAACTAAGTGGGAGAGGGACCCTAAGGGTCTCGCGGCCTCTATTACAATCTAACAAGTGATGCGAAAAAGCCCACGCGTCGGCTCTGAGTTCCTTCCTCCACAACGGATAGGCTTGTTCTGCGAATCACTAGGTTAGAAAAGATTATAGAAAATTATTAAAGAGCGTGTGTACTTTCCTAACGGAAAACACATAATCGGAAATAATTTTCTTAGTGTCGTGTAATGGTAAACACTTAGATACAAATATTAGTATCCTCCCCAACGGAGTCACTGCTATTATTTGTAGGGTCGAAGAGGATCAACTATTAATTTTACTTGTCAAAAGGTTAGGTTGACAAGATAGTAAAACTAATGGGTAAAACCTCCTCTTACAAATGTAGATTTTGTATACGTCCACACTAACGTGGCATATGAAATTCTCGGTGTCTTGAGGTGTTGGTTGATTTTGAAATAAATTGTTTTGAGGAGTCAATGTATTTTCAAAATCTAAAGTGTGTGATTGTTGTGATTTTCAGGTATTTTGAAATGGATCAAGACCCACTTGACTTAATTTAAAGAGAAAACCAAATTAATGCCCCTAATAACAATATGGATTGGGAATTAAATATGGACTTTGTCTCTACTGTCGAGGAACCCAAATGTGATCTTGTTGAGTTCTGTGCCAAAAAGCCTAGCGAGATTAATACTGAAGAGGAGTTTGAATATTTTAGGAAATGGTTAGAAGCAGACGAGACGACTGAGTGTCGTCAAAATCAGGCTTCTTCCATTACCAGTGATAAAACATCCAAACTCGATGAACTCTTCGGGCATCAAAATCGAGCTGCTTGGCAGGAGGTCATGAAGAACTTGACGACGACCATCTTAGTCGAGGGTATGCCCGTAAGGGAACATGTTCTCAAAATGATGGCTTGGCTGAAAGAGCTAGAAATCTTTGGAGCACAAATAGATGGAGAAACCCAAGTCGATCTCATCCTCCAATCTCTACCAAAGAGTTTTGAGAAGATTCACCTAAGCTACAATATGGACAAGCGTTCATATTCGTGGGTAGAACTTCTGACAGAACTTGAGGCGGCAGAGGCGTTTTCTCTTCAGAGTTCACAGACTTTCATTGCTCAAGAAGTTTCTACTTCTAAACTGAAAGGCAAGAAGAAGAAGAAACATGTTGGGGCAAAGAAAGTAACAGGATTATAGGGACCTCAGGGATGCATAAAGAAGCCAAAAGGTAAGTGCTTTGTGTGCAAGCAGTCAGGACATTGGAAGGCGGACTGTCCTCATCGTTAGGGTAATAATTCAGGTATATTTTCTTCTTTTGTCGTTGTAACATGTTTAGCGGTGATATCTACCGGTACCTAGTGTGTAGATACGGATGCCACTAATCATGTCTGCATTCTTGTGCAAGGGTTCAGGAAACCCGACGGCTAGCTGAGGAGAATGTTACTGACTACATGGATAGGCTATGGAGATGACTTTTGCAGTGGGAGTTTATTTATTCATTTATGTCTTTAGCATAGGATGATATAGTTTTGGTTTTATAGAGATTGTCTTTATGTACTTAATTTTTGGAAAGAACTTTTGTTCAGTTTCTGAAATAAGATATTCTATTGCTTTTATTTGTTAAAAGTGGAATAGAAGGATTATCTATTAAAGTATATAGATAGGCAATTAGTACATAAAACCAAAAGCTCTCATAATACAATTAGATGTTTAATAACTTATCATCTTAAGTAAGAGAAAGGTTCCTTCCAAGCAGAACCAAACATATATTTTGGCTCTAAGGATTGGTCTTATTAACCTTTAGAGGGATTCAAAAGTTGTTAGCCAATGAGCCCTTGGGTTCATTGGTGATGGAAGACTTGTCTTCCTTAAGATCTTTGACTCTTACTAGGAAGGTAACAAGACCAAAGAAGTTTTTTCTAAACCTAGGGGCATAGAGCCAAAAATATGTAGGAATTGGTTCAAACTGATAAGTATAAGTCCTTAGTCTATCTAGAATAGAGGTAACCTTGAAGACTTTGTTTATTTTATAAACAATTATTCAAGGGTCAAAGTATATTTACTTAATGTACTGCAAGATTGATTGCTTTGATGAGATCAAAGAATTTAAGTCTGAGGCGGAGATACATCAGAGTAAAAGTATGGTGACATGGCAAGTACCTCTAGGGATAGTTGTAGGACTTACTTATCAGTAATTGGGATTTGATCCCAACTCACTGCACCTGGTGTGCCCCAACAAGAACAGTGCAATATATGGAAGGAAGAAGGTCTTTTAAGGTAATAGTTAGAAAGATGATAAGCCACCCTAAAATTAGCCAGATTTGTTCAAGGGGATATGCCCTGGATACAACGGTGTATATGTTTGATTCTATCTAGGTCAGTAGTAGTCTCTTAAAACCATAGAAATGTGGACTAAGCGAAGGCTTAGTTTAAGACATGTTCAGATTATGAGCAGTTCAGCACATGTGCTGAAAGAAGACACTAATAAGTTGGAATCTAGTGCATATGTTCGTAGGCTATCCTAAGAGAACAAAAGGTGGTTTAATAGTCCTAAGGATCAGAGGATATTCGTTGGTACGAATGTCTAATTCTTAGGAAAAAAGACTATGAAATAAACCACAAACCCATGAGTAGAATTATTCTGAGTAAATCAAATAAAGGGACATTCTAATCTAAGTACCAACTGTACAAGAGGGAATACTACAAGGCACTGCACCTCGTGTCACAGAAAATACACAAGGGGTACCTTATCATAGTGGGAGGGTTGTTAGTCAACCTCAAAGATTCATGTTCTTGGAGAGTCTTTGGACTGGGTCCTGGTGGACATGAACCGGATCACTAGACTTATGATAAGGATTATCCGCTTTAAAGAAATAAATCCAGTTATATGGATTTGTTCAAAGGACGGATGAAATTGTGTATATAAGATGTGACAGAAACGAAGTGGTATTCTAGTACTATACGTAGATAATATTTTGTTGGTTGACAATAATGACGGAATATTGTCAGACGTAAGGGTATGATAGTCAAAACAAGTAAGGTATGAAGGACTTAAGGGAAACAGAACTCATCCTAGGCGATCAAAGATCTAAGAGATCACCAGAAAAGGATGTTGTGTTTTTTCCAAACTTCATATGTGACACTGTCCTAACTCGTTTTAGCATGGTGACCTTCAAGAGAAGTTTTGTACTTTTTAGAATTGGAGCTACTCTATCTAAAGAGATATGTTTAGATTATCAAAAGAGATAGAGTAGGAAATGACAATTCCCTTAGCATTGGCTAAAGGAAGCCTCAAGTATGCTAAAAACGAACCCAAATATCTGTTATGCCATGGGCATAGCTAACAGATATCGAAGTATCCCAGGTCAAGGAAATTGGATTATGGTAAAAGCATATATTAGTACCTGAGAAAGATTAAAGACTATATGCTGGTTTACCGGGCAGACCAATCTCCTGTGGGTTATATGGATACAGAAATCCAATCACATAGGGGCTAATATAAGTATTCCTCAGGGTTTTTGTGTTTACTTTTAGGAGGTGGAACCATAGTATGGGAGAGTATCGCACAGCGGCTGCGTGATGGACTCTACCATAGAAGCTGGATGATTGGCAATCACTTAGATAGCCAAGAAAGCTATATGGTCCAGGGACCTCAAGATGGACTTCGATGTGATTCCTGGTTTGCTCAGAGTTATCACATTTGATGTGATTAAAATGGTGCAGTTGCAAACTCGAAGGAATCACGAGTCCATAGGGCAAGTAAACACATAGAGTGCAAGTACCACCCTGATAGGGAATAGCTGTTGTTGCCTAGAGTGCATCAGAGAATGATCTAGGGAGATTGTTTCACTAAGGCCTTGGTAGCGAGAGCTTTTAGGCATGTGAAGGATCTAAGGGTCAGATGTATGGCATTTTGAAAACAGCAAAGTCTTTGAGTATAAGTGGGAGATTGTTAGGATGTATACTAAAAATCTTGCTTTTGGTTTTAATACATTTAAATTTTAAAAGAGAATCGCAAAATCACACAGTGCATATTTTTATTAGTATGTGTATAAAATATCTCATACTTGGCATTATAGATAACATGGTGCGTTGTGTCGCACAGAAGATCATGTTATCAAGTTCCTTGCAGAAGTATAAGAAAGAGGCTCACAACCGAGATGGAGTTGGACAAACCATCAGGATGGTTGTAATGCAATTAGATGTGGTTTGTCTTAACCATAGAATTACACTAGTGCACATTGTATGCATTGAGTAGGACCAAAAGAGATGTCATCCAATTTTGTACTGATTTCATAAATTAGATTAGACCTTGGATATATATTATGGAGTACGATCTCTTAATCCCGAAATAATGACGGGTACGTATAATTAATTATTATTTCTTTGACTTACCAATGGGCGAGATTTATTCTGTTAAATCGATAGGCCCAGTAAATTGGGAGATAATATTAATTATATGGTGTGCCATTGATTATTGACGGAATCCGTGTCCTGGTGAGTCAGGATGATGATGCTCCCTTGGTGAGCTCAAAAGGATCGTCATATCAAATTTTGCAAGTGGACTATGGTCCGACATAATGAAAAGGTTGAGTGGTACTAATCAAGGACCAAGAGAATAATTAATTTAATTGTCAGTAAATTAAATTAATTATCGGGCATTCGATATCTTAAACGTGGGGAGATGGACGACTCATAATAGGTGGAGCCCATATGAAAATATAGGGGTTGGTGAGGAAGATCAATGGGATCCTTTAGTGGAATGGATCACCATTAATGGATCGGGTTGGATCCATTAGCGGGCCAAGAACTAACTCCTCCTCATGGTCCCTACCTTAGCCCTATAAATACCCCATAGGAGTCATGATACAAGGATAATTAATCCACAATTAATTGAGAATTAATCCAATTAATCTCAATTACCAAAAACCCTCTCTCCCTCTCTCTCTCTCTCCTAGGTCACCGGCGCAAGACGAGAAGGGTTGGTCTTTCTTCTCCTCCTCTCTATCTCCTCCACAACTCCTTAGCAGGTGTTCACAGTGCAAAGGAGAGGTCGTGCTTCTCTTTTGGTGATCAACGGCGGCTGGAGAGTGAAAGAGAAGTCGGCGGCGGTGAGGAGAAGGCGGTGCCGATAGCTTTGTGGAATAAGGACCAAAGGAGGAGTGGGATTGTTCTCTTCTCTTCCTTTTCTTCTTCCTTGCTTGAGCACGCACACGAGGAGAGAAGAAGGGTGCTCGACGGTGAGGAATACTCTTCCTCTAGCTCTGGCGGCGGCGGTTTTGGAAGAGGTTGCCGGCAGCGGCAATTTCGGGTTAGAGGAGGAGGAAAGGAGCTTCTTCTCTATTCTTCCTCTTGTTCTTCATCTTCCTAGCCTTCCTCTCAGTGTCGCCTTGTGGTCAGCCAGACCTTGAAGCTTGAGGTGGCCGGCGGTTTGAGGTGGAGAGGTGGAAAGGGTCACGGCGCAAACCAAACCCTAGTTTTCTAGGGTTTGTGTTGGTGATTGGAAGAGGCTTGAAGAAAGGTGGTTAATTCGAGGCCTTCAGTGACTCCATGTCTTGGTAGCTCGTCGCCCACTCGACGTCCAGGAGGGAAGGGTCATAAGGTAGAAGACTGTGAGGTAAAAGGCTAGGTATACCTCTCCCTAGCTCCTTTTATTTTCTTGTTATTTCATGCTATATTTCTTATCATTGCATGTTGATTAATTAATTGCCATGGATTAATTATTTATTAATTAATATGTCAATTAATTTATGTCATGGACCCTGACAATAAACATAAAGACTGGTGATCCATTCGTCGTCTTTTCCGCGGTTAATTAACTCGGAAAGTTACAAGGCCTTAACCTTGGTTTTGGCTAAGTTGTGACTTGAGTTAATTGACACGACGATGAGACGGTCGTTTGGGAGACGGGTCTCTATTTGGATTAAATTTTTATTCGTAGATAAAGAGAGGTCTCTCATGTTCAACCCCGTGGTTACCTAGGAAACCCTCAAGCCATACAAGGGTTCACACCCATCATCCTCAGCTCCACGACCAGGTTTACACATCTCGAGCATCCTCAGTACCACGAGATTGTAGGATCTTTGGCTGCTCCCAGCCGGGTATCCTCGGCACCACGAGATGGTAGGATCTTCGGCTGCTCCCAGCTGGGCATCCTCGGCACCATGGCCAGGTCTACACATCTCCGGCATCCTCGGCACCACGAGATGGAAGGATCTTCGGTTGCTCCCGGTCGGGCATCCTCAGCACCACGGCTAGGTCTACACATCTCAGGCATCCTTAGCATCTCGAGATGGTAGGATCATGGGTTGCTCCCGGCCGAGCATCCTCAGCACCTTGGCTAGGTCTACACATCTCGGGCATCCTCGACAACACGAGATGGTATGATCTTTGCCTACTCTTGGCCAGGCATCCTCAGCACCACGCCCAGGTCTACTCATCTCGGGCATCCTTGGCACCACGAGATGGTAGGATCCTCGGCTGTTCTCGGTCGGGCATCCTCAGCACTACGGCCAGGTCTACACATCTCGGGCATCCTCGGCACCACGAGATGGAAGGATCTGTTGGATCGATAGAGTCGATAGAGGGGGGGTGAATATCGACAAAACTTTTCGAATTTATGGAGAGAGTAATTTGCACAGCGGAAATAAATAACACACGCGAACACAGTATTTTTTACTTGGTTCGGAGCCTAGGTCGACTCCTACTCCAAGGCCCACGATCGTTGATCGTTTACTTTGGGCAATTCTATATGAACGCAAAATCAGTTTACAGAAAGAGATTTACAAGTATAGCACTATAAACTTTTAAACGAAATTTCTTCTGTTACCGACGTCCGGTTGTAGGTTGACTTTCCGGAGCAGCAGGACGTCGTCACTCGAGTTGGGCAGTTTCTGGAACAAGGCGTGAGCACAGAAGAGTATGGAAGCTTTTGTATGAAGTTGATGTGAAGCTTGGGGTCGAGGGGTGCTATTTATAGCACCTAGGGCGCCCTGGACGTCGGGGGCGCCCTGCCACGTGTCAGGCGATCCGCAGATTGCTCGGTCAACTTCTATCCCGCTCGAACAGGGATTAAGTTTGACCACGGGGGCGCCTTGGTCGTAGAGGGCGCCTTGGCTGACTTCTTCCACGCAGAAATCTTGGCTGTGGATAAGGCTGGAGCTTCGCAGTCTTGGGCTGGAGGCGCCTTGGCTGCTGAGGGCGCCTTCGCTGACTAGGGCGCCTTCGCTGCTGAGGGCGCCTTGCTCTGTAAGCAGCTGAAGCCCTTTTTGCTTCGCTTGGTTTTGGTTCACCTTGAGGGCGCCCTGGACACTCAGGGCGCCTTACTCAGGCGCTGCCTCACTCCTTTGAGGCTCTCTGAGTTGCAGACACACGTTCCTTCGGTCCTGCATCCAGGGTTAGTCCAAAACATAATAACATAATTAATTATTTATTTTATACAGCCTTAGCTGTCTTGGTTCTGACTTTGGTCTCCAAAATGGAGTCCTAGGTCGAACCGACGCCTACTGTTCCCTCGACGGGGAACGCATCCTCACCTACTCCTCTCGGGAGAATTTACCTGATGCCAACCGCTCCCTTGGTTGGACTTTTGCCTGACGGTCCTTTGTCAGGGCTTGGATGCTGAGCTGTCCTTCGCCCGGTGCCTAGCAGTCCTTCGCTAGGTCTTTTGACTCTGGCATTCCTTCGCCAGTGCCTAGCAGTCCTTTGCTAGGGCTTTTTGCCCTGGCATTCCTTCACTAGTGCCTAGCAGTCCTTCGCTAGGGCTTTCACTGCACACTAGATTAACTTGTTAGAAAACAAGAAGGACTTAACTTTTGACCTATGTTGCCATTATCAAAACACAGGTTTGACTTGGGTGCATTCTGCACCAACAATCTCCCCCTTTTTGATTTATGGCAACCCTAGTTCAAAAAGTTAAGTTTAAGCAAGACATGAAAAAGTTTTAACTTTTGTTCCCTCCCCCTGGAAGGAATCTCCCCCTATGTTTTTCAAAAATTCGTGGGGTTTTAAAAACTTTACTTGTGCTTAAGTTTTAGGTACTTAGAAGTAACTTAAAAATACATAGTAGAGTTTAAAGCATAATTTAAGTTTAAAGTCTTAAGTTTTACAGTACTCAAAATGTTAGCTTAAATACTCGGTAGGATATAACAAGCTTAAGTACTTAGTAGGTTTTGAGACACTTTAGTACTTAACAATTTTGAAAAACTTTAGCTTTAGAGTAAAAATAATTTTGATAAGCTTAAGTAGAAACCTTTTGAAAGGCTAGAGTACTTTGCAAAATTTGAAGGCTTGAAACAAACATTTTGAAGCTAGAGTACTTTGCAAAATTTTAAAAACTTTAAGTAAAGAATTTTGAGGCTAGAGTACTTAGCAAAATTTTGAAAGCTTTAAGTAAAGAATTTTGAGGCTAGAGTACTTAGCAAAATTTTGAAAGCTTTAAGTAAAGAATTAGCAAAATTTTGAAAGCTTTAAGTAAAGAATTTTGAAGCTAGAGTACTTAGCAAAATTTTGAAAGCTTTAAGTAAAGAATTTTGAAACTTTTTGAATAAAGGAAAAATTTAGAAAAAAATAATTTTTCTCTTTCCTATCTCTATCTCCCCCTTTGCCATATATCAAAACAGATAAATATAGCATGAATTAAAATAAATAATAATTTGCTGTACTGAACCAGTTTGATTTACACTAGATCAATCAATTTTTGTCTGTAGGGACCTGTCTAACCCAATTAGCTACTTACTAACTGTTATATACAGTAGTTTTTGCTAGGGTTAGTCAAGTTAAGTGTTTCTGTTCAAGTTAGATTTTCTAAGCTTGACACTTAACTTGATTGCTGTATAAGTTGTATTTAGTGCCCCAATTACTGCAGATGCACTGACTTAAAGCATCTTGAATTAAGGCAAAGACCTAAACATCTCAACCCTTTCTAGGTTATCAATCATAAGTACCCTAAGGTGCTTGTGAGATGCTGGCTTCTAAGTCTATAGGTGCATGCAGTTCTAGGGTTAGGGCCTAGCCTAAGTCCATTTTCGAAAAGTCCCTAGTTTTGAAAGGGGGTAGTTTTTAAATAAAACTAAGTCGAAAGTGGAAAAAACTGATTTTAAAAATTAAGTAAAGTAATTTTTCAAATTCTATTTTTAGAAACAATTTTTAAAAAAAATTAGAGCAAAAAATTGAGTTTCTCTATTCTACAGAGCACAATCCTAACTGCCTTCTTAGTGAGCTGAACTCAGACTCAGGTAAGGGCTTTGTGAATATATCAGCTAGGTTGGATTTAGAGTCAATATACTTGAGTACTATTTCACCCCTGGTTACATGGTCTCTTACAAAATGATGTTTGACTTCTATATGTTTGGTTCTGGAGTGTTGGATTGGGTTCTTAGTTAAATTAATTGAACTTATATTGTCAATAAATACTTGAGTTTGGGTGTAGTTGAGCTGAAAGTCCTTAAGTGTGTGCATCATCCATAAAAGTTGAGCCAGACATTCTCCTAATGCCACATACTCAGCTTCAGTTGTGGATAGAGCTACACAGTGTTGTTTTCTGCTGCACCAACTAACTAGACTCTGACCTAACAGTTGGCAGCTTCCACTTGTGCTCTTTCTATCTAACTTACAGCCTGCATAGTCAGAATCTGTGTATCCTGTTAAATCAAAAGTTGAGGTTCTAGGATACCAAATCTATAACGCCCGAAAATTCTCGAAACTAATTTTAAAAATATCTTAGAATTTATTCCAAATTTATGGATATTTTTATAGAATTTTTCCGTAAACGAAAGTGGCAAAAAAGGTTATAAACAGAAAATCACGTAAGTGGGAATCGATCCCTTCACCTACGCTGTGAGAGGAGAATGGGCGAACCAGCTGGGCTGGTTCGTTTTTGTTGAAATAAATTAAGCGAAACAATAGATAAGGTATAATTAGGTAAATTTGCCCCCCATAAGTATAAAAGAGGGAGTTACGAGTTTTAGGTTAATTTTCTCCCAACCTAGCGGCGCCGACGGCCTCCCTCACGCACGCGACCTCTCCTCTTCCTTCTTGCGTTTTCTTCATCTTCTCCTCTTCTTTTGCCGCCCAAGACAAAGGGGAACAAAGGGAAGGTCTCAAGAGGCCCTATTCTCTACGAGAATTCTCGTAGACGCGAGGAGAACACCAAGGAGCAAGAAGAACGTCGAAATTCGACGTTTCCTCGGGAATTTCAGATTTTATTCGTAAGGAAAACCTAGCGCAGGAGGTAAGTACTGCTCACCTGCAGTAAGAGGCAGTTTTCCGCAAGAATTTTTCCTTAAAAGTTTTAAAAGAGATATTTCCTTTTAGTTAAGATGTTGCATGTGATCTTAGTTCATTATATGCTTATATATATTTGATAGAATACCCTATGTGAGTTTAGGGTCTAAGAAATCTATAAGAAAAGAAAAGAAAGATAAAGAAAAAGAAAAGGAAGGCCAAGGCCTTACGAAATCCCCAAAAGTCAAGACTTAGGGATTTGGGCACACAAGGTGTTCGATAAAATGCCAAGGCATTTAAAGATAAGAAAGAAAAGAAAGAAAAGCTATTTTATTTTCTAAAGGCCAGTACCCGGCGTCCAAGGGCGTCGTTAAAGAAATCCAGGTGTCCAATTCCAAGGTCTTGGCCCTGGTAGACCAAGGTCTGCTCTATTAGGATTGGCGGCTCGCTACCCCAACCTTTTAGGGAACGCGCATAAGATGGTACTTACGTCTTAAGTGGATCCAAGTGAGTATTATTTTCAAGTATATGCTTTAGCAAAGTTTTCCCAAAGTTTAAGGAAGTTTTCTAAAAGTTAAAGAAAGATTTAAAGTTAAAGAATTGCTAAAGTTTCACGTTAAGCCAAGAAAAAGTGAGTTAAGACTTATTAATGCTTGAGTATGCATGTTTTGAGTTATACATGTTTTAGTGTTTCTTTGAAGCATAAAAGTATCTCATGTGATTTCACATTGTTTAAAAAGCATGCTTGCACATTTCGAGATTTTGTGAGCTAGATAGTACTTGCTAAGCTTTATGCTTATTAGTTGCATTTCCTCTTACTGCAGATAAAGGTAAAGGCAAGCAATTCTGAAGGAAGGCGACGAGGCGGTGCTGAGTGACGTGTGTGTGGTGGCTGACCTTGGAGAGGTCCTTGGGACGAGACAGTTTAGCTTATTTGAAATGCAATGTTTAAGGTTTCCAAATTCCAAGTTATTGTGTTATGGAGTTTATTAAACATTTATGCTTCAGATAGTTTTACATGCTCAATTTTGTAGAATAAAGATTCCATGTCATTTCAATTAGTATGCATACTTTTGTGAATGCACTAGATGAGCAAGGGCATGAGTAGTTTAGCATATGGATACATTGAATTTTAGACTTATTCTTGAGCTTATTATTATTCCCTTTTGGACTAAGTCCTAATTGTGCTTAAAATGCTTGTAAATTCGGTAGAAAAGTAAGATTTACATTCTATGAAGTTCTAGAAATATTATTGCATGTGCCAAGATGTTGTTAGTTTCGAATTAAGTCTTATTGCTTTAAATATCCTTAGAAAAGTTGCATGCATATTTCATAGTGCTTTAGAAATGTTATAGAACCTTGTGTGATGAGTTTAAATGGTTAGAATTACTAGTAATGTGCCATTGTATCATGCATGACTATTAAAGTTAGAATATCATTTTTAGATAGATTGAATACAAAAAAAAAAGATTATAAAGAAAGTTTCACATTTTTAGTCGTGCATTAGAGTCAAGAAGTAGACAAGTAGCGGTCCGTCTAAGGTAGAGAAGGCGGGTCGCTACAAAATCCCTACATTTAGGGTGCCCTTTACATATCTTAAAATTCTTTTTAGGGATGCTAAGTGCGTTTCCTTAGCACAAGTTTGGTATCTAGCACACATCCCTACAGCAAAAAGAATATCAGGTCTGCTGGCTGTAAGGTACAGTAGGCTACCTATCATACTCCTATAGAGTTTAGGATCCACTGGTTTACCATCAGGGTCACTATCTATTTTTACATTAGTGGCCATGGGGGTACTTATGCTTTTAGAATTATCCATTTTAAATTTCTTTATTAATTCTTTAGCATATTTGAATTGATGAACATAGTTACCATCCCTAGTTTGTTTGATTTGTAGTCCTAGGAAAAATGTAAGCTCACCAACTAAGCTCATTTCAAATTCATCTTCCATTATCTTGACAAATTCTTTTAGAAAGTTGGTGTTGGTGGATCCAAAGATTATGTCATCTACGTAAATTTAGGCAATAAATATATCTTTTCCTAGGGTTTTAATGAATAGGGTTGAGTCAATTAGGCCTTGTTTAAATTCTTTAGTAGTTAAGTAAGTTGATAGTTTTTCATACCAAGCCCTAGGTGCTTGTTTTAATCCATATAGGGCTTTAGTTAGTTTGTAGACGTGGTTAGGTTTGTCTAAGTCCTCAAACCCGGGGGGTTGCCCTACATAAACTTCTTCTTTAATAAATCCATTTAAAAAGGCTGACTTTACATCCATTTGATATAACTTGAATCCTTTATGGGATGCAAAGGCCAATAACATTCTAATGGACTCAAGTCTAGCTACTGGGGCATATGTTTCATCATAGTCTAGTCCCTCTACTTGGCTGAATCTCTTAGCTACTAAGCGGGCTTTATTTCTGACTATTTCTCCTTGATCATTTAGCTTGTTCCTAAAGACCCACTTAGTATCTATAATGGATTTACCTTCAGGTTTAGGCACTAGTTCCCAGACTTGGTTCCTCTCAAATTGGGCTAATTCTTCTTGCATAGCTATGATCCAATCAGGGTCAGGTAGGGCTTCATCTATAGTTTTGGGTTCTATTTTTGATATCATAGCTATTTGACTGAGGTTTCTATAGGAGGACCTAGTCCTGACTCCTAGAGTTGGATCACCCACAATTTGATCGGTTGGGTGACTAAGTCTGGGTTTCTTTGTTCTTCTAGTGCTTGGTTCAGCCTCAGGTCCGGCTGGTCGGTTTGGTTCACTATTTGTTTCGACTGGTTGATTTGTTGGTTCGATTCTTGGTTCAGTTGATTCATTAGTTGGTTCAATAGTTAGTCCATCATCTTCTTGGTCAGAGTTTGATGAAGTTGGGTTTGGATTATTAGATGTTGAATTGATTTCTTCATCAAAAATTAAGTTTGTTGTTTCTTCAATTTTCTTAGTTTGTTTGTTGTAAGCTCTATAGGCTCTACTTGTGGTTGAATATCCTAGGAAGATACCTGGGTTTGACTTGGATTGAAATTTTCCTAAATAGTCTTTGGTGTTTAGGATATGGACTTTGCACCCAAAGACCCTTAGGTAATGTAAATTTGGTAGTCTATGGTAGTACAATTCATAGGGGGTTTTGTTGTGTCGCTTGTTAATTAACACCCTATTTTGGATATAACAAGCTGTACTAATTGCTTCTGCCCAAAATTGGTTTGCTAGATTAAATTCGTTGAGCATAGCCCTAGCGGCTTCTTGTAAGGTTCTATTCCTTCGCTCAACTATCCCATTTTGTTGGGGGGTTCTAGGACATGAAAATTCATGTAAATACCCATTTATTTTACAGAATTCTTCGAATCGTTGATTCTCAAATTTTCCCGTGATCACTCCTAAGTCTTTTTATTTTAGTGTCGTTTTGATTTTCAATTAGTTTACAGAATTCATTGAATAGGTTTAGGGTTACATCTTTAGTTTTTAGGAACCTAACCCAGGTAAACCTAGAGTAATCATCAACTATTACTAAGCAGTATCGGTTCCCGCTTAGTGACTTGGCTCCATGTGAATCAAATAGGTCAAGGTGCAGGAGCTCAAGTGTGGTTTGAGTTAAATCAGACTGAATTAGTTTGTGATTGGATTTGGTTTGCTTACCTTGATTGCATGATTCACATATTAGGTTTTCATTATTTTTGATGTTGGGGATACCTTTGATTAAGCCAAGTTGGGTAATTTTTGAGATAGTTCTCAAATTGGTATGTCCTAATCTCCTATGCCAGAGGTTTGATTGTTCTAATTGTGTTAACATACATTTGGGTATAATAGGAAGATTTATAGTGTATACATTATTTTTCCTAGTGCCCTTAAGTATGATTTCTGAGTCTTGTTCATTTCTAATCAGGCAGTTGGAATTGTTGAAGGTAACTATATAACCAGAATCACATAACTGACTTATGCTAAGCAAGTTAAAATTAAAGTTTTCAACCAATAGAACTTTCTTAATAATGAAATCAGATTTAAGCTCAATATTACCTGACCCAATTACCTTGAGTGTAGCATTATTGCCAAATGCCACTGAGCCTAGGTTTTTTAGTTTGAGCTTGGTGAACTTCAATTTATCTCCAGTCATGTGTCTGGAGCAACCGCTATCCAACATCCATTGGTCCAAATCTTTATGTTCCTACGCATAAAGAATTTTCTTGATTTGGATCCAATTAGAATCAGGAATAGCTTAAATTGAGTTTCACTGCCTAGTCTGTCTCACCCAAATCTAGGGTTTTCAATCACGTTAACCTTATAGGTTTTGTGAGACAGATTTTGATAGTTTTGAAAATTTTGAAAATTTTGATTAATTTTGAAGGATAATTAAATTTTGAAAACTTAATTAATTAATTTTGAAATTTTTGAAAAGATGTTTAAGTCTATACTTAGCTGAAATTTTGTGTTAGATTCGAATTTGACAAAAATTAATTTGAATTTGAATTTCAAAAATTGGCTTCCAGGTCTTGGCGAGGCACTAGGCCTTCTTTGGCCGAAGCCTTATGGGATCATCCACCCTTTCCTTGACAAAGCCTTTTAATGAAATTTCATTTTCAAAATTATTTTTTGAAAAATTTCTGGTCTAACTAGTTTGGGTTTTGGATCGGTAGCTTCGGCTGGTTTCACCAGTCTAAAGAGACCAAGTAAACTTGATCTTATTAGAATTGGTTTCCCCAACGTACTATCATCTCACCTCCACCCAATACTATGTTGTCAAATTTCAGCTAAGTTTGTTTAGTCCTTAATCTAGCCTAAGTCTAAGCATGGTATATTGCAGAAAATAAATAATCAATCAATCAAGCAATTAAATCAAGAATAACATATTTATCTAATAATAAAAATAGTTTTCAGTTTGGCTCCCCCTGGACTAAAGCCACGGTGATGGTTGGGCAAGATGTGAATCTTGTCCTTGGGGATCCAATACTGATTTGATCCAGTAGGTTGGTTCAGGCACAGTTTAGGTACCCATGCCTGAATTTTTCCTCTGGACTGATTCAGTACAGTCAAATATGATCTTTGTCGGGATTTGGTTCGGTAGCCAATTCCGGATCGATTTAGAACTGATTTCTATTTTCCAAGGATCATGTCAAGACCCTTGGAACCAGATGTAAATCGTTCTAAAGCTGTTCTATAATCCTTAACCTGAGTTTTCAGGGAGGAGTTCTCCTTTTCAAGTTTTTCAACTTGAGTAGGAGTTCCTTCCTGAATCTTCTCGGTTAAGGGTTTAGAGTCAGCTCCCTCTTTCAGGAGTTTTACTTCCTGTCGGAGGGTTTCGACCCAGAGTTTGGCTTTTGCCAAATCTCGAGAAAGAAAAGAAATCAATTCAGTTAACTGTAATCTATTAAAACCAGTTACCTTAATTTCTCCGTTTTCTGTGAAGGTCAGCTCGTCGTCCTCTTGTTCTGATTCTGATTCTGTCTCGACTTTATCTGAGGCGGTCAGAGCTAGGAGGTTGGACTGGGGTGCCTCTTCTTCTTCTTCTGAGGAAGACTCGTCCCAGGTTGCTTGCAGTGCCTTCTTTCTTCTCGGCTTTTTAGTCTCCTTTAGGTTAGAGCACTCTGACTTGTAGTGGCCCTTTTTCTTGCACTCGTAGCAGGTCACATTGGGCTTGTTTGCTGGTTCAGTTGGTTCGTCCTTTCTTCGGCCGGTTTTTCGTTTGTTGGTTCGGTTCTTCAGCTCCTTGTAGTAGCTTCGAGCGAGCCGGACCAGCTTAGTTTGATCTCTATCTTCTTCTTCTGAATCTGAGTCTGAGTTAGATTCGGTTTCAGGTTCAGGCTTCTTCTTCGTTGTTCTTCCAGTCTTGCCTGCAAGAAAAGCAATACCTTTCTCAACCATATTGGTGTTAGTTTGTTCGTGCAGTTCTAGTTCAGAAAATAATTCGTCTAATTTTATTTTAGAAAGATCCCTAGAGACCTTGTATGCATCTACCATAGATGCCCACAAGGTGTTTCTAGGGAAGGCGTTTAGAGCATACCTTATTAGGTCACGGTTTTCAACCTTGTGACCTATTGTGTGAAGACCGTTCATTACCTCTTGGATTCGTGCGTGGAGCTGGGCTGCTGTTTCATTGTCGACCATCTTGATAGTGTAGAGTTTGTTTAGTAGCAGATCCCGCTTGCTGATCCGAGTATCTGAAGTCCCTTCGTGCAGCTCGATCAGTTTTGTCCATAGCTCCTTTGCACTATTGAAGGGGCCCATGCGGTTCAGCTCTTCCTTTGTCAGCCCGCATTGTAGGGTTTGTGTCGCTTTTGCGTCGGCTTCTATCTTGCGTTTAAGGGAGTTGTCCCATTCAGAGTAGCTTTGTGGTTGTCCTTCAGCGTTTCGGGGGATCTCCAGACCGGACTGGATGATGATCCACATATCCACCTGAGTTTTCAGGTGGACCTCCACACGACTTTTCCAGTAAGAAAAGTCTTCTCCACTGAAAAGTGGAGGTCTGGCGGTGCTGAATCCCTCTTGCATGGCCATTGGATCTATAACAAAAAAACTAACAGAAGAACAAATTTTCCAAGACTAGGTCTTGGATTAGTAGTGCTGGATTAGGAAATAAAATATCGAGGGGTGTTGCACCAACCTCGATTAACGAAAAAAAATTCGAAAATCCGAAAAGAAATTTTCAAACTGGTGGTTGCACCAAGTTTGAATAACCCCGCTCTGATACCACTTGTTGGATCGATAGAGTCGATAGAGGGGGGGTGAATATCGACAAAACTTTTCGAATTTATGGAGAGAGTAATTTGCACAGCGGAAATAAATAACACACGCGAACACAGTATTTTTTACTTGGTTCGGAGCCTAGGTCGACTCCTACTCCAAGGCCCACGATCATTGATCGTTTACATTGGGCAATTCTATATGAACGCAAAATCAGTTTACAGAAAGAGATTTACAAGTATAGCACTATAAACTTTTAAACGAAATTTCTTCTGTTACCGACGTCCGGTTGTAGGTTGACTTTCCAGAGCAGCAGGACGTCGTCGCTCGAGTTGGGCAGTTTCTGGAACAAGGCGTGAGCACAGAAGAGTATGGAAGCTTTTGTATGAAGTTGATGTGAAGCTTGGGGTCGAGGGGCGCTATTTATAGCACCTAGGGCGCCCTGGACGTCGGGGGCGCCCTGCCACGTGTCAGGCGATCCGCAGATTGCTCAGTCAACTTCTATCCCGCTCGAACAGGGATTAAGTTTGACCACGGGGGCGCCTTGGTCGTAGAGGGCGCCTTGGCTGACTTCTTCCGCGCAGAAATCTCGGCTGTGGATAAGGCTGGAGCTTCGCAGTCTTGGGATGGAGGCGCCTTGGCTGCTGAGGGCGCCTTCGCTGCTGAGGGTGCCTTGCTCTGTAAGCAGCTGAAGCCCCTTTTTGCTTCGCTTGGTTTTGGTTCACCTTGAGGGCGCCCTGGACACTCAGGGCGCCTTACTCAGGCGCTGCCTCACTCCTTTGAGGCTCTCTGAGTTGCAGACACACGTTCCTTCAGTCCTGCATCCAGGGTTAGTCCAAAACACAATAACACAATTAATTATTTATTTTATACAGCCTTAGCTGTCTTGGTTCTTACTTTGGTCTCCAAAATGGAGTCCTAGGTCGAACCGACGCCTACTGTTCCCTCGACGGGGAACCCGTCCTCACCTACTCCTCTCGGGAGAATTTACCTAATGCCAACCGCTCCCTTGGTTGGACTTTTGCCTGACGGTCCTTTGTCAGGGCTTGGATGCCGAGCTGTCCTTCGCCTGGTGCCTAGCAGTCCTTCGCTAGGTCTTTTGACTCTGGCATTCCTTCGCCAGTGCCTAGCAGTCCTTTGCTAGGGCTTTTTGCCCTGGCATTCCTTCGCCAGTGCCTAGCAGTCCTTCGCTAGGGCTTTCACTGCACACTAGATTAACTTGTTAGAAAACAAGAAGGACTTAACTTTTGACCTATGTTGCCATTATCAAAACACAGGTTAGACTTGGGTGCATTCTGCACCAAGCAGCTGAAGCCCTTTTTGCTTCGCTTGGTTTTGGTTCACCTTGAGGGCACCCTGGACACTCAGGGCGCCTTACTCAGGCGCTGCCTCACTCCTTTGAGGCTCTCTGAGTTGCAGACACACGTTCCTTCGGTCCTGCATCCAGGGTTAGTCCAAAACACAATAACACAATTAATTATTTATTTTATACAGCCTTAGCTGTCTTGGTTCTGACTTTGGTCTCCAAAATGGAGTCCTAGGTCGAACCGACGCCTACTGTTCCCTCGACGGGGAACGCGTCCTCACCTACTCCTCTCGGGAGAATTTACCTGATGCCAACCGCTCTCTTGGTTGGACTTTTGCCTGACGGTCCTTTGTCAGGGCTTGGATGTCGAGCTGTCCTTCGCCCGGTGCCTAGCAGTCCTTCGCTAGGTCTTTTGACTCTGGCATTCCTTCGCCAGTGCCTAGCAGTCCTTTGCTAGGGCTTTTTGCCCTGGCATTCCTTCGCCAGTGCCTAGCAGTCCTTCGCTAGGGCTTTCACTGCACACTAGATTAACTTGTTAGAAAACAAGAAGGACTTAACTTTTGACTTATGTTGCCATTATCAAAACACATGTTTGACTTGGGTGCATTCTGCACCAACAGGATCTTCGCCTACTCCTGGACGGGCATCCTCAACATCACGGCCAGGTCTACACATCTCGGGCATCCTCGGTACCACGAGATGGTCAGATCTTCGCCTACTCCTGGCCGGGCATCCTCAGCACCACTACCAGGTCTACTCATCTTGGGCATCCTCAGCACCACGAGATAGTAGGATCTTCAGTTGTTCCCTACTGGGCATCATCACCACCACGGCCAGGTCTACACATCTCGGGCATCCTCGGCACCATGAGATAGTAGGATCTTCGGCTGCTCTCGGCCGGGTATCCTCAGCACCACGGCCAGGTCTACATATCTTGGGCATCCTCGGCATCACAAGATGGTAGGATCTCGAGCTCTTGCATTGGGCTTTGGTGAGACATTTCTTTTGTTTCTTTAATTACTCAAACTGCAAAGAAGTATAAATAGGCATACAAATATATGTATTGCTCACATGGCTCACCGAGTATGATACGGCTGGAGGTAATTTGCAAGCCATGGTCTCTCGAGCCTTTTGCCTTCATCGTCTTGTAGATAATAGCTACCCCCGGCGAGCTTTTTGACAACGACGTAAGGTCCATTCTATTGAGGCTCAAGCTTTCCGGCATCGCCGACCGGCTTGATTCTTTTCCAGACATTATCCTCAACTTGAAAAGTCCGAGTGATCACTTGGTGATTGTATACTTGCTGCATACGCTGACGATATGCAACTAGTCGGGTAGTTGCTTTGTCACGCACTTCTGTTACCAGGTCTAGGTCGATTAGCCATTCCTGATCATTATCTTCTTTGTTGTAGTGCTGTCGTCGGATTGACTCATCACCTATCTCCACAGGAATCACCACTTCTGCTCTATATACCAAATTGAAGGGACTCTGACCGGTCCCTTCTTTTAGAGTACTACAGTATGACCACAGGTTGCTCGGGAATTCTTCGACCCAACTGTCTCCGACATGATCTGGCTTTATTTTGAGCTCCCTAATGATCTCCCGGTTGGCCACTTATGCCTGGCCATTGCCTTAAGGATACGCGACTGAGGTGAAGGTCTGGTGAATGTCTAGTCCTTCATACCACTCTCTAAGTTTGCGCCCTACAAACTGTCTGCCATTATCCGACACTAATTTATTGTTGATGCAGTCTGACCCTAATTGTTATTTTGGTGTTGACACCGATTTTAGTTTAGGTTGATGATTATGATTATGATTAAGTCCTGATCGGGGATTAGGCACGGTGTTGAAAAGTCCTAACCTGGAGGGTTAGGTGTGAGAAAATCCTAGCTTAGAGGGCTAGGTGTGGAAAAGTCCTAACCTGGAGGGTTAGGTGTGGAAAATCCTAGTTTGGAGGGCTAGGTGTGGAAAAGTCCTAACCTGGAGGGTTAGGTGTAGAAAATCCTAGCTTGGAGGGCTAGGTGTGAAAAGTCCTAACCTGGAGAGTTAGGTGTGGAAAAATCGTAGCCTGGAGGGCTAGGTGTGAAAAGTCCTAACCTGGAGGGTTAGGTGTGAGAAAGTCCTGGCTTGGAGGGTCAGGTCCTAGCCCGGAGGGCTTGGTTGATGAAATCCCGGCTTAGAGGGCCAGGTCCTAGCTGGAGGGCTAGGTTGATGAAATCCCGGCTTGGAGAGCCAGGTCCTAGCTTGGAGGGTTAGATTGATAAAATCCCGGCTTGGAGGGCCAGGTCCTAGCTTGGAGGGCTAGGTTGATGAAATCCCGGCTTGGAGGGTCAGGTCCTAGCTTGGAGGGCTAGGTTGGATGAAATCCTGGCTTGGAGGGTCAGATCCTAGCTTGGAGGGCTAGGTTGGATGAAATCCTAGCCTGGAGGGCTAGGTTGGAGTCCTTGGATCGGTCTGGTGATCGATCAGGGAAGTCGGCACGGTGCTCCTTCGTGGATCGGTTTGGTGACCGATCCAGCGATGACTGATCGGACTGGTGACCGATCAGGGCGCACCTAGTGAGGTTGGGAACCTACTGCTTGGCTCCTGATCGGTCTGGTGACCGATCAGGGAGCATGCAGTTCGCTCACTGTCATCGGTCTGGTGACCGATCAGGGAGCATACAGTGGGTTTTGGTTCCCCTTGCTGCTTGGCTCCTGATCGGTCTGGTGACCGATCTGGAACACTGTTCGGATCGTTCTGGTGAACGATCAAGTGTCGCGAGTTCCTCACTATGACCAATCAGGACGGAGCCTGATCGGTGTGAGCATGCCCTGATCGGTCGGTGACCGATCAGGAGGGTTGGACTGCGAAGCTAAGGAATCGCCCTGCAAAGGAGTGGATCGGACTGGTGACCGATCCACAACCTGGGATCGGTCGGGTGATCGGTCCCAGAGAAATCATGATTTCTAATTGAGCTTTGGGGACCGATCAAGATGGAGCCTGATCGGTCTGAACCCACCCTGATCGGTCTGGTGACCGATCAAGAGGCTCTCTGATCGGTCCGATGACCGATCACCTTAATTCAAAATACACTGTCAGACGCTCTGATCACGTCTGAACACATCTGATTTCTCTGCGCTTAATCTCTGATACTTGATTCACTGCTGATTTGCTGTGCTAATGCTCTGATTAAGTGTGCAGGTGACAGGATGGATTCAAACACTCAAGGAGAGTCAATGGAGGTCTTTCCTTGGAGCAGGTTTGTCCGTTTTACATCTCAGGTTGCAACGGACGCTGGCGCTGGCTTGAGCTGCTGACTGGGGCTGGCTTGAGGGAAGCTCAAGGAGTCTAGGAGAGCTCAGTAGTAGCTAGTTGTTGCAGGTGAACAGCTGGAGGCTGCAGTGAGGTGGTGACCTGGTGATCGGTGAGCTAAGACTTAAGGGCTTTGGTGGCGAACATGTCTCACAACGTTACAGCTTGTGTTCTTGCGACATCTTGTGTTTTGCTCTTGCGACAACTCTGTTCCATCATCTTGAGCAAGCAACTGTGATCTCTGAAGCAACCTCTGTTACTTAAGCATTTGGAAGAAGAACTAGGAAGCTTGGCGAGTCCATCAGCGAGAAGACACGAAGAAGGGAGTTCTTGCGTGAGATCTGCGCTGGGTGGAGCTCGGTGAGATGTTTGCTTGGGTTCTTGCTGTCCTAAGTGTTCTGTAAGATCCTTCTTGTGTTTCATTGTGCTTAAAACTCTATCTTTGTTGAAACGCTGTGGAGAGGTTACTCCACCGAGAAGGAGGTTGCATTTTATCCAGATTTTTCGGGGCTTGATCTACCGACGATCAAGGGATCGCCCACCTTAAGGGCACGCCAAGGAGTAGGGGCAAGTTATCCCCGAACCTTGTAAATCCTATTGTTAGCGTTTTGCATTTGTGCTTAGATTAGGGTTCATTTCTGCATACTCTGTTTTCCTTTAGCTTCCGCTGTGCTACTAAACATTTGAGGTGCAGAAATTTGCAAAGTGCTAAAGTTTCGGTGTCTGGCTACATTCACCCCCCCTCTCTAGCCATCCAAGTTCCAACAAGTGGTATCAGAGCTTGGGGCTCTGTACAAGCGGATTAACAACCGAGAGTCAACTACAATGGCTTTGAGAGAAGGTTTTTCCACCACCCGACCTCCCTTCTTCGATGGAGCAGATTTTCAATATTGGAGATCGAAGATGGAGTACTATCTAAAGATGGATATCAACACTTGGTTCGCTGTGAAGGAGGGTTTTACCCCTCCAAAGGATGATGAAGGCAAAGAACTAGAATCATGGCGTTGGTCGGCTGAGCAAACCCGGAAGAGTGAAGCTGATGCGAAGGCGGTGGTGACCCTACAATGTGGCATGAACAAAGATCAACTCATCAAGGTTGGTCCCTTCACAAGTGCAAAAGATTTGTGGAACAAGCTCATCGAACTCCACGAGGGTACCCGAGACTCAAGAATCGCCAAGAGGGATTTGTTCCTTAACTAACTCCAAAACCTCTCCATGAAGAAGAATGAAACCGTAAGTGAGCTACATGGTAAGTTCAAGGAAGTCCTCAATGGTCTCTATTCTATTGATGAAAAGGTCGAGAATCGCGACCTTGTGAGGTATGTGTTGAAAGCCTTTCCAAGGAATGCTTTGTGGTCATCCATGGTGGATGCCTACAAAGTTTCCAAGGACTTATCAATTGTCAAATTAGATGATTTGTTTTGTGAAATCGAATTGCATGAAATGGCTAACAAAGGCCCCAAGGATGCCTAAGTTGCAGGAGAAAAGAACAAGAAGAAGAAGGAGAAGAAGAAGGAGAAGGAAGTCTCCTCATCCTCATCTTCATCCGAATCCGAGTCCGAATCCGAGGAGGATGGCAGCGGCTCTTCTTCCTCCGAGATGGCCAATTTCGTTAGAAGGATGATGAGGAAGGGTCGACGCTTCAAGGGTAAAGGTAACACAAGTGAAGTTAAGCTTGATAAGAATAATATTACTTGCTATGAATGTAGTAAGAAAGGGCACTTCAAGAAGGACTGCCCAAAGCTCAAGAAGAAGGATGATAGATCCAAAAAGAAGAAGAAGACCTTGAAAGCCACTTGGGATGAATCATCCTCAAGTTCATCCGATGAAGAGAAGGAGGAGAAGAGTACACGGCATGTGGCACTCATGGCACTTGAAGGAGAAGAAAGCAGTGATGAATCCTCCGACTCCTCAAATGCGGCTTCATCATCTTCGGATGATGAAGAGGTAATCACTCCCGAACTTGAGAAATGCTATAGAGCAATTGCATGTTTAACCAATATGTTGAAAAAGTCAAAAATTAAGGTTAAATCATTGCAATTAGAAGTTGAATAATTGAAATCCTCTAGGGATGAGGATGTAGACAATTTGCATGTGGAAATGTTAGAGGATGAGATTAAATCTTTGAAAATTGAAGTTGAACAATTGAAGTCCTCTAGGGATGAGGATGTTGATGATTTGCATGTTGAATTGTTAGAGGATGAAAATAAATCATTGAAGAGTGAAGTTGAGAGACTCAAGAGTGTTCTTGAGAAATTCTCAACAAGCTCAAAAACCTTAGACATGATTTTGAATGCCCAAAGGGCAGTCTACAATAGGGCTGGTATTGGTTACCGACCCAAAGAACCATCATTTGTGTCCTTAATGTCTAGGACTGATGTTAGACAATCTAAGACACCTAGGGCTCAAAGGAAAGTAGTCAAGGCATGGGTGCCTAAGTCTTGCTTAGTAGGTGCCTTAGGTCCCAAGGTTTGGGTACCTAAAACTTCTATTTTTCGAATTGTGTAGGTTGTGATTGAGAGGGAGCATCTATCAACTTGGTTCGTTGATAGTGGGTGCTCCAAATACATGACCGGGGATAGATCATTGTTTACTACACTTCAAAGAAAAAGTAGAGGTAATGTTTCATTTGGTAACAATGGTAGTCTTAAGGTCATAGGAATAGGAGACATTCAAATATCCGAATGTCTTAGGATTAAGAATGTCCTTCTAGTCAAGGGGATGACATTTAATCTCCTAAGTGTCAGTCAATTGTGTGATGCGGGTTACACAATTGATTTCAAATCAAGTCAATGTCTAGTTAGACAACAAGACAACTTTGTCACGGTACTAGTAGGAACAAGAATAGATAACATTTATCAAGTTTCCTTTAAAAGTACTACTAATGCTATTGCTAAGTGTCTCATGTCAAGAGAAGATGAGTCCACCCTTTGGCACCGGAGACTAGCACACATGAACATGAAAAATATCCGGAAGTTGGCCAACAAGGGATTGGTTCGTAGCTTACCAAGCATCAAGTATGAAAAGGACAAACTTTGTGGTGCATGTCAAATGGGTAAGCAAACAAAATCTGCACATAAAGGTAAAAGCACTGTAAGTACTTCTACCGCATTAGATTTACTTCATATGGACTTGTTTGATTGTAGCACTATCATATCTTTGAATGGAAGTAGATATTGTTTTGTTATCATTAATGATTTTACTAGATATACATGGACATATTTTCTAAAATATAAGGACCAAACCTTAGATGTTTTCATTTCTTTTTGTAGAAGAGTTGAAAAAGAAAAATCATCAACCATTAAGACAATTAGAAGTGATCATGGAGGTGAATTTCAAAACCAACGGTTTTTAGAGTTTTATCAAGATAGAGGGTATAGACACGAGTTCTCTACTCCTAGAACACCACAACAAAATGGTGTTGTAGAGAGGAAGAACCGAGTCTTACAAGAGGCTGCGCGAAACATGCTTAATGAGTACTCACTACCGAGCTACTTGTGGGCCGAAGCTGTAAACACAGCTTGCTACGTGCAAAACCGAGTCCTCATTCATAGGTTCTTAGGAAAGACTCCCCATGAACTTTGGTTTGGAAAACCACCTACGGTTAAACATCTTAGGGTGTTTGGTTGTAAGGTGTTTATCCTAAACACCAAGGACCACCTTGGAAAGTTCACGGCAAAGGCTGATGAAGGGATTCTGGTCGGGTACTCCCTGGTTAGCAAAGCCTATCAAGTCTACAATAAGAAATCTAGATTGGTTGAAGAATCTTCTGATGTTGTCTTTGAAGAAATTCCAAAAGCAAATGATCAATCAGAAGATGTCGAAGGAGCTCAATTCGAACTCAGGCAACTGGGTTTGGATGAAAGTCCAAATGTTGTTGATAATGGTGATGAGTCTGATGACGGTGAGCCTAGACAACCCAATGATCAGCCAGATCCTGAGGCTGAGCCGGTATCTAGTGAAACCACTCAAGAAGCACCACCAACTCCTAGGACAACTAGGTTAGCCTCTAGTCATTCCCAAGATCAAATTGTTGGAGACATCCATCATGGGGTTAGGACTAGATCATTCTTCCGGAATGAGGCTAATGAAGTTGCCCTAATTTCCGAAATTGAACCTAGAAAAATTGATGAAGCATTAAATGATCCCGATTGGATCATTGCTATGCAAGATAAACTAGGTCAATTCGAAAGAAGTCAAGTGTGGGACTTAGTCCCTAGACCCAAGAAGACCACCATTATTGGAACCAAATGGGTCTTCAAAAATAAATTGAACCATAAGAGAGAAATCATAAGAAACAAGGCACGCTTAGTAGCCAAGGGTTATAGTCAAGTTGAAGGCCTTGATTATGATGAGACCTACGCTCCCATGGCCCGATTAGAGTCCATCCGATTGATGCTTGCATTTGCAGCACATCGGGGTTTCAAGCTATATCAAATGGACGTCAAATCGGCCTTTCTAAATGGTTTAATAAGAGATGAGGTCTATGTCGAACAACCTCCGGGGTTTGAGAGTACCGAATTCCCAAACCACGTATTTAAGCTCAAGAAGGCACTTTATGGCCTTAAACAAGCACCCCGAGCTTGGTATGAGCGGTTGTCGACGTTCCTAATTGAAAAAGATTTTGTTAGAGGCCAAATACACCCTACACTATTTCTACGTAGAGATGGTGACAATATATTTGTAGCCCAAGTATATATCGATGACATTATTTGTGGCTCAAATAACAAGGGCTATTTAAATGAGTTTATTGTACACATGGAGAATGAATTTGAAATGAGTCTAGTGGGAGAGTTGACTTTCTTCCTTGGACTTGAAATCAAACAAACCCGAGATGGGATCCATGTGCATCAATCAAAATATACCCAAGAAATGCTTCGAAAATTTAACATGAGTGATTCAAAAGAGGTAACCACTCGTATGGCTACAAACACAAGATTAGACAATGATGAGAGTGGTAAACCTGTTGATTTGACTCAATATCGAAGCATGATAGGGACTCTGCTATACCTCACAGCTAGTCGACCTGATATTCTTTTTGCTGTGGGTATGTGCGCTAGGTATCAAGTTTGTGCCAAGGAATCTCACTTGATTGCTGTCAAGAGAATTTTGAGATACCTCAAGGGCACAATTGGTGTTGGTCTATGGTACCCCCGTACCGAATCATTTGACCTAATTGGCTACACCGATTCCGACTATGCTGGATGCAAGTTGGATCGGAAAAGCACAAGTGAGGGTTGCCAATTTTTAGGTTCATCTCTAGTTAGTTGGTCAAGTCGGAAGCAACATTGTGTTACTCTCTCCACGACCGAGGCAGAATATATCGCCATGGGAGAGAGTATATCGCAATTGTTGTGGATGATTCATACTCTAGAAGACTATGGATTAAGCTACAAGGGTGTGCAAGTGTTGTGTGACAACATTAGCACAATTAACTTAACCAAGAATCCGGTCCATCACTGTAGGACTAAACATATTGAAGTGCGCCACCACTTCATTAGGGATCATGTTGCTAGAGGAGATATTGTACTCTTATATGTAGAGTCCAAATCAAATCTAACGGACATTTTCACTAAACCACTCCCCGAAAATGAGTTTAGCTTCTTAAGAAGGGAGTTCGGAATGTGTCGCGCTTCATAGACATCAAAATGTATTCAAAACCCTTCATGATCAATTCGAATTGTTGGGATACAATTGGGTAACTTGGGGACATCTCACACAAACTATAAGGTTTAACAAAATATTTTTGTTTGCTAGATATGGGGTGAGATGCTAGGATCAACTTAATTTCTCAAAATGTCAATGCATCCCTTGAGAAATTTGGTTGACGAGATAAAAATCACATCGGTGACCAAGTTTGGGGACAACCAATGAATAACATATGTGTACTTGGCTCCATGAACATAATTGGGCATTCCAATCAAGGAAACTTGATTGGAGACCTTATTTGGATACAAACTTGGTTGAAATTGAGTGGATGTTTGCTGATTGAGTTTGACTCCACTTGAGTGGAGCAAAGTGATTGTTAAATCCATAAGGACCTTTGATCCTGGTTCAGGAATCAATTTTACTCAAGGGACCACTTCCAAGATCGATAACTTTCATCAGATCTTGTCAGAAATCATTCGGAAGTCTGAAACTGAAAGTTTCAGATCGTATCAGGAAAATTCAGGAAGCCTGATCGGTCACCGGACCGATCAGGAGTATGTCTGATCGGTCCGTGGACCGATCCAGCTCCTGTACGTAAAATTGTCAAAACCCACTGTGTTGGTCTGGATCGGTCCTTGGACCGATCTGGCGCCCTCTGTGGTGATCGGTCTACAGACCGATCAGAGGGGTCACAGAACACTTCACGAAAAATTGACCGAACATTCTGTGTTGGCCTGGATCGGTCCCTGGACCGATATGGCACCCTGTGTTGATCGGTCCACAGACCGATCAGGGGCTCATGGAAAAACCTCCAAACCTACTGATCGCTTCCTGATCGATCAGCCGATCGATCAGGGGCCTGCCTGATTGGTCACCGATCGATCAAGACCAGGCCAGTCCGATCAGGCCGGAGCCTGATCGGTCTGGGCACTCCCAGATAGAATGGTGATCCATTCAATCGCATTAAATTGCGGTTGGTGGACCGATCCACCAACTGATTAACTTCATGTAAACCCTTTCTTCCCAAGCCCTAGCGCCGAAATCATCTCTTGCGCGTGCGATCTACTTGTTGTGCGAGAGCTCCTCCTGCGTTTCCTCCTCCCTGCGCGTGGCTTCTTGCGTTCGTCTCCCTGCTGCGCGTGTGACTGGGTTTCTTCTGCGCTGCTAGGAGTTTCTCGTTTGCTGCTGTGTTCTCTCTCGCAAAGCACCGTTTGTGTGTGTTGTTCTCTGCGCAACTCAGCCGCGTGATTCCTCTCGTGAGCAAGTTTCCGAAGTCAATCAACTCAACATGGCACCTAAGTAAGCATTGTTGTTAGTTTGTCTTACAAATCAATTCATAGATTATGTATTTGGGCTATCCATGTTTTGGTGTTTTCCTGTTGTGTTGTGATCCTACTCATTGTCGTGACCTTGCCATGATTTTTCACCTCACTGATTAAATCTATTCATTTGCAATCTATATTATGATCTGATTCTTCCCTTGTTCATATCATGTTTCTTTGATTAAACCTCACCTCACTGATCAATTCGTGTCCTACAAATGATTGGGTCATACATCATGTGATCATTTCAATATTGTTGCCGTGTGTGCTTTCCCATGTGATCAAATCCTTGTGTTATGATTTGGACTCTTGATCATAATTTGTTTTCTCTTGTTCATTTGATCAAATCTTTTTCATTTGATTAAATTGTTGTCATGGTCAATTCTTCAATCTTTTAGAAAGTCATCTAAGGGCAAAGAACCCGTGGAGGGAAGCTCAAAGGGCAAAAGCTCTTCATCATCTGCAACCCCTTCAAGATCTCCACCACCTCCACACACTAGATTTCAAAATATTAATTATGCACTAGACTTTCAATGGCACACTTTCAAACTCATGCCGTGTCGAACTGTGGACCAAACCTTCATCTACGAACATTGTCCGACGGTACGGCAAATCATTGAACACTATGAACTTCAATCCATTCTTTTCCTTGAGAGGCCAATCAACTTTGATTTGGTTTCTGAATTTTATAATAACATGGTCAGTGGAGAGGGCACGGGGTAGAGGACCCGTGTCGCCAGTGTTGACCTTGATTTTAGTCTGTTTGCTTTCACTGCCTTTCTTGGTTGTCGCCGGTCAGATAATGACTTTTCACTCTACCCTTATCTTCCGGATCCTCTACTGATTCCCTTTGATGGAGTCACCCCTGACTCTATCCATGAGTACTTTTTCGATCATCCCAGGTCGAGGGATCTCGGTGAGGCTACCTGTGACTTCCCTACATTTGCTGCTCTCCGCCTTTCCCCCATAGATTATGTCTTGTTTAAGATCATCACTAACTGTCTCATCCCTACTACTTCAAAGCACTTAGATGCAATTCACTCATTCCACTGCTTGATGCTCTACGAGATGCATCGATGGTTAGACTTTGATATCGTGACGACCATTTACTTCTCCATCATCGTCCACAGTCAAATGTACGGTCAGACAGTTTATATGCCGTTTGGCCATATCATCACTGCCTGGCTGCAGTCGGTTGGTATCGACGTTTCACAGGGCAGCATTGTACCCATGGTTCGACAGGACTGTCGACTTGATCGTCGCATGTTGGCCCAGTCTGGCATTGTTGTCGGACCGCAGGGGCTAAGGTGGAAGGATCGGCGATGTGTGGGGGAGTTACCAGGAGCAGCCCTTGATCAGGAGCCATCCACTATAGCTGAGGATTACGATGAGTGGGCTCCTGACCTATGCTGGCAAGTTGCGGAGCTAGAGCGAACGATGCAGCGCGAGCTACATATTTCCGAGCTCTGGCAACAGGAGGTCAGCTCATAGTTTCGGTCCTTCGATCGCCGACTAGACGCTCTAGCATCCGACGTTTCTGGGATCTGCTCACTGCAGGAGACGTGGTATGAGGAGTGGTACCATCATACGTTTCCTGGAGCTACGACCTCCAGCAGCACTCCACCAGGGGATGTTATATGTATTGATGATTCCTCGGACGATGACCCCGCTGAGGGTTGATGCTATTTGACTGTTTGGATTGTATGACTCTATGGCTGTATACCTCTGATTTATATGCTTATTGTTAGTTTTTATGATTGTTCATATGATTGTTATCATCATGTATGTCTTAATATGCATTGCTATGCTTATGACTCCATATGATACATATGATTGCATTGTCATGCCTTATCTTTATCATATGTTTTCGTATGTTTTCAAAATTCAATCAAATCTTTTGTTGTTTTGGGAAACCCCTAGGGTTGAGGGGGAGTATGGTTAAACTTAACAACCTGTCTACACCCTTTTCGGTGTTTGACAAAGAGGGAGAGTGTGGTTGGTTAAGTTTGGGATAACTATGTTGTAGGGGGAGGATCCTGATTCCCCTATGATTCTGAAATTTGAGAATATTGATTTCAAATCCCTAAACTTAAAATCGGGTTGTCAAATAACAAAAAGGGGGAGATTGTTGATGCAGTCTGACCCTGATTGTTATTTTGGTGTTGACACCGATTTTAGTTTAGGTTGATGATTATGATTATGATTAAGTCCTGATCGGGGATTAGGCACGGTGTTGAAAAGTCCTAACCTGGAGGGTTAGGTGTGAGAAAATCCTAGCTTGGAGGGCTAGGTGTGGAAAAGTCCTAACCTGGAGGGTTAGGTGTGGAAAATCCTAGCTTGGAGGGCTAGGTATGGAAAAGTCCTAACCTGGAGGGTTAGGTGTGGAAAATCCTAGCTTGGAGGGCTAGGTGTGAAAAGCCCTAACCTGGAGGGTTAGGTGTGAGAAAGTCATGGCTTGGAGGGTCAGGTCCTAGCCCGGAGGGCTAGGTTGATGAAATCCCGGCTTGGAGGGCCAGGTCCTAGCCTGGAGGGCTAGGTTAATGAAATCCCGACTTGGAGGGCCAGGTCCTAGCCTGGAGGGCTAGGTTGATGAAATCCCGGCTTGGAGGGACAGGTCCTAGCTTGGAGGGCTAGGCCAGGTCCTAGCTTGGAGGGCTAGGTTGATGAAATCCCGGCTTGGAGGGTCAGGTCCTAGCTTGGAGGGCTAGGTTGGATGAAATCCTGGCTTGGAGGGTCAGGTCCTAGCTTGGAGGGATAGGTTGGATGAAATCCTAGCTTGGAGGGCTAGGTTGGAGTCCCTGGATCGGTCTGGTGACCGATCAGGGAAGTTGGCACGGTTGGATCGATCTGGTGACCGATCTAGCGATGACTGATCGGACTGGTGACCGATCAGGGAACACCTAGTGAGGTTGGGAACCTGCTGCTTAGCTCCTAATCGGTCTGGTGACCAATCAGGGAGCATGCAGTTCGCTCACTGCCCTGCTCCTGATCGGTCTGGTGACCGATCAGGGAGCATACAGTGGGTTTTGGTTCCCCTTGCTGCTTGGCTCCTGAACGGTCTGGTGACCAATCTAGAACATTGTTCGGATCGTTCTGGTGAACGATCAAGTGTCGCGGGTTCCTCACTATGACCGATCAGGACGGAGCCTGATCAGTCTGAGCATGCCCTGATCGGTCTGGTGATCGATCAGGAGGGTTGGACTACGAAGCTAAGGAATCGCCCTGCAAAGGAGTGGATCGGACTGGTGACCGATCCACAACCTGGGATCGGTCGGGTGATCGGTCCTAGAGAAATCGCGATTTCTGATTGAGCATTGGGGACCGATCAGGATGGAGCCTGATCGTTCTGAACCCACCCTGATCGGTCTGGTGACCGATCAGGAGGCTCTCTGATCGGTCCGATGACCGATCGCCTTAATTCAAAATGCACTGTCAGACACTCTGATCGCCCCTGAACACATCTGATTTCTCTGCGCTTAATCTCTGAACTTGATTCACTGCTGATTTGCTGTGTTAATGCTCTGATTAAGTGTGTAGGTGACAGGGATGGATTCAAACACTCAAGGAGAGTCAATGGAGGTCTTTCCTTGGAGCAGGTTTGTCCGTTTCCATCTCAGGTTGCAACGGACGCTGGTGCTGGCTTGAGCTGCTGACTGGGGCTGGCCTGAGGGAAGCTCAGGGAGTCCAGGAGAGCTCAGTAGTAGCTGGTTGTTGCAAGTGAGCAGCTGGAGGCTGCAGTGAGGTGGTGACCTGGCGATCGGTGAGCTGAGACTTAAGGGCTTTGGTGGCGAACAAGTCTCAACAATGTTACAGCTTGTGTTCTTGCGACATCTTGTGTTTTGCTCTTGCGACAACTCTGTTCCATCATCTTGAGCAAGCGACTGTGATCTCTGAAGCAACCCCTATTACTTGAGCATTTGGAAGAAGAACCACGAAGCTTGGCAAGTCCATCAGCGAGAAGACACGAAGAAGGGAGTTCTTGCGTGAGATCTGCGCTGGGTGGAGCTCGGTGAGAAGTTTGCTTGGGTTCTTGCTGTCCTAAGTGTTCTGTAAGATCCTTCTTGTGTTTCATTGTGTTTAAAATTCTATCTTTGTTGAAACGCTGTGGAGAGGTTACTCCACCGAGAAGGAGGTTGCATTTTATCCGGATTTTCCGGGGCTTGATCTGCCGACGATCAAGGGATCGCCCACCTTAAGGGCACGCCAAGGAGTAGGGGCAAGTTATCCCCGAACATTGTAAATCCTCTTGTTAGCGTTTTGCATTTGTGCTTAGCTTAGGGTTCATTTCTGCATACTCTGTTTTCCTTTAGCTTCCGCTGTGTTACTAAACATTTGAGGTGCAGAAATTTACAAAGTGCTAAAGTTTCGGTGTCTGGCTACATTCACCCCCCCCTCTCTAGTCATCCAAGTTCCAACATTTATAAGGAATGTCATACCTGCAGACTATGTCCTTCCACTGAATCTTCATCATGATGGCCTCCGTGATGTGTGCAAGTGGCTCAGTCTCAACCCATTTGGAAAAGTAGTCGACCAATACTAAAACGAACTTATTTTGCTGAGGTCCGATCGGGAAATGACCCACAATATCCATTCCCCACTGATCGATGGGGCATTAGAGAGTGGAGGCTTGAAGTAGTTCAATCGGGCGATGAGTGATATGTTGATTCTTTTGATAGGCTTCGCACCCGGCAATGAATTTGATAGCATCTGCTTACAGTGTGGGCCAAAATTATTTGGTCAGAATAATCTTTCTAGCCATGGATATTCCCCCAATATGGCTTCCACATATGCCTTCGTGAACCTCTCGCATGATGTAGTCGACCTCCCTTGGACCAATACACTTGAGCAATGATCAGACAAATATTCTTTTATATAACTGCTCTTTGACCAGCGTAAATCTGGCAGCCTTGTGATGGAAGAGCCGAGCTTCTTTATCACTCGCCAACATGGTTCCACTGCGTAGGAACTCCACATAGGGTTCTCTTCAGTCAGGTAATACAGTGTTAGCAACTTCTTCTTCGATCTGGGCCACAACTCCTTCCGGAGCGCTAGGCTCTTCCAGCGTCCATAATGCAAGGGAGCTCGCTAATTTGGCTAGCTCATCTGCCTTGACATTATCAGCTTGAGATATCTTCTACAGAACAACTTCAGTGAAAGAAGACCTCAGTTGCTCATATATACTCACATACCTCTGCAGGCACTTTTTTTTAACTTCGAACTTTCCTTTTAGCTGTTGTGCTACGAGCTGAGAATCCGAGTGTAAGATAACCTGAGCAGCTCCCACTTACTTGGTAGCTTGGAGCCCCGCTAGGATCATCTCATATTTGACTTCATTATTGGTGGCTCGGAAGTTGAGTCGGATAGATAGTTGTAGTACATCTCCTCTGGGAGAAATCATCAGAACTCCGACCCCATTATGCTTGTTGTTGGAGGAGCCATCAACATAAATTTTTCACACTTCATCAACCTCAGGTCCTGGGACAGCCTCGAGCATAAAATCAGCTAGGACTTGAGCCTTGATAGCAGTACGGGGGTGATACTCAATTCAATACTCGCTCACCTTAATCGTCCACTTGATCGGTCATCCCGAGACCTCTGGATTTGTGAGGATGTGCCCTAGTGGACTATTAGTGAGTTTAGTGAGCACCACAATGGGATGGGCCAAAAAATATGGTCTCAATCTTCGTGCCATCAGCACTAGGGCATACGCCAGCTTCTCCAGGGTAGTATACCGAGTTTTTGTATCTTTCAGGAGGTGCTCGAAGAAATAAATGGGATACTGAGTAGTACCCTCTTCACGAATAAGCGCAGAGCCCACAATTTGCTCAGTTACAGACAAGTAGACAAATAACGTTTCTCCTTCCAGCGGCTTATATAGGATGGGGAGTTCAGAGGAATATACTTTTAAATCTGTAAAAGTCTTCTCGCATTGATCATCCCATTCAAATTTAACAGTTTTCCTCAGAATTTTGAAGAATGGCAAAGTTCTGTCAGTAGATCTGGAGATGAACCGAGACAAAACTGTAATTCTGTCATTCAGTCGTTCTATGTCTTTGAAATTGCGAGGGGATGACATATTGAGTATAGCTTGCACTTTCTCAGAATTAGCCTCAATTCCTCTCTCGGTGACCATGTAACCAAGGAACCAACCACTTTTCACCCCAAACAAACATTTAGAGGGATTTAGCTTCAGTCCATTGGCTCTCAAAGTAGCGAATGTTTCCTCAAGATCGACAATCATGTCTTTTCCCTTCTCCATCTTGACTAGGACATCATCCACATATCCCTCAATATTTCATTCAATCTAGTGACGTAAGACATTATCCATCATCCGCTAATAGGTTGTCCCAACATTGCGCAACCTAAACGGCATGACATTGTAGCAGTAAGTGTCATCTACCATTACAAAATTAACCTTCTCTTGGTCTTCCCGAGCAAAGAGAATCTGGTGGTATCCCTGATATGCATCCAACATTGAAATAAATTCACAGCCAGAGGTAGAATCTACTAGATGATCAATGCGAGGCAAAGGGTAACAGTCTTTATGGCAGACTTTATTTAAATCACGAAAATCAAATACAAACCTGTCATTCACCCTCGGGCTTAGGGACTAGTACAACATTCACCAGCAAGGTTGGGAATTGCACTTCTCTTATTATCATAGTAATTCCTTAATTAGCTATATTTTAATCATGCATAATTAAAGGAAATAAATGTCAATAAAATTTATAGCACATTTTAACTTATTAATAAATTATGATGATTGCAAAAATAAAAATATGGAGAAAAAAATGTTTTTTTAAGACAACGATATTAAGAATTAATTGTTAGGAGAATTAATAAATATAAAAAATATTTTAATTTTATAATATTAAATGTAACGGACTTGTAATATTAAGAGAATCATTTTATATATTTTTTAATTATTTTTTCTTGATAAATGCGATAGAGCTTGAAATTTTTAAACGTCAAACATTAAAAGGGCATTCAAAATTAAGAAAAACATTGTCTCTTTTTAAAAAAAATAAATAAGCATCATTTTCAATTGTTTATCTGGAAAACATTTTTTTAAGATAATTATATTGTAACAATTTCGGGTAACTATTTAAAAAATACTCACTAACTAATATAATATATTTAAGGTGAGTCAAATTAACTACTTAATAACCGTTAAAACGAGATAGTTCTAATAAAATGTGATTTGAAATGATTTAGAATTTAAGATTTAGAATTGCAATGACTACCTAATAGTTTTTATAACTATTTTAAATTGATTGAGATGAAATTTAAATAATTTTGATTAACTTAATAAATAGTATTTTAATATAATACTATTTAGAAATTCTAATTTCTTAAAAAATCTTAAATACATTGTAGCAATTACTCTTCTATACCATAAATTATAATTATAAATTTATCATAATTACGTTATAATAATTACTCATAACTTCTGTATCAATTATAATAATATTTTTCTTCTAAATGAGACGTGAATCTTAAAAGATTTCTAGACTGTCAATTATAAATACTTCTCGATTTATTCCTGATAGCTGGTAGATAATTTTTATAGAACCAAATTGATCATCCAAAATTCGACGTTATATAACCTCATTAATTATTTTTTTATTTTTTATAAATTATAATAGTATGTTATAACAGCTTTTATTAGCCTTGAGTAAAGGTATTTTTGGAATAAAAAATTATAAGGGCATCCTTTTGGTTTATTTTTTGCAAAAAAAAAAAAAGAGTTCCGAGTTATAAAAACTAAGACGTCTTCAATAGCAATGCAAAAATTAAATTTTATTTTATTTATTGACCAAAACTGCTTTAGTATGAAACAACTTTAGTCAAAACTAATATAATTAAAATAATTCTAAATAATTTTCATTAATCGTAAACCTATACGAGATTAAAATAAAAAATTCTCCATGTTAGAGTAAATTTGATCAAATTTTTAAAAAATTAAAATAGTTTCAATAAAATTACTTCAAAATATACTAATTTTATCAAAATTGTTTGATGGGATCGGCATCCCCTGGTTGACACGTAGCCTACAGAAGCTACGTGTCAGGGCCCACTGAACTTAAAAGCATAAGTCAGGCTCTCGAGACTACCTCAGGAGTACAGAACCCTGAGGTCAGACCGGCTGGAAGCTCCCGAGACCACCTCGGGTCGTAATCTCCCGAGACCCCCTCAGGAGGACAGACCCCCGAGGTCAGGTTGGGTTGTAAGCCCTGAGACCACCTCGGGTCATAAGCTATCGAGACCCCCTCGGGAAGATAGACCCCCGAGGTCAGGCGGGGTTGTAAGTTCCTGAAACCACCCTCGGTAGAACAGACTCCCGGGACCATCCAGGACCATCTCGGGGGGAGGGGGCGGAGCCCAAAGGTCAATACACCAGATAGATCGACTTCAAATGACCGTTCATCTTTCCGGATCAGAAAAGTCGTCGGATAATTATTGTTCGCTGCACGCGATAATTAAGGTCTTAATAATTACTGCGGTCGTTATCTAAAAGTTATCATGTAACCAATGAGTACAGAACGTGGAGGAGAACGTAGAGATACGTGTGACCCGACCCTCAGGTATATAAAGTGCCTCGACATGCAGGTAAGGGGGGACGCTCTCTAAAAACTCATAAACATTCTACTTCCTCGTTGTCCTGTTACAAGTGACCTAGATTCTGACTTGAGCATCGGAGTGGGCTCCGTCGGAAAACCTCCGGTGTGTTCCCATTAACGCTCATGTTGATCTCGTAGGGCACGATCACTTCCCTTCGTCATCATCCTCATGGGTTGGACTCTGGTGACTATGTTGGGATCTCCCGACGACATAAACAAAAACCCGCAGCGGAAACAAGATCCCTCGAGCAATGCATGCGAAAGAATACTCGTACAAAGTTGATCTATAGCTACTTATCTTATAGATATACCTTTAATGTGTGCCCTTTCGTTTATCCCGCTCGTCCAAGGTACGCCGGATCTCTTGCACGTTCAAGCGTCCGTGCCTCTATGCGTATCCACACGAACACAATATCTCAACTTTGAAGAAAAACTACCTTAGTTGTGCTAGCAACATGAGGTAGTTCGCAGAGACACTAAGAACCCCAAAATAGGGTTTGCCCAAAGAGGGAGAAGAGGAGGAAGAGAGGAAGGGAAAAAGACTAAGCCACCATCCAAATGACTAGAAACTCTTTTATACTCATCTCATGAATATGAAGAGGTTTTTGTCCCTTTAGCTTCCCTTCATTAAAGCCAATAAAGCCAATAAGCTCCCCCGGGGCTATGGTGCAGCGGTAAGGTCACTAGTTGTTAACCCATGCAACCGCGGTTCGATCCCCAGCTACGGCGCATTTTGTAGGAATTTTTCCTCCAAATGGGGCGCGAACCCTGGGCCGCTGGGCTTCTAGACTGGCCACCGCGAGTGCTTCCCGATTTACCCTGGTGACCGGTGGGAAACTTCCGTGGGGCCGGGCCGGTCACCCCAGGTTCAATTTGTCTGCTGCCTGGTTCATCATTTTTTTCAATAAAGAACATACCTTCTCATGTCACTCTTCAACTTCTCTCCATTCAATTAAGAGAGACTTTTCCTCTTCCTTTATTATTAATTTATTAAACACTTTAATGAATTAATATCTCATCCAAATGAGGTTGAGTCTAATCTAAATGAGTCTAACTCAAATTAGATATCAATCCCATAATCCAATTGGATTCACTTGAGTCTAACTCAATCAATCCAATTCGGATCAAATCTTAGTCAAACTAAGATCAATCAATCTCCGAAGCATCGTGTCCTTAGTGTGTGACCAAATAGGTTCTTATAATGTTGGCAATGTGCCTAAACCGCTTTAGACACATAAGCAATGAGCGGCATCTAGCAATGCATCATTGCTACTCAAGTAACAAGAAAAATCGAGATCCGACTTAACCTCCTTGACTATGACAATGTATAACCTTATCCTTCTATCCTTGATATCTAGATTAACCAATGAGGCATAGACTGTGTCATCCTCGATTCTTCATCCCCAAGTAGACTCACTCAAACAAATGAGCTCAATATCTCATATTGACTCATTTGAGCATGACCATGCGTTTTAGCAGTCCTACTGGATCAAGGGGCCCACAGATATCATTCCAGTCATATGGGAGGCATAGATCCCCTCTACATCACTCACATCCCTCCACATAATTCATTATATACCCAGTGATCGCCTTTATAGTCCACCCTGTTACGGGTGACGTTTGACGATACCAAAGTACATAACTCCTCATGTAGGGAACCGTAGTGACTTTAGGTCTAAGGACTATTCATACTAATAGTCACATGAGAAAGTTTATGACACTCATATGACAATCTATGAAACTTTCTCATGGTGGGTCAATTCAGTACACATTCTCTAATGTATACTCATGTGTCAACTTGATATTACATATCAATGACTTGTGAGCTCAAGTCATCAATTGACCTACATGTTAGTCTCCATGCATTAATATTGTCCTTGAATATTAATGTGTGATTAAGAATGATTTAGTGTAGTGTTCTCTACATTATCTCACTATCGATTCAACCAATCGATATGATGTAGATAAGAACCTACTACCCAAGGACATTATTATACTTAGTTATTTGACACAAGTATAAAGTAAGTATAATAACCAAACATGTCTTAATTAATGATAGAATATGATACAAAAAGTCCCTAGTCAATCATCACATAATTGGCTCTAGAGCTCCTACTAACAGACTCGTCATCCGCGTCGATTCCTTCCGGAACAAGTTTGGCGCCGTCTGTGGAAAGAGAAAAATTGAAGCACCAGAAGGAGCACCGTGATGGCAGATCCGGAGGGACACCCCATCGTCTTGACGAAAGAAGAGTTGGATCGCCTCGTCGCCAACACCGTCAAAGGAGCACTCGAGCAACACCAAATCGAGCAAGCCGTCTCACGGCGAGCACCTTCAGTACAAGGGGAGGTCCCCAGGATCTCCACCTCGCATCCCCACAACCAAATATCGTCTTGCCACCAGTGGGACATGCAGTGATAACTCCAGCACACCAGCTAGATTCCCTGGGAGATTTGGAGAAGGTCAACTCCATCGCTTCCAACGTCCTAAGGCAAGAAGGACTGGGGAAGAGAGAGGGACCCAAGGCCTTCTAGAAGACACCCTCTACCCCTTTCTCGCTTGACATCGTAGAAGATCTCATGCCGAAGCAGTTCCGTGCTCTCGGAATCACCGACTACGATGGAAAGACTGATCTAGAGGACCATATCTATAAATTCGGGAACGTGGCTCTCTTGCACCAGTACACAGATGGTGTTAAGTGTCGAGTATTCTTGAACACCTTGTTGGGGCCGCCCAGAGATGGTTCCAGAGGCTGCCCTAGGGTTCTATAAATTCCTTCCTGGAGTTTAGAACCGCGTTCCTGCATCACTTCGCCAGTAGCCGTCGATATCAGAATACGACGTTAAAATTGTTCGCCCTCAAACATAAGGCAAAGGAACCACTAAAGGATATATATAGCGGTTCAACCGGGTGGCACAAGATGTGCCAATCGCGACATCGAAGATCCTTGTTAGTGCCTTCACGCAGGGACTTTCCGAGGGTAACTTGTTCTGGTCGCTAGTGAAGAAGCCGCCAACCAACTTCGATGACTTACTGGGGCGCTCTGTCAAGCACGTCAACGTTGAAGAAGTGCAGCACGCTCGCCGCAAAGAACCAGTCGGAGCCCCTATGTAGACCATAGTACGGTCCGAGAGAAGGGAACCACCAACACCGGCCCGGGCGAAAGATCCTCGTTATGGGAAGGATCACTGGGTTGGTAAGAGAAGGTTAGTAGAGACAGTCGACACCAAGGGACCGGAGCCGCTAAAGAAGTACTGCGACTTCAATGGTTGTACGACGCACTCTACAGCGGAGTGTCACGCCTTGAAGAAGAGCATACCAAGCCTTGGAAGCGATGGAAGAAAGCGGGGTACCGTCAGAGATCCCCATGGCGGAGTCTTTCTCCTTGCAAGCAGCAGTCAGGAGAAGATGAAATTCAACGACGATCTCGTTCACGTTCTAGGGGAAAGAGTCGGGAGATAGCGCCCCGTCGATCTCTCTCACCCGAACGAGACCCCAAGAAAAGCAAAGCTCCTATGCATGGTCCTCCTTCGAGCCATGTGAGAGTGATCTCCGGAGGTCCTACTAGAGGAGACTCTCATCGAGCCAGGAAGGCCCACACTCGTCTGCTGGAGAACTATGCCATCGGGACAAGTAGTAGCCAGTGTAGGGGCCCTGTCATCTCATTCAGCCTGGACGACATAGGAGACGTGGAGACTGTTGGATCGGATTGGACCGGCTAGAGGGGGTGAATAGACGGTAAAAAAAAATATCAAAGTGGAGGCACTCGTCTTTGAAAAAGAAACTTGGTCGCAACTGAGAACGTTGCTTCCAAGGCAGTGGACGCTCAATAAAAACTCCTTGTGGCGGAGAAGCCTTACAAAAATAGCACGCTAGACTTTTAGAGAGTTTGTAAGATGAATTAATTGAATACCTTTAATTCTAAACTCTAAGCTTATCTATAGCCTAAGAGAATAAATTTGGATTGTTGATTGTAGAGGAATTTTCTCTTGGCCGTTGATCCATGGATGTAATCTGGATGGTTGATCTTGGATGGGATTAACCTGCATCCATTGGATCTGATTAAAGGATAAGGCTTTATTCTTTATGAGATAAAGGAATTTTTATCTTCTGCTCGAGATTGCTATTGTAATCTCCAAGTAAGAATATCGGCAAGAACAAACTGTCTCCAACCTTTATCCCAACTGGTAGGCTTGGCAGCCTCTGTTCTCGAGGTCTTGGGTTCAATTCCTCTTAGCAACAATTTAATCTTTCTTTTTCCGAGTGACTAGCCTTTTGGTTCTTCTACTCACAACAGATAAATAACTTTATCATCTGCTTGCAACAACTTTAATCACATCTCCTCCTTATCTCAATCAGTAAGGCTGGTGATATACGCAGGCGAGGTTGCTGGTTCGAATCTTCACAGCAACAAATAAAATTCTTTTTGTTTCAAGTGCCTGGTTTGACTTGGTCAAACTGACCAGTCTTTTGGTTCATCTTCTGGGTGATTTCCGGCCAACCGGAGTTAGGCTCACCCGAACCCGACTTCGGCCTTTCACCCCTCGAGCGTCCTTCTTCCCGGCTTCTCGTCCCTCGGACACCGCGCACGTCCTTCTCATTCCACCGGTGTACTCTTCCGCAGCTTCCGTGTCCCTCGGATTGTACCGAGCCCGTCGGCTCACTTCCCCGCACAATCCATCTCGTCCGCTACGTCTTACGCTCGACTTCCTCCGTACCTAAGCTCCTGCACACTTAGCAGTGAGATTAAACATACCAAGACCTAACTTAACCTAGTTGATCACATCAAAACTTACCGAGGCACCAACAGAGACCCCTCACGAGGATGTCTTGGTAATTCTTGTACGCATAACAAATTATGAGGTTAAGTGTGTCTTCGTGGATACAAGTAGTTCTGTAAACATCCTATACAAGGTGACCCTGGACCAGATGCAGATTGATGAAGACGAGTTGCGTTCGGTCTCCACTCCGCTCTTCGGCTTCACCGAATATCGAGTGCAGCTGATATGGCAAATCTCTATATCCCTATCATTGGGAGACGACATGCTAGAGAGGACGAGGAGGAATCCCTTCCTGGTCATGGGCGCCCCATCGTCCTACAATGCCATCCTGGGCCACCCAGCGCTCAGCGTATTCCAGGCAGTGGTCTTAGTCTACCACCAACAGATCAAATTCCTGATGGGCGAGCAGGTGGCCAAGGTCAAGGGAGATCAACTAGCTTCCCGACGATGCTACAGCAGGGAGGTCAGGTCTGAAGTCCGCAAGAACCCCAAAGGCTCATGAAGTACTACAAATCGATCTCGCCATCCCTCGAGAGGAGGAAGGACCCAAAGAAGTGTTGGGTTTCGGTTGCGCATGGGAATCCTCTCCATGTCCCCGGATTACAATTTCATTAATTGAAACTAATCCGAATGAAGAACAAATTCCCAAACAACCGACTCGTCATCATACTAATTGATTCGAGTGACCACTTGAACAAACTTATTGTTCAAGCCATCTAACTCGTCCAACCAATTAGTCGCGGAATAGCCAATAATTAATTAACTAGACCCCGACCATAAACACAAAAGCCGGCGATCCACTCGTCATCTTTTCCGCGGTCGAACGGTTAAGCAAATTACAGGCTTGATCATTGTGATTGGCCGAGTTGTAATTTAGATCGTTCGATATGATGACGAGATGGTCATTGGGAGATGGGTCTCCATTCGGATTAATTTTTAATCCATAGATATGGAAAGGTCTCTCAAGGACGACTAAGTTTTCGCTAAGGAAATCCGCCAAGCCATACCCAACATGTACACCATAATATATGAGGTCTGATTCAATTATATAGTCAGTATAAATTAAATCACCTCTATATCGGTCCTGCTCAATACACACAAAGTGTACTAGTGTAATTCTATGGTCAAGATAAACCAATACTAAATTACACTACAACCATACCAATGGTTTATCCAAAACCATCTAGGTTGTGAGTCTCTACTTATACTCTACAAGGGACTGATAACATGATTTTCTGTTTGACACCACATACCATGTTATCTACAATGTAAAGTATTAGACAATAGCATGTATATATCAAATATAAAATGCAAACAATAATCATGTGATTCTCATTCCAAAATATAGATGTTCATACAAAAGCTAGGCTTTTAGTATACATCCTAACAAGAAGAACGGAGGGAGGTCGAGAGTGAAGAGGTCCAAATCCACCCTCAACAGATGGGGGGGTTACAAGGATTGCTACCGACCTCACACCAAAGATGAGGAGCCGCCTGATCTACTGCTTGCAGAACCATTGGGACGTGTTTGCATAGGCTACCGAGGAGATCAAAGGAGTCCCCCCAGCCTTGGCCACACATCGCTTGCATGTGACCCTCAGGGCTCGGCCGGTGAAGCAAAGGCGAAGACATTTCACGCCCGAGTAGGACAAGGTTATCAGAGAGAAAGTCACCAAGTTGTTGAGGGTTGGGCACATAAGAGAAGTTCAGTTCCTGACTTGGTTAGCTAATGTAGTACTTGTCCCTAAGCCAGGGGTAAATGATGGGTCTGTATTGATTTTAGAAATTTAAATAAAGTCTGCCCTAAAGACTACTACCCCTTGCCTCGGATAGACCGGCTAATGAATTCTACCTCCAGTTGTGATTTTATTTCGATGTTGGACGCTTACCAAGGATATCACCAAGTTCCCCTTGCTCTTGAAGACCAAGAGAAGGACAGTTTCGTGATGGCAGATGGGACCTATTGCTATAACATCATGTCTTTTGGGTTGCGCAATGCTCAAGCGACCTATCAGCGGATGATGGATAAGGTCTTCCGACATCATATAGGGAGGAACATCGAAGTATATGTGGATGACATCTTGGTCAAGACCGACAAGGGGAAAGACATGATATGTTAGTGATATGAGAGAAGTGTCCTAAGGCAATCGCCTTATGATTATAAATATTTATTTTAATAAATGATAATTCACTATTTGAGTATACATGTTTGTGTATTTGATTGGGATCTTAAACTCATCTACTGAATATCCGCAATACAACTCACAGCATAAGAGAATTTGTGATGGGATCACAACTTGTGATTATCTCTAAATGTGCAAATGTGAAGTATTGAAAATATCCTTAGTCGATGAATTGATAAAAACGGACACTATCAATTCTGTTGAGACTAGCATGGGTTATTCTTTAATCAGCTGATTCTCACTGGCTGGTGACATTGGGATGTCTGGAGATAAACATGGATGCTAGTTAAGGGAACTAGTTCATTGGAGTGACTAGCTGTAAAACTTCATATGGTTATCTATATAGATATGTCAATGAAGTTCTTACTGCAGCTTAAGTGCGATGTTCCTTTGACTTGCGGTGTTCAAGTCATCTTGGTCATGGAGACTTATACTTTAACATCTTAAGCAAGCATCTCCAAGGAGATGTGGACCCAGGATGATTGGGTATAAGCCAAAGTGTCCGAAGATGTTTAAACAGCCTACAAAGGATTCACCACTCCTTACGAGGAAATGTATACCCAGGCCTATCGTCAGATTGTTACTCAAAAACCTCTGGCCAGAGTATATCATGTTAAGAGTGCGAGTCTCTAAAATACATGAGAGTAATTAGAAATCCAAAGGACGAGAAAGACACTACTTGGGCTAGGTGTGATGTAGTCAGCCTAGTGGGGACTGACACCATAGACCGTGTCCTGAACCAAGTGGGTATAAGATGGTGAAGGGAATGGGGCACGATTCATTAGAGCTGCTGAAGGGTTTCAGAATAATTTCTTCTGAGGTCAAACCGTTGATCTTTCGATTAATTGGGGATCATGATGTACTACTAGGTGCCACTCATGATCGTTCTATAATTAGTTAATTATAGACGGCCAACATAAATCGAAAGCCTATTTAGTCACACGCACTACGAGTAATCCGAGGGATTTAAAACGAGTTGAAAATTGGATTTTCTGATCAAGAGAAATAAGTCGAATCTGAGTTAATCAGAGGCGCAATGGAAGCTAAAAATGGCTATGTCTTTTGAAGGCTTTTTGGGCGAATTAAATGAGTTTAATTCGCGTTGGTTCGGCTCGGTTTGGGCCGGCCAAAGAGGGTGCCAACCCTCCTTGGTTGGCCAGCCATTAAAAGGGAGAAAAACCAATTTAATTGGTTTAATTAATAAAATAAATCTAGTGCGATTTATTTTATAAATTATGGATAAATAAATTTGTATAAAGAAATTTATATAAATAAATTTGTAGAAATTTATTCTTTTTATGGAAGTTAAAATAATCCATGAATTGGTTTATTTTAATTTTATAAAATCAATTATGAATTGATTTTTCCATAATAAGAAAGTTTATAAATTTCTTATAAAATTTATTCCATAATTTAAAGAGAAGAAGAATTTGTTTTATTATAAATTAGTTATAATAAGACTCGGCTTAAACGGAATAATTAATAAGAGAATTTATAAGATAAATTTCTTATAACTAATTCTGTTAATTCCGTTAAGAGGGAGACTTAGCAAAGGAGTTGCTACTATATAAAGGAACCAAAGGCAAGCCCTTATTATGAATTACTAATTGAGATTAGTAACTTCCTCTCTCCCCTCTCTCTTATTCTCTTCTCCCTCTCCTTTCCCTTAGGGGCGGCGCCCTTCTTGGAGAATTAGGGCCGGCTTCCACCTTCCTTGCTAGGGCCGGCGCACCCTATCAATACCAAGCAAGGTTGCCATGAGCTTCAAGAAGAAGGAGAAACGAAACAAGAAGAAGAAGAAGCGGATAGCGACTCCTCTCTTCCCGGAATTCGATTCCGTTTTCTTGGTGGTTAGTTTCCCTTTCCTCTCTTGATCTTTCTTGTTGTGCCTATAGAGAATCTAGTAGTTCTTGTCGGCACAAAACTCGTGACTTTGCGAAGTCATCCCGAAGAGAACTCGGCGTGGACGCGAATAGAGGCGGAGCTTCCAAGGGACGCTACAGTTGGATCTCGTCCCTTACTTCAAGTTACGAGAGGTATAATGTAAATTAGTTTACTTTTCCGCAAAGTTTTATTTTATGATTATGTCAACACACTATAAGGTTGCATGCTAGATACGAAGTTAAAATAATTTAGGAAATTATTTTATGCAAATTCTTCCGCTGCACGTAAAAATTTAAAATTTTATGAACTCGTATCCTTGTCAACATGCACCCGGTCCCAACAGTGGTAGAATAGATAATCGAATAGACCCCTACACGTTAGATTTATCCAGTGACGTTTTCAATATCGAAGTTAGCAACAAACGTGCTAGAATAGATAATCGAATAGACTCCTACACGTGGCATTGTCGTCTTGGCCATATAAGTAAGAAACGCATGACCAAATTACACCGATGTGGAATTCTGGAATCATTTGAACCCGGTTCATTTGATACATGCGAATCATGCTTAAAAGGCAAGATAACCAAATTACCCTTTTCCAGGAAAGGTAATCCAGTGGGAGAATTGCTTGGTCTAATACATACCGATGTATGTGGACCAATGTCAACTCTAGCACAAGGAGGCTATAGCTACTTCATCACCTTTATCGATGATCACTCACGATTCGGGTATGTGTTCTTGATGAAACACAAATCTGAAGCTTTTGAGAAATTCAAAGAGTTCAGAAATGAAGTAGAGAAACAACTTGGCAAAAGCATTAAAATACTTCGATCCGATCGGGGTGGTGAATACTTAAGTCAAGAGTTTCAAGATTATCTTAGGGACAATGGGATATTGTCCCAATGGACTCCGCCATATACACCACAGCATAATGGTGTATCTGAGAGGCGCAACCGAACCTTGATGGACATGGTTAGGTCTATGATGAATCATGCAACTCTTCCAAAATCCTTTTGGGGCTATGCACTAAAGACAGCTGTTTACTTGCTAAACAGAGTCCCGACCAAGGTAGTCTCTACTACTCCATATGAGATTTGGAATAGTAAGAAACCTCACTTAACTCACCTTAAAATATGGGGTTGTCCTGCTTATGTGAAGCGGGTTGTATCAGACAAATTGGATGCTAAGTCTGATAAATGTCTATTTATTGGATACCCTAAGGAAACGAAGGGTTATCAATTCTATCATCCCTTGGAACAAAAGGTGTTTGTTTCAAGGCATGCTGTGTTTCTGGAAAGAGAATTTCTTTTACAAGAAAACAGTGGGAGTGACATTGAACTTGATGAAGTTCAAGAAACTCCAATAGACATTACAGAGACACCTAGTCTAGACCCACAACCGATAACTCATAGTGATGAGCTATCAGTTGAACCTAAAACAACACCACCTCTTCGTAGGTCTGATAGGACACGCAATATTCCAGAGAGATACGGATTTCTCATGAGTGAATCGAACGACGTGTTACTCATAAGCGATGACGAACCTATCAGTTATGAAGATGTTCTGAAAAGTTCAGAAAGGGACAAATGGCTTGAAGCCATGAAGTCGGAAATGGATTCCATGTACGAAAATCAAGTATGGGACTTGGTTAACCCACCTGAAGGGATTAAACCCATAGGGTGCAAGTGGGTTTTCAAGAAGAAAACCGACATGGAAGGTAATGTTGTTACCTTTAAAGCTAGATTAGTGGCAAAAGGATATCGTCAAAAACAAGGAATTGATTATGACGAAACCTATTCGCCAGTAGCTATGCTTAAATCCATTCGGATGCTCCTAGCCATAGCAGCTCATTATGATTATGAGATATGGCAAGTGGATGTGAAAACAGCTTTCCTTAATGGAAACCTGCTTGAGGATGTATACATGATACAACCTGAAGGTTTCACATCGGTTGATAAAACCAAAGTATGCAAGCTTCGACGATCCATATATGGATTGAAGTAAGCATCTAGGAGCTGGAACATCCATTTTGATGAGACAATCAAAGAGTTTGATTTCTCACAAAATCCTGACGAACCTTGTGTGTACAAGAAGGTTAGTGAGAGTGCAGTCGTATTCCTAGTATTATATGTCGATGACATTTTACTTATAGGAAACGATGTATCAGTTTTACAGACAGTTAAAATTTGGTTGTCCAAAACTTTCTCCATGAAAGACCTGGGAGAAGCAACCTATATCCTTGGGATTAGAATCTATAGAGATAGATCAAAACGGTTGCTTGGTTTTTCGCAGTCTACATATATAGACCGAGTGCTAAAAGGTTTAGTATGTCGGAATCCAAGAAAGGTTACCTTCCCATTAGGCATGGGATCAACCTTTCAAAGTCTATGTGTCCGCGCACAGAAGACGAGAGGATTTACATGAATAAGATTCCCTATGCATCCGCGATAGGATCTATCATGAATGCTATGTTATGTACAAGGCCCGATGTATCGTATGCTTTGAGCGTCACAAGCAGATACCAGTCGGATCCAGGAATGGATCATTGGGCGGCTGTCAAGACAATCCTTAAGTACTTAAGAAGAACTAAGGATGTGTTCCTAATATATGGAGAAGGAGATATGGTAATACGTGGGTATATAGATGCCGGTTTCCAAACAGATAAAGATGACTCCAAATCTCAGTCCGGATACGTATTTACTTTAAATAGAGGCGCAATAAGTTGGAACAGTTCCAAACAAGACAATGTAGCGGATTTTACCACGGAAGCAATTTGGATCAAGAAGTTCGTCTCAGAACTTGATGTGGTTCCATCCATTGATGAAGCAGTGCCGGTTTACTGCGACAACAATGGAGCTATTGCACAAGCGAAGGAACCAAGGTCTCATCAGCGATCCAAACACGTGCTTCGCTGCTATCACCTGATCAGAGAGATTATAAGTAGGAATGACATACAAATTGAGAGAGTTCCCACTGAAAGGAACATAGCGGATCCTTTAACTAAGGCCTTGCCTCAAAACAAGTTTGAGGGTCATGTTAGAGCCTGTGGTATTGGATACCGTAGCGATTGGCATTAGGCCAAGTGGGAGTTTGTTAGTGATATGAGAGAAGTGTCCTAAGGCAATCGCCTTATGATTATAAATATTTATTTTAATAAATGATAATTCACTATTTGAGTATACATGTTTGTGTATTTGATTGGGATCTTAAACTCATCTACTGAATATCCGCAATACAACTCACAGCATAAGAGAATTTGTGATGGGATCACAACTTGTGATTATCTCTAAATGTGCAAATGTGAAGTATTGAAAATATCCTTAGTCGATGAATTGATAAAAACGGACACTATCAATTCTGTTGAGACTAGCATGGGTTATTCTTTAATCAGCTGATTCTCACTGGCTGGTGACATTGGGATGTCTGGAGATAAACATGGATGCTAGTTAAGGGAACTAGTTCATTGGAGTGACTAGCTGTAAAACTTCATATGGTTATCTATATAGATATGTCAATGAAGTTCTTACTGCAGCTTAAGTGCGATGTTCCTTTGACTTGCGGTGTTCAAGTCATCTTGGTCATGGAGACTTATACTTTAACATCTTAAGCAAGCATCTCCAAGGAGATGTGGACCCAGGATGATTGGGTATAAGCCAAAGTGTCCGAAGATGTTTGAACAGCCTACAAAGGATTCACCACTCCTTACGAGGAAATGTATACCCAGGCCTATCGTCGGATTGTTACTCAAAAACCTCTGGCCAGAGTATATCATGTTAAGAGTGCGAGTCTCTAAAATACATGAGAGTAATTAGAAATCCAAAGGACGAGAAAGACACTACTTGGGCTAGGTGTGATGTAGTCAGCCTAGTGGGGACTGACACCATAGACCGTGTCCTGAACCAAGTGGGTATAAGATGGTGAAGGGAATGGGGCACGATTCATTAGAGCTGCTGAAGGGTTTCAGAATAATTTCTTCTGAGGTCAAACCGTTGATCTTTCGATTAATTGGGGATCATGATGTACTACTAGGTGCCACTCATGATCGTTCTATAATTAGTTAATTATAGACGGCCAACATAAATCGAAAGCCTATTTAGTCACACGCACTACGAGTAATCCGAGGGATTTAAAACGAGTTGAAAATTGGATTTTCTGATCAAGAGAAATAAGTCGAATCTGAGTTAATCAGAGGCGCAATGGAAGCTAAAAATGGCTATGTCTTTTGAAGGCTTTTTGGGCGAATTAAATGAGTTTAATTCGCGTTGGTTCGGCTCGGTTTGGGCCGGCCAAAGAGGGTGCCAACCCTCCTTGGTTGGCCAGCCATTAAAAGGGAGAAAAATCAATTTAATTGGTTTAATTAATAAAATAAATCTAGTGCGATTTATTTTATAAATTATGGATAAATAAATTTGTATAAAGAAATTTATATAAATAAATTTGTAGAAATTTATTCTTTTTATGGAAGTTAAAATAATCCATGAATTGGTTTATTTTAATTTTATAAAATCAATTATGAATTGATTTTTCCATAATAAGAAAGTTTATAAATTTCTTATAAAATTTATTCCATAATTTAAAGAGAAGAAGAATTTGTTTTATTATAAATTAGTTATAATAAGACTCGGCTTAAACGGAATAATTAATAAGAGAATTTATAAGATAAATTTCTTATAACTAATTCTGTTAATTCCGTTAAGAGGGAGACTTAGCAAAGGAGTTGCTACTATATAAAGGAACCAAAGGCAAGCCCTTATTATGAATTACTAATTGAGATTAGTAACTTCCTCTCTCCCCTCTCTCTTATTCTCTTCTCCCTCTCCTTTCCCTTAGGGGCGGCGCCCTTCTTGGAGAATTAGGGCCGGCTTCCACCTTCCTTGCTAGGGCCGGCGCACCCTATCAATACCAAGCAAGGTTGTCATGAGCTTCAAGAAGAAGGAGAAACGAAACAAGAAGAAGAAGAAGCGGATAGCGACTCCTCTCTTCTCGGAATTCGATTCCGTTTTCTTGGTGGTTAGTTTCCCTTTCCTCTCTTGATCTTTCTTGTTGTGCCTATAGAGAATCTAGTAGTTCTTGTCGGCACAAAACTCGTGACTTTGCGAAGTCATCCCGAAGAGAACTCGGCGTGGACGCGAATAGAGGCGGAGCTTCCAAGGGACGCTACAGTTGGATCTCGTCCCTTACTTCAAGTTACGAGAGGTATAATGTAAATTAGTTTACTTTTCCGCAAAGTTTTATTTTATGATTATGTCAACACACTATAAGGTTGCATGCTAGATACGAAGTTAAAATAATTTAGGAAATTATTTTATGCAAATTCTTCCGCTGCACGTAAAAATTTAAAATTTTATGAACTCGTATCCTTGTCAACATGCACCCGGTCCCAACATGATAGCCGACCTGGAAGAGACGTTCGCCACCCTGAGGGCCAACAAGCTGAAGCTGAACCCCGCTAAATGTCTATTCGGGGTGAAGAGCGGGTGGTTCCTCAAGTACATGGTGATGGAGAGGGGAATCAAAACTAGTGCAGAAAATGTGAAGGTCATCCTTGACATGTCATCCCCTCGCAACTTCAAGGATGTACAGTGGTTGAACGGCAGAATTACAGCCTTATCCAGGTTCATATCCAAGTCTACCGACAGGACCCTGCCATTCTTCAAGATTCTGAGAAAGACAGTCAAGTTCGACTGGGACGATCAGTGTGAGAAGGCGTTTATAGATTTGAAAGTCTATCTTGCCAAGCTCCCCATCCTTTACAAGCCAGTGGAAGGAGAGACATTGTTCGTCTACCTGCCCGCAGCTGAACAAGTGGTGGGCTCTGCGCTCATCCGAGAAGAAGGCACTCTGCAGTACCTGGTCTATTTCTTTGGACAGCTCCTGAAGGACGTGGGGACACAATATACCACAATGGAGAAGTTGGCCTATGCTTTGGTACTAATGGCTCGGAGACTCAGACCCTACTTCTTAGCACATCCCATTGTGGTTCTCACCAACAGCCCGCTTGTGTGTGTCCTCACCAATCCTAAGGCCACTAGTTGGTTGATCAAGTGGATAGCAGAGTTGAGCAAATATGGGATTAAGTATCAGCCCCGCACTGCCATCAAGGCTCAGGCTCTCACTGATTTTATGCTCGAAGCCGTCCCAGAGCCTGAAGCTGATGGAATCTAGAAGGTCTATGTCAATGGGTCCTCCAACAACAAATACAGTGGACATCTATGAGCAGCTGAGATCTTCCTTCACGAAGGTCATTTTGCAGAAGATCTCCTGAGCCGACAATGTCAAGGCAGACGAGCTAGCCAAGTTGGCTAACTCCATTACCTCGTGGATGCTGAACAAGCCCAGTACTCCAGAAGGAATGGTAGCTCAAATCGAAGAAGAGACCAGGGGCACTACATTGACTGATTACAGACAACCTTATATGGAGTTCCTACACAGTGGGAGCATGTCCACTGATGATAAATGTTGATGCAGTCTGACCTGATTGTTATTTTGGTGTTGACACCGATTTAAGTTTAGGTTAATAAGATAAGTTTAGCTTAAGTCCTGGTCGGAGACTGGGCACGACTCCCGGTGAGTTGTGCTGGGTTAAGCTCGGTGAAGTGTTTCCTTCTGTGCATTCTTTGTGCTCTGTAAGCTTCCCTTTGTCTCTGTACGCTTAATTGTTATCATTCTGAGACTATCTGTGGAGAGGTTTCTCCACCGAGAAGGAGGCTGTGATATCCGGATTTCCGGGCTTGATCTGTCGACGATCAAGGGATCGCCCGCCTTACGGGCACACCAAGGAGTAGGGGCAAGTTATCCTCGAACCTTGTACATCCTCATGTTACCGTCTTGGGTTTGTGTTCTTCATTTCTGCGTTTCTGTTAAGTTTGTCTTTCTGTATATGTTTTGCTTCCGCTACTAACCTGATTGCAGAAAGTTCAAAAAGAGCCAAAAGTTTGTGTCTGGCTACATTCACCCCCCCCCCCTCTCTAGCCATCAAAGATCCAACAAGTGGTATCAGAGCCTGGGGCTCTGTTCAACGGTCTAACACCCGAGAGCTAAACAACCATGGCTTTGAGAGAGGGATTCATCACCAACCGACCTCCCTTCTTCGACGGGGCTGATTTCCAATATTGGAGATCACAGATGGAATACTACCTCAAGACGGATATCGAAATGTGGTTCTCCGTGAAGGAGGGATTCACCCCTCCAAAAGATGTTGAGGGAAAAGAGTTGGAATCCTCGAGATGGTCGGCTGAGCAAACTCGGAAGGGAGAAGCCGATGCGAAAGCTGTGGTCACCCTGCAGTGTGGGATGACCAAGGAACAATTGATCAAGGTAGATCCTTTCACCAGTGCTAAGGACCTATGGAACAAGTTCATCGAGCTTCATGAAGGCACCCGGGATTCAAGAATAGCCAAGAGGGATCTTTTTCTCAATCAACTTCAAAACCTCACCATGAAGGAGTCTGAAACGGTAAGTGAATTCCATGGCCGGTTCAAAGAAATATTGAATGGTTTATACTCCATTGATGAGAAGGTCGAAAATCGCGACCTTGTAAGGTACGTTCTTAAATCCTTTCCTAGGAATGCTTTGTGGTCATCCATGGTGGATGCCTACAAGGTATCCAAGGACTTGTCAATTGTTAAGATAGATGATTTATTTTGTGAAATGGAGCTACACGAAATCGCTAACAAAGGCCCAAAGGAGAAGGGTGTGACTTTTGTGGCAGGCGACAGAAGAAAGAAGAAGGAAAAGAAGAAAGAAAAGGAGGAGGAGAAGAACACATGTCACATGACTTTCATGGCAATAGAGGACTTAAATGAAGGAAGTACTGACAAATCGAGGGACTACTCAACCGCGACTTCATCATCTTCGGATGATGAAGAGGTAATCTCTCCCGAGTTAGATAAATGCTATAGAACAATAGCTTGCTTGACAAACATGCTTAAGAAGTCTAAGAATAAGGTAAAATCACTAAGATTAGAGGTAGAACAATTGAAAACCTCTAAGGATGAGGTAATTGATGATTTGCATGATGAGTCTCTTAAGGATGAAAATAAGACCTTGAGGAGCGAAATTGAAAATCTTAAGAATATTCTTGAGAAGTTTTCAATTAGCTCTAAAACTTTAGACATGATTCTAAATTCTCAAAAAGCGGTTTACAACAAGGTTGGTTTAGGTTACCAACCTAAAGAACCAAGTATCATGTCATTAATGTCAAGAACCCAATTTAGATCACAAAATGTTTCTAGGGTTCAAAAACTTAGAAAGAAAATGACTAAGGCATGGGTGCTAAAATCATGCATTGAAGATGCATTAGGTCCCAAAATTTGGGTACCTAAAACCTCTATATTTCGAATTGTATAGCTTTGGTTGAGGGGGAGCATCTATCAACATGGATTGTTGATAGTGGGTGCTCCAAACAAATGATAGGGGGAGCATTAGTTTTGATACAAACTTGATTTCATGTGGTTGAACATTCTAAGTGAAGGTGATTTCAAATTGGTTGGAGCTTTTGATAACAAACCTATCATGAAGTTGTTAAATTCATAAGGACTCTTGATTCTTGTCAAGAGAACACCTCCAGGATCAATATAATTACATCTGATCATATCAGATTTTGAAAGGAGGTCTGAAACTATAGTTTCTAAAAAGTATCAGACAATTTCTGATATCTGATTGGTCCACCAACTGATCAGGAGTTGGGTTGATCGGTCCCCAGACCGATCAGTGAGCTCACAGAACCATTTTTTCGATTCTGTTAGGTTCCCTGATCGGTCATGGTGACCGATCAAGAGTTGGACTGATCGGTCCAATAGACTGATCAGGCAGTTCCTGCGAGAAATCCAGAGAAAGCCTTTGGCTGGGACCTGATCGGTCCACCGACCGATCAGGATATTCCTGATCGGTCAGGCTGACTGATCATGAAGGCTCTTGATTGGTCCACTGGAGTATCAGGAAGCCCACAGAAGGCCTTCTGTCCGATTCTGTTCGGTTCCCTGATCGATCGGCAGACCGATTAGGGACTTCCCTGATCAGTCACCCGACCGATCAGAACCCAGCCAGACCGATCAGGAGGTTCCCTGATCGGTCTGGGTACCCATGGATCGACGGTGGATCCGATCTACCTCATTAATTTTGGTTGGTGATCGGTCCACCAACTTATTTAATCACTTCTCCTCATATCCTCAACCCTAGCTGACTCCCCTCATTCTTCCTCTACCTGTGCAACTCGCACCTTGAGAGCCTCCTCTCCTTCCCTGTGAGTTTTTAGCAAGCTCCACTCCCTTGCGAGCCATATCTGTGACATCCCTGCAACTCTGAGCTCCATTCCCTTGCGAGCCGCAATCTGATCTTCTCTGCGATCTGCTTACCATAGGAAGAGAACTTTGTCACTCACAGAGAGCTCACTCAAACTCCTTGCGCGATCTGCTTCTGCGCGATCTACTCTTTGTGAGTTCTTCTCAATCAACTCAACCGATTTCATGGCACCTAAGTAAGCCATTCTTATGGTTTTCCTTTTCTTTTGTATGCTTTATATCTGTGTACATTGAGAACTAACCATTAGTTTCATTCTCTTGTGTTGTGCCCTTAAACTAGGGGTGCAATCGAGCCGAGCCGAGCCGAACAGTATGAGGCTCGAGTTCGGCTCGATTCGCTTTTCCCTAAGCTCGAATTCGGCTCGAGTTCGATTCGAGCTTTAATTCTTAAGCTCGAGTTCGGCTCATAATAAAATTAAAGAGTTCGTGAAAGGCTCGAGCTCGGCTCGAAAATAGCTCGTTTTAAAGTCAAACGAGCTTAGTTCGAGCTTGGCTCGTTAAGATTAATTGAGCTCGAGTTCGAGCTCGTGAGGCACATAATCAAGCTCGAGTTCGAGCTCGTTAAGCATATTTATTAGTGTACCTAAAATTGTACCTAAAATTTTATATATTTTCTAAAACTAGAAACAAAAGGAAAATATATATTAAGAGAAAACAAAAAAAAAACACCTATATACATTAGGAGGTTCAGAGAAACCAAAAATTAACTATACTCTAAGATACATTACAGTCCTGAAAAATTCAAAATAATAATGAAAATTTTCAAAGAACATGCAATACATTATTAGTCAATATGAACCGACTAAATTGTATATTTCTGCAGGCACATAGCAAAATAAGTCTCAATAAGCACATCCAAGCCAGACAAGGATGATTCTAATTCAGAGTAAGCCTTTGTGAATGCCTCTATCTGGTAGGATTCAAGATCCTTAACAAGGGTTGCCTCATCAAACTGAATCCACGAAGCACCAGCTTCCTTCAGCTCCACAATAACTTCCCTGTTGTTTTATAACATTGCAATTTTTAATAACAAAACTAAATGATAAAAATCATATAAAGCAAATCTAAACAAATATTATAGGGATTGGTTTAGGATCTTTACTTGTAAACAAGGAGGCAGGTTAGGGTTCGGAATCGCGACCAGAAATTTGTGAGAAAGATTTGTACCTGTGAAGGCAGCTCGGTGCAGGCGTCAATGAGGAGGGAGGGATCGGCGTAGGGGCAGGTTCCGCAGGCGAGAGACGCGAGAGAGGGAGGCGCCGCAGGCGAGAGTCGCGATAGAGGGAGGCGCCGCAGGTTAGGGTATCGCGAGAGAGGGAGGCTGGCGAGAGACGCGACAGAGGCAGCCGCAGCCCGCAGGCGAGAGTCGCGACAGGGGTCGAGGGAGGCGCCGCAGCCGCAGGAGACTTAGGGTTCGGACTTCAGAATGAATCGATAGTCTTAATATATACAGAATATATTATATATACATAATATATATATATATATATATATAATATATAATATATATACAGAATATACAGAGGTTCGCGTCTTAATATACAGAATATATATATATATATATATAACCTCTTAACGAACACGTTCACGAATCTCTTAATGAACACGTTCGCGAACCTCTTAACGAACGCGTTCGCGAGCCTATAAACGAACACGTTCGCGAGCCTATAAACGAACACGTTCGCGAGCCTCTAAACAAACATGTTCGCGAGCTCACGAGCCAAATACTGCTAAGCTCGAGCTCGGCTCGATAATGTTTTCGAGCTCGAAATCGAGCTCGAGCTCGGCTCGTTAACTTAATCGAACGAACTCGAACGAGCTTTTTTTCGAACCGAGATCCGAATAGCTCACGAGCGGCTTGACTCATTTGCACCCCTACCTTAAACTTGACCTTAACCTCAATTGATCAATCTACTCTGTGTCGTGACCTCAACCTAAATCCGAATCCACTTTGTGTTGTGCCCTCCATTTCTGTCCACTTTGTGCCGTGATCTTAACCTATTTCCGACATTTAGGAAGTCTACCAAGGGGAAGGCCCCTGCAGAGGGAACCTCGAGGTCAAAAGCCCCCCTCTTCATCTTCTAGACCTCAACCATCCTCAAGTTCTCGATTCCCTAATGCCGCATTTGAACAAGCCTTCCAAAATAGAACTGATGGAAACAAAGGAAGTGAACAAGTTGCCCAACAAGCTAACGATATGGATCATGCTCAACCCACTCTAGAAGATGTTGATGATCCATTATGCATCAAAGAGGGCCCAATTACAAGGGCTAAGGCTAATAAGATGAAAGAAGCACTTAATGTGCTAATTGAAGATGTGAAAGCTAAAGCGACCATTGAAGAAGGTTTGACCAAGAGCAAGTCTTACGGCTTAGTCAACCTAATTCAAGCCTTAGATGAGCTTAACTAGTATCCTTAGTCTCTTGTCTATGTAAGAAGGATATGTTAATTTTGTGGGTTCAATTTAGGCCCAATTTCTAGCTTTATTTGGGTTGTAATGGTGCCAAGAGCTCAATAGGCCTATGTAGTCTATATAGGCCTCTACTAAATGGGCTTCCTTTTGGCCTTTTAGGGTTTTTAGGTCACCCTATAGCTATAAATATAGGGGTGGCGGCCATAACATGTAACTTTTGACTTATTCAATCTACTACATGGTGAGGCTCTCACTTGTTGGTTCTTCATTGAACTAGAACTTATCAAGGCATCCCCTTGTGGCGTTCAAGACTTATCAACCTCCATCCCAAGGTTGTGGCGTCTATCTTCTTCTTCTTCTATACCAAGGTTCGTGCTTCCTTAACCATTGGGTCGAGGTTTCTTTCTTTCATTCTCTATCTTTTCGATTTAAACTATCTTTCTCTCTTTCTTCCATTTGTTGTATGTTCTTGAGACTTCTTCTCATTGGGTTCGCATCAAGAACTTTTAAACTCCTCCCTTGTAGATCTATTGATAGACCTTTCGTATATGAGCACTGTCCCTCTGTGAAAGAGGTTGTTGATTTCTACAACCTTGAATTTTTCCTTTCTCTCAAAAGGAACATCAACTTTGATCTTGTGCCCGAATTCTATAACAATCTGCAACCGGGACCACAAGGGGGTTTGGGGTATATAACTCGGGTAGACAAAACCAATCTTGATCTTAACTACGACAATTTTTCTGAGTATCTTGGCTGTCGCAGATCGCCAAATCTTTCTTCAATCTAACCTGAGATTCCGGATCCTTTACTGCCTCCCTTTGTGGGGGTCACCTCTGACTCTATCTACGAGTATTTTTTCGGCCACCCCAGGCCGGATGGTCTCGATAAGCTTGCCGGTGACTTCCCTACTTTTGCTGCTCTCTGACTATCCCCTGTTGATTATATCCTCTTTAAGATTATCACAAACTGCTTCCTGCCTATTACTTCAAAACCCCTTGTAGAAATCCGTCCATATCATTGCTTGATGCTCTACGGGATGCATCGCCAACTTGATTTTGATATCACGGCGTGCATTCTCTATTCCATCATGACCTATAGTGAGCCCGAGCGTCGCACGGTGTACATGCCTTTCAGACACATTATTACTGACTGGCTCCAGTCTGTCGGTATAGATGTGTCCAAGGGTAGGACTGTGCCGATGGTTCGGCAAGACTGCAGACTTGGGAAACGCGTGTTTGCCAAGTTTGGCATTATTGTCGGACCTCAGGGCCTTCGATGGAAGGATGGGAGGGGTTTGGGAGAGTTACCACGGGCGGCACACATTCAGGTACCAGCAACACCAACTGGACATCATGATGCGCCCGCAGCAGCAGAGGACGAGTATGAGCCAGATCCTGATCTCCGCTGGCAGATCGCGCAGCTTGAGCAGACATTCGACCACAGATTACACTTGATAGAGACCGAGGTTTCTGTGATGCATGCTGAGCAGCAGGATATGTTCGCGGAGTGGCATGCTTGGATGGCGGGTCATCCGTCACAGCCTACGTTTCCTAGATTTGCGCCCTCTAGCAGCACCGCTCCGGGGAGTTTCCTACCCATCGACGATACTGCATTCGATCCGATGCAGTCTGATGATCCCCCAGCTCAGGAGTGACATTTATCTGTTGTACTCTCATTCTGACTTCTATTTCATGACGTTATGTATCTGATTGTCTGATGGATTTCCTATATGACTGCTAGTACATGATTTTGCTATCTATGTTCCTTTTCATATGATGCATATGTATATCCTATCTTGATTTATCTATATCATATGCTTTTCATATGCTTTCCAATTATCATCTCTTGTTTGGTTTGGGAGAGACCCCTGTTTAAGGGGGAGGTATTTTAAACTTAATAACCAGTCTACACCCTTTTTCGGTGTTTGATAAAATTAAAGGGGAGAGTTTGGTTAGTTGAGTTTAGGGTTATTATGAGTTTAACTATTGTAGGGGGACTCTGATTCCCTTGCGATAGTGAAATTTAATGTCAATTGATTACTAATACCTAAACTTAGAATCGGGTTGTCAAACAACAAAAAGGAGGAGATTGTTGATGCAGTCTGACCTGATTGTTGTTTTGGTATTGACACCGATTTAAGTTTAGTTAATAAGATAAGTTTGGCTTAAGTCCTAGTCGGAGACTGGGCACGACTCACGGTGAGTGAAGCCGGGTTACGGAAATCCTGGTGAGTGAAGCCGGGTCCTGGTGAGTGAAGCCGGGTGAATGAAACCCGGGTGAGTGAAGCCGGATCCCGGTGAGTGAAGTCGGGTCCTGGTGAGTGAAGTCAGGTGACTGAAACCCCGGTGAGTGAAGTCGGGTCCTGGTGAGTGAAGCCAGGTGATGGAAATCCCGGTGAGTGAAGCCGGGCACGAAGTCTTGGTCCGGAGGACTGAGCATTGAGTGTACTGGTCAGAGAGGGCACGTGAGCTCTTTCTCCAGGACCAGAATGAGTCAGAGAAGGCTAGGGAGCCTGTTCTCTGGACTTAGGGTTGAATTGGTCGGAGCTGGATCGGTCTGGAGACCGATCAGGGAGTTGGCACTAACTCCTTATTGTGGATTGATCTGGTGACCGATCCAGGGAAGTCTGATTGTTCTGGTGAACGATCAGAGAGAGAATAGAATCTTTCTGTTCGGCTCCTGATCGTTCTGGTGAACGATCAGGGAGAGAGAACAGAAGGTTTTTGTTTGGTTTCTGATCATTCTGGTGAACGATCAGAGAGAAGGTTAGTAGGTTTCTGGAGAAACCCTTGATCGGTCACCATGACTGATCAAAGGCCTTCTGGACCGATCAGGATGGGTCCTGATTGGTCCAGAAGTGACCTGATCAGTCACTGTGACCGATCAGGTGCTTCTGGCTGTGGGTTGTGCCCAAGTTGATGGATCGGTCCACAATCCCTGATCGGTCAGTGTGACCGATCAAGGAGTCACTGGATCGATCAGGGTCTTCACTGATCGGTCTGGTGACCGATCAGTGTCTGATAACTTTAATTCAAATCCACTGTCAGACTTTTGATTTCACGCTGATCACTGCTGTTTTCTCTGCCACCTCTCTGATTTACTTTTAATTTGCTGTGCTAAGCCTCTCTTGAGTGTGCAGGTAATGCAGGGATGATTCAAACGAAGGAGGAGGGTCAACTGGAGACTTTCTCTTCGTCAGGTTTGGCTGTTTTCTCTTCTCAGGTTACAATGGCTTCTGGCACGGACTGGCAACGGCTGGTGAAGCTGACGACTGACCTGGGGCTCGGCTGAAGAGGGTTCAAGGAGTCTTGAAGAGGTCAGTGGGTTGGTGGCTGAGGTTGTTGCAGACGCTCCTGTGAGCTGCAGAGGCGCCAGTGGTGACCTGGCGATGGGCAGAGGCTTAAGAGTTGGCTAGCGAAGAAGCCTCAGTATCACTCTGAACCTTGAAGAAACTCTTGCATACACTGAAAACTTTTGAGTGTTCTTTGAATCTATGTAATTTGAGCACCTTGAATCAAAGGAGAGCTCCGTGAGTCCATCAGCAAGCAGACACGAAGAGTGGGGAGTTCTTGTGTGAGAGTTGTGATGGGTTAAGCTCGGTGAAGTGTTTCCTTCTGTGCATTCTTTGTGCTCTATAAGCTTCCCTTTGTCTCTGTACGCTTAATTGTTATCATTCTGAGACTATCTGTGGAGAGGTTTCTCCACCGAGAAGGAGGCTGTGATATCCGAATTTCCGGGGCTTGATCTGCCGACGATCAAGGGATCGCCCACCTTACGGGCACGCCAAGGAATAGGGGCAAGTTATCTCTAAACCTTGTACATCCTCGTGTTAGCGTCTTGGGTTTGTGTTCTTCATTTCTGCGTTTCTGTTAAGTTTGTCTTTCTGTATATGTTTTGCTCCCGCTACTAACCTGATTGCAGAAAGTTCAAAAAGAGCCAAAAGTTTGTGTCTGACTACATTCACCCCCCCTCTCTAGCCATCCAAGATCCAACAATAAAGGGGTTCAACTATTTCGTTACCGGGCTTCTAGATTTACGCTAGTCGGAGACCAACTATACAAGAGAGCCTTCGCCCGGCCATTACTCAAGTGTGTCGAACAAGAGGAAGCTGACTACATCATGCGAGAAGTCCACGAAGGCATTTGTGGGAGTCATATTAGGGGAAGATCCCTAGCTAGGTTGATCATCCTAGGTGGATACTTTTGACCAATGTTGCAAGCTGATGCCCTCAAGTTCGTCACTGGATGTGAGGTCTGTCAAAGGCACCAATATGTCACTCACCGCCCGACTGAGCTGCTACGAGTCTCCACATTCTCTTTCCCATTCGATCAGTGGGGAATGAATATTGTGGGTCTATTTCCAATCGGGCCCTAATAGAAGAAGTTCTTGCTAGTTCTGGTAGACTATTTTTCCAAATGGGTAGAAGCTAAGCCTCTCGCACACATTACGGAGGTCGCAGTGATGAAGATTTTATGGAGGGACATTGTCTACAGGTACAGCATCCCTCATAAATTGGTGTCTGATAATGGCAAACAGTTTGCAGGGTGCAAACTCAAAGAATAGTGCGAAGGACTGGGTATCCGACAAGTCGTCACTTCAATCGCATACCCCCAGGCCAAGCCGAGGTTGTGATCTGGGAGATCATCAGGGGATAAAGTTGGACCACGTCGGAGGTGGATAAGTCGATGAGCTCCCCAGTATTCTATGGTCCTACCGTACCACTCTAAGAGAAGGAACAGGTCAGAGTGTCTTTCAGCTCGTATATGGAGCTGAGGCGGTGATCCCGGTGGAAGTAGGCAAGGAATCTGTCCGGCGGCAACATTATAACAAGGAAGACAATGATCGAGAGCAGCTGATCGACCTAGACCTGGTGGCAGAGGTACGAGACAAAGCAGCTACTCTATTACTAGCCTATAGGCAACGTATGTAACAAGCATACAATCGCCGAGTAATTGCCCGCACCTTTGAAGTCGGAGACAAAGTCTGGAAGAGAATCAAGTCGGTCGGTGACCCCGGGAAGCTTGAGCCGCAGTGGGGCGGACCCTACATCATCCCTAGAAAGCTCACCGGAGGTAGCTACTATCTAGAGGACGATAAGGGCAAGAGGTTGGATAGGCCATGACATGCAAATCATCTCCGACCATATCGCACTCGATGAGACTTTTTGAGATGTCCAATGTATTTGTATTCATGCTGGCACTGCTTTACAGTTTCAGTAATCAAAAAAACAAACAAGATGTCTCGCAGGGCCCAGTGTACTTGCTTGAAACACCCTACTGCCTCATGGTGCTGTGGATGCCCAAGGTGAGTAGGCCTGGTCGTGGTGTTGTGGATGCCCGACCAGGAGCTGCAAAAACCCTACTACCTCGTGGTGCTACGGATGCCTGAGGTGACTAGGCCTGGCCGTGGTGTCCGTCCAGGAGCTGCAAAAATCCTACTACCTTGTGGTGCTACGGATGCCCGAGGTGAGTTGACCTGGCCGTGGTGCTGCGGATGCCCGTCCAGGAGCTGCAAAAATTCTACCGCCTCGCGGTACTGCGAATGCCCAAGGTGAGTAGGCCTAGCCGTGGTGTTGCGGATGCCCGGCTAGGAGCTGCTAAAACCCTACTGCCTCGTGGTGCTGCGGATGCCCAAGGTGAGTAGGCCTGGCCATGGTGCTGCAGATGCTCGGCCAAGAGTTGCAAAAAACCTACTGCATCGCGCTGCTGCGGATGCCCGAGGTGAGTAGGCCTGGCCGTGGTACTGCGGATGCCCGGCCAGGAGCTGCAAAAATCCTACTGCCTCGTGGTGTTGTGGATGCCCAAGGTGAGTAGGCCTGACCGTGGTGCTGCGGATGCCCGGCTAGGAGCTGAAAAAACCCTATTGTCTCATGGTGCTGTAGATGCCCGAGGTGAGTAGGCCTAGCCGTGGTGCTGTGGATGTCCAGCCAGGAGCTGAAAAAACCCTACTGCCTCGTGGTGCTGCGAATGCCCAGGGTGAGTAGGCATGGTCGTGGTGCTGCAGATGCCCGGCCAGGAGCTGCAAAAACCTTACTGCCTCATGGTGCTGTGGATGCCCAAGGTGAGTAGGCCTGACCGTGGTGCTGCGGATGCCCGGCCAGGAGCTGCAAAAACCCTACTACCTCGTAGTGCTGTGGATGCCCGAGGTGAGTAGGTCTGGCCGTGGTGTTGCGGATGCTCGGCTTGGAGCTGCAAAAACCCTACTACCTCGTGGTGCTGCAGATGCCTGAGGTGAGTAGGCCTAACTGCGGTGCTGCGGATGCCCGACCAAGAGCTAAAAAAGCCCTACTGCCTCGTGGTGCTGCGGATGCTCGGGGTGAGTAGGCCTGACCATGGTGCTGCGGATGCCCGGCCAAGAGTTGCAAAAACCATACTACCTTGTGGTGCTGCAGATGCCCGAGGTGAGTAGGCCTAGCCGTGGTGTTGCGGATGCCAGACTAGGAGCTGAAAAAACCCCTACTGGCTCATGGTGCTGCGGATGCCCGACCAGGAGCTACAAATGTCCTACTGTGTCACGGTGTTGTGGATGCCCGAGGTGAGTAGGCCTGGCTGTGGTGCTGCGGATTCCCGGCCAGGAGCTGCTAAAACCCTACTGCCTCGCGTGCTGCGAATGTCTGAGGTGAGTAGGTCTGGTCATGGTGCTACGGATGCCCGGCTAGGAGATGAAAAAACCCTATTGCCTCGTGGTGCTGCGGATGCTCGAGGTGAGTAGGCTTTGGTCGTGGTGTTGAGGATGCCCGGCCTGGTCGTGGTGTTTGCTTATATAGTCAGTATAAATCGAATCACCTCAAATTGGTCCTACACAATACACACAAAGTGTACTAGTGTAATTCTATAGTCAAGATAAACTAATACCAAATTATACTATAACCATTCCAATGGTTTGTCCAAATCCATCTCGGTTGTGAGCCACTACTTATACTCTACAAGGAACTGATATCATGATCTTCTGTGTGACACCACACACCATGTTATCTACAATATAAAGTAACAGACAACTGCATATATAACAAATATAAAATGCAAACATATGATCACTGTGATTCTTATTCCAAAATAGATGTTCATACAAAAGCTAGGCTTATAGTATACATCCTAACAGCGGATGCCCAACCAGGAGATACAAAAACCCTACTGTCTCGTGGTGCTGCGGATGCCCGACCAGGAGCTGGAAAAGCCTTGCCACCTCTAACCATGACCTCGAGGAGGGTCTGTTGCCATATAGAGGGGACGGAAGCCAGCTTGGAACTCGCAACATATGAATATGGTACATTGAGGATAACCTTCGAAGGAAATACAAAATGCAAGCACATATGGGCGGTATGATTATTAACCTCAGCCAAGGAGACTGGGGGTCTGACCGCTCCTATATCCGAGCTCTTCTCCATTGAAGGGGTGCTTCCGTTGCTTCGTTTCTTCCTTGTGACCGCCGGGCTAAATTCAGCTGAGGAAGCTGGAGGCTAAGCCACTCCTTTGCCTGAGCTCTCCTCCGTTAGAGGAACGTTTCCTTGGCCTCGTTCTCCCCTTGGGGCAGCTGAGCTAGAAGTCACATCTTTCTGGCTACAACAGCCTGACCCTTCACTTGATGTAACACAACACTAGCTCGGAATATAGATGCAAGTCATTCAATTCCGAGTATGTCTTCACAAAGTACCATAGAATAAAGGAATACGAGGTGAAAGACAAGCATTCCAAGAGGGATATCCTCAAAAGGCTCAAGACAAAATCATGCAAAAAAAATTTCATTCCAAATAGATGAGTACATTATAAGTACATGGAAGAAAGAAAAATAATTAACAAGCAGAAAAAGGGGAGACACAGCTCCTATAATTCCTTCTCTTCGGGCGGGAGCTCATCCCAAACTTGGTCAACACTCATAAAGCTCAGGTCTGCATCCGGCTTCAGCAAACCGTTAAAGCCCTACTTCAGGCGCATCAGGACCTATCCAACCAGAATATCACCAAATTTATCGGACTGTAGAAACTTGGCCTTAAGCTCTGCCTCGGTCTTGTTGAGGCAATCGGCCCTTAAATGATTGGAAGATCATGGTTTTGATGTGTGGGCGAATAGGTTTAAAGTTAGAGTGTTATGTTGTATTTGATTTGTGTGATTGAGTTTGCAGGACTTGGAGAATCACACTTGGTGGACCTATCCGAGGGACGAGAGCCGAGGGAGGAGAGCTCCAAGGGCAAGCCGGGAAGTGGACTTCAAAGGGCACACGTGAAGGGTGGCATGGAGGCAAGCCAAGGGAAGGCTTGCGTGCGCATCCGAGGGACGATAGCTAGAGGAAGAGGACTTCAAGGGGCGAGCCAAGGGAGTAGACCTGAAGGCACACGCGAAGGAGAAGGTTCGGAGTGGCTGGAGCTGAGCTGGGAGGCAGGGCAATCGACTGGCCCAGAGGCAGTCGACTGCCAAAACCCACAGAAAGTTCGCAGCTTCGGACCAGTCGACTGGCCTTGGGGCAGTCGACTGGTATACCCGAAAACTAGCCGTTGGCTAGCCGTTGGCCGGCATTTAATGCCGGGCCAGTCGACTGCCCTCGGGGCAATCGACTGGTGTGGGTCTGGACAGACTGCGAATCTATCTTTTTCACCTATAAAAGGAGCTCCTCGTTACACGTGCACGTACAGTTCCGTACAGTAACGAAGTGCTGCCCAATTGTAGAGTGATCTTTGCTTCCTCCATTATATTTCTGCATCTGTAAAGAGGAAGCTTTTGCTGTAAAGGTTTCTCCACCTCAAGGAGACTTTTTGATAGTGAAAAGTGGTGCTCGTAGCGTGGATCCTTGGATTAGTCACCCATCTGGGTGGATACCAAGTAAAAGAACTTTGTTAGCATTGTTATTTCTTTTGCATATTATTTCCGCTGCGTTAACATCTTTGTAGAGATCAAAACGATCAAAGAAAGTGCATTCACCCCCCCTCTGCACGCCTACATCGATCCTTCAGTTGGTATCAGAGCCGATGCATTTCGGAAGATCTAACAGTCAACCGGAGCAATTGTAATGGCGTTTCAAGAGGGATACTCCACCGCACGACCACCATTCTTCGAAGGCAATGACTTCGCGTACTGGAAAGGTAGGATGCAGTACTATCTTATGAATGATATAGAAACTTGGATAAGTGTTGCAGATGGCTTCGAAGTGCCCGTCGATGAAAGAGGAGACCCAACACCTATGAGAACATGGTCTAAGGAAGTGATGAATCCAAGACCTACATTTGGAGGGAAATGATCAAGGGGAGTAAGAAGTACCCTAGAGGATGAGGAAGGAGGAGTAAATGAACCTACAACCTCTAGACCCTTGAGACATCACCATGATCACCCTATTGACCAAATAGTGGGTGATATCACTCAAGGAGTAAGGACTAGGTCCTACTTTAGGGATCAAATGAGCCAAATAGCTCTAATCTCCCAATTAGAACCCAAAACCATTGATGAAGCTTTGGGAGATGCTGATTGGGTTTTGGCCATGCAAGAAGAGCTAAACCAATTTGAGAGGAGTGAAGTTTGGTAGTTAGTTCCTAGGCCCACTAATTGTACCATTGTAACCACGAGATGGGTCTTTAGGAACAAATTAGATGACCAAGGTAAAATCACTTGGAACAAAGCTAGATTAGTGGCTAGGGGGTTTAACCAAGTTGAGAGATTAGATTATGATGAGACCTATGCCCCCGTAGGTAGGTTAGAGTCAATTAGAATTCTACTAGCCTATGCCGCTCACATGGGTTTTACACTCCACCAAATGGATGTGAAGTCGGCATTCCTTAATGGGATCATTAAGGAAGAGGTCTATGTAGAACAACCTCCTGGGTTTGAGAACCCCAACTATCCAAGACACGTGTTTAAATTAAGAAAAGCCTTATATGGATTGAAACAAACTCCCCGGGCTTGGTATGAAAGGCTTTCTTCATTTTTGGTGTCTAAGGGGTTTAGAAGAGGAACAATTGACCCTACATTGTTCCTAAAATCTAAGGATAAGGACATATTTGTTACCCAAGTCTATGTAGACGATATCATTTTTTGGTCAACAAATAATGACTTCTTACAAGAATTCATCAAATGTATGGAAGATAAATTTGAGATGAGTCTTGTAGGAGAGTTAACCTTTTTCTTAGGCCTTCAAGTTAAGCAAACGAATGAAGGTACACATGTATTTCAAACCAAATATGCTAAAGAGATGCTAAAGAAATTTGGTTTGGAACATGCTAAGGAAGCATCTACACCCATAGGAACTAATGTGAAAATGGATAGTGACATTGAAGGGAAAATGGTAGACTCTAAACAATATAGGAGCATGATTGGTAGCCTCCTATACCTAACCGCTAGTAGACCCGACATACTTTTTGCGGTAGGTATGTGTGCAAGGTACCAATCGTGTGCCAAAGAGTCCCATTTGGTTATAGTCAAGAGGATCCTAAGGTATGTGAAAGGGACCCTAAACGTCGGACTTTGGTATCCTAGAACCCCTAATGTTGACCTAATTGGATACACCGACTCGGACTATGCGGGTTGTAAGTTAGATAGGAAGAGTACAAGTGGAGGGTGTCAATTCCTTGGGTCTTCTTTAGTTAGCTGGAGTAGTAGGAAACAACCATGCGTTGCCCTATCAACAACGGAGGCAGAATATGTAGCAATGGGTGGATGTGTTTCCCAACTCCTTTGGATCATGCACACCTTAGAGGACTATGAGTTACATTACACCAAGGTCAAAGTCTTGTGTGATAATGTAAGCACCATCAACCTAACTAAAAATCCGATTACCATTCTAGAACAAAACACATTGAAGTGAAACATCACTTCATTAGAGACCATGTGGCAAGGGGAGACATAGAATTACACTATGTTGAATCAAAGTCGAACCTAGCCGACATCTTTACCAAGCCTCTTCCCGAATCGGAGTTTACATCCTTAAGAAGAGGCCTTGGAATGTGTTTTGTGGAAGTATAAAATGAACTTGGACACATTAGCTTTCAAAAGGGGTGCTTGATCCATTAGGGTGATACATTTGGCTCACTTGTGCTTGTGGCACATTGTTGAACCATTAAAAGTATCAAAATATCAAAACTAGACCAACTATGGGGGAGACAAGTGTTTAATCAATGGACACTTTGTCAAATATCATAGTTGGACATTTTAAACCTTTGAAAATCATTTTATGCTTTACATACTTTGCCATATTTTTCAAAGTCATATAATTGCAAATTTGGTTTCAAAATTTGATACAAACTGTAGTGTTTTTCAAAACTTTTGGATTTTTATTAAAAGTCATGTATGTTTGAAATTTTATATGGTTTAATATTTTTCCCTGATAGAGTATAACATTTCAAACATGTATGCAAAATTTTACAATTTTTGGAATTTTTTGGGAGTTTCTGAATTTCGACAGAAAACCTGAAAAATCAGACTGATAGCGTATCAGTCGACTGCCTTATGGGCAGTCGACTGGCACGCCTATTTTTCAGCAACTGTGAGAAATTTCAGAAATCAATAATTCTCGCATTTGATGTCATAGGGTTTGGTTGCTTGAGGCAATCATTTTGATGGTGTCAAAGGGGGAGAATAGGTGGTTTAAGTTAGAATTTTAACTTAAAATGGATGATTTTAGGTATTTTGTTAAAATGGATGACTTTAGGTATTTTGTCTAACTTAGACCTTGAAAGGTTAAAATCTGAAGAAAAGACATGGATTAAGGGGGAGGTACCTCTTAGGTTCGAATATGTCTTACATTCTTATATATATTGATGTTGTTAAGTGGAAACATAACTTGGAATGTGATTAGAATTGAAAATTGGGAGAAGACATAAGTTAAGGGGGAGATTACCTCTTAGGGTTATTATGTCTCATAATGTTTCAATTGCAATCTTTTGTTATTGCTATTGCTGTTATTTATCTCTAACTTAAACATATTGCCACACATCCAAAAGGGGGAGATTGTTGAGGCAATCGGCCCTTAAATAATTGGAAGATCATGGTTTTGATGTGTGGGCGAATAGGTTTAAAGTTAGAGTGTTATGTTGTATTTGATTTGTGTGATTGAGTTTGCAGGACTTGGAGAATCACACTTGGTGGACCTATCCGAGGGACGAGAGCCGAGGGAGGAGAGCTCCAAGGGCAAGCCGGGAAGTGGACTTCAAAGGGCACACGTGAAGGGTGGCATGGAGGCAAGCCAAGGGAAGGCTTACGCGCGCATCCGAGGGACGATAGCCAGAGGAAGAGGACTTCAAGGGGCGAGCCATGGGAGCAGACCTAAAGGCACACGCGAAGGAGAAGGTTCGGAGTGGCTGGAGCTAAGCTGGGAGGCAGGGCAGTCGACTGGCCCAGAGGCAGTCGACTGTCAAAACCCACAGAAAGTTCGCAGCTTCGGACCAGTCGACTAGCCTTGGGGCAGTCGACTGGTATACCCCAAAACTAGCCGTTGGCCGGTATTTAATGCCGGGCCAGTCGACTGCCCTCGGGGCAGTCGACTGGTGCGGGTCTGGACAGACTGTGAATCTGTCTTTTTTCGCCTATAAAAGGAGCTCCTCGTTGCACGTGCACGTACAGTTCCGTACAGTAACGAAGTGCTGCCCAATTGTAGAGTGATCTTTGCTTCCTCCATCATATTTCTGCATCTGTAAAGAGGAAGCTTTTGCTGTAAAGGTTTCTCCACCTCAAGGAGACTTTTCGATAGTGAAAAGTGGTGCTCGTAGCGTGGATCCTTGGATTAGTCACCCATCTGGGTGGATACCAAGTAAAAGAACTTTGTTAGCATTGTTATTTCTTTTGCATATTATTTCCGCTGCGCTAACATCTTTGTAGAGATCAAAACGATCAAAGAAAGTGCATTCACCCCCCCTCTGCACGCCTACATCGATCCTTCAGGTCTTTCTCAGTCTAGATGCCTCGTCACCGTTGTAGTGTTGCAGCTCAGCCTCGGCTTCATCCTTAGCAGCCTTCAACTAGGCTACCTCCGAGAACATTTGGTCTCTATCTTCCAATGCTTCCTTGAGCCTCTCGGAGGTGGCCATGATCTCTGAATTGGCCCGAGCGACGTCCTCCTGAAGGTCGAACATGTGACTAGTTGCCACCTTTATCATAGATTCCTTCTGGGCCAGCTAGTACTCTTGTTCTTGTATCCGACCATTCAGGGCCTCCGCTGAAGACTCCAGAAGTTGGACGTCCCTAGACAGCTTCTTCTCCTAGGCCTAGAGTCTCTCCTGCTCCTGGGTCAAATTGAGCAGGTCATTTGAAAGGGCAACGACCCTCTCTGACATCAGGTGCTCCCGATGGCGAGAGCTGTGCAGTGCGGATTCGAAGGTCAGCAAGGGAGTCCATGTACTCCACTTTAGCAATTAGGGCTCTGCTGGCATCCGCCTGCATGAGGCCCGCTCTGCGGGCACGATAGACCTCTGCCTCTGATGCGGCTAATTTGCATATTAGAGGATCTATCTCTCGCCTGGAATACAACTGTCAGCTCGTAACAAGGCAACCATAAGTGGTCTGCATTAAAGAATAAGGGTTAGAAAACATGAGCAACGACAATAAGAAAAAACAAGTACATTTACCTTCAGGAGAGACTCATGCAAGCCGGTCAGGGGCCCAGCCGAGGCACTCAGGGCCCTTCCTCTTGGGTCATACCTGTTGGTTTACAGTTTCCCGTTCGGTTAGATTGCTCACCATGTCCTCGGATTAAAATTTTTTATTAATTAGAAACAACCCGGATGGAGAGAACCTTTTCGAACAACCGTTTTCATCAACGTACTAATCGATTCGAGTGATCGCTTAAACAAACTTGTTCGAGCAATCTAACTCTTCTAATCAATTAGCCGCGGAATAGACGATGAATTGATCGCCAGTTTTTGTGTTTATCTTCAGGGTCCATGATAATTAACGACATACAATAATACAAGATGCAAGAAAGAACCAAACAAGAATTATACCTCTTGTTTACCTCACGATCTTCTATAGTATATCCTATCCTCTTCTTAGACGTCGTATGGGTGACGATCTTCTATGAAACGAAGTCACCAAGGCCTTTCCTCCTTCTTCTTTCTTGCGCCGGCAACCCTAGCTCCAAGATGAGATGCGCCGACCACCAAAGCTTCCTCCTCTTGTTGCCGCTGGCCAAAGGAGAAGAAGAAACCTTCTCCTTTTCTTGCCCTAGCCGCACGTCCAAGGAGGAAGAAGAGAAGAAGATGATGATGATGAAGAAGAGAGAAAAGAACTCTCTCCTTGTATCAAACCCTAGTCGTCGGTCCTCCTTTCTCTCCTTGCTTACCGCCAGCCAACTCCAAGAGCAAAGTGGCGCCGCCTCCTCTCCATTGTTGCCGCGCACTCTAGGGAAGAAGAGAAGAGAAGGATGAAGAGTAAAGGAAGAAGAGAAGAGCTTCTTCTTCCTTCCCTAACCTTGTGCCACCTCTCTTCTTCACCTTGTCGCCGACTCAACCCTAGGAGAGAGAAAGGATGTGTGGGAGAGAAAAGAGAGGCTTAGGGTTATGTTGTGTTGCCTTGGTCTCATGACTCATGAGGTATATATAGGCTACAATAGAGACCATAAGGAGGAGTTAGTTTTGGTCTCCTAATGAATCCAAAGCCCTATCCATTAATGATGACCCGGTCTACCAAGGGTTATGATTGAACTACCACACCAACCCCTATAAATAAATATGGGCTCTACCATATTATGTGTACATAATCTCCCTATATTTAAGATCTCATATCTCCATTAATTAATTAAATTACTGACAATTTAATTAATTAATATCTAACTTCATGAGTAGTACCACTCAACCTTATCATCATGTCGGACCAAGTCCACCTACAAAATTTACATGATGGACTTTATGAGCTTCTCAAGGGGACATCATCATCCTAATGCATTAGGACACGATTTCCTTCTATAATCAACGACACACCATGTAAATAATATTATTTTCTAATTTACCGGGCCTATTGATTTAACAAATAAATCTCGCCCATTGGTAAATCAAAGAAATAGATATTAAGTACATGTGTCCATTATTATATCGGGATTAAGAGCATGCACACCATAATATCTGAGGTTTGATTCGATTATATAGTCAGTATAAATCGAATCACCTCTAAGTTGATCCTGCTCAATACACATAAAGTGTACTAGTGTAATTCTATAATCAAGATAGACTAATACCAAATTACACTACAACCATTCCGATGGTTTGTCCAAATCCATCTCGGTTGTGAGCCACTACTTATACTTTACAAGGGACTGATAACATGATCTTCTGTGTGGAACCACACACCATATTTTCTATAATGTAAAGTAAAGGACAATATGCACACATATAACAAATATAAAATTCAAACAATGACCATGTGATTCTTATTCCAAAATATAGATGTCCATACAAAAGCTAGGTTTTTAGTATACATCCTAACAATCTCCCAGTTATACTAAAAGACTATGTTGCCATCAAACTTCCATACATCTGATTCCCATCCCCTCCACATGCCTATCATAAGCTCTCGCTAGAAGGGCATTAGTGAAAGGATCTGCCAGGTTATCCTCTGATATAATCTTGGCGACAACAACTTCTCCTCGCTTTAAGATCTCTCGTATCAGGTGGTACTTGCGCTCTATATGTTTACTTGCCTTATGGGCTCATGGTTCCTTCGAGTTTGCTACTGCACCACTGTTATCACAATAAATTGTGATAGCTCTGGGCAAACCAGGAATCACATCTAAGTCCATTAAAATGTTCCTGAACCAAACAACTTCCTTGGCTATCTCAGAGACCGCCACATATTCAGCTTCCATGGTGGAGTCTGCAACGCATTTCTGCTTGATACTCCTCCATACTATGACTCCACCTCCCAAAGTAAATATATACCCGAGGTAGACTTACTGTTATCCCTATCTGATTGGAAGTCAGAATCCGTGCAACCCACAGGGAGTAATTGATCTACCTGGTAAACTAGCATATAATTCCTAGTCTTTTTCAGGTACTTTAATATATGCTTTACCACTGTCCAATGTACCTATCCTGGATTACTTTGATATATGCTAACCATGCCCACGACAAAGCAGATATCCGGTCTCATACATAACATAGCATACATGAGGCTTCCTACAGCCGAAGCATAAGGAACCGCCTTCATCTCCTCTATCTCCTTTGATGTTTTAGGACACATCTCCTTAGATAGAGGTACTCCATGCTGAAAAGATAGAAAACCTTTATTAGAGTTTTGCATGCTAAAATGAGCTAGGATAGTGTCTATGTATGAAGTTTGAGATAAGCATAACATTCTTTTCTTGCGATCCCTTATAACTTTGATCCTAATGATGTGTCCAGTTTCTCCCAAGTCCTTCATATCAAATTGTTTGGACAACCATACCCTTACGTCTGACATCACTTTGACATTATTGTCAATGAGCAAAATGTCATCTACGTAAAGTACAAGAAATACCACTATGTTTCCGTCACATCTCTTGTATACACAAGACTCCGGACTTTGAATAAATTCATATGACTAGATTACCTCATCAAACCGGATGTTCCAAGATCTCGAAGTTTGCTTTAATCCATAAATGGACCGATTAAGCTTACACACAAGATGCTCTTTGCCCTTTGCAATGAATCCCTCTGGTTGCTTCATATAGATGTTTTCCTCAAGACTTCCGTTAAGGAACGCTGTCTTGACATCCATCTGCCAAACCTCATAATCCATATGAGCAGCAATAGACAAGAGAATCCGGATAGACTTAAGCATGGCTACCGGCGAAAAGGTCTCCTCATAATCGATACCTTCTTTCTGAGTATACCCCTTCACAACAAGTCTTGCTTTGAAGGTCTCTACCTTCTCGTCTGATCCTCTCTTTCTTTTGTAGATCCACTTGCATCCAATAGCTTTTACACCATCGGGTGCTTCTACTAACTCCCAGACCTGATTAGAATCTATAGATTTTATCTCAGAATTCATTGCCTTTTGCCAAGATACTGCATCTTTATCTTGGAGTGCCTCGTCACAGGTCCAGGGATCAGGTTCATGTTCACCAGGGACCAAGTCTGAAGACTCTCCCAAAAATATGAATCTGTCGGGTTGTTTAACAACCCTCCCACTACGACGAGGTACTACCTGTGTATCCTCTGTGACACGCAGTGCAATCACTTGTGGTATATCCTCCTGTACTGTTGGTACTGAAGTAGGAACTTCCCCTTTCACTTCCTCCAGAATAATCTTACTCATGGGCTTGTGGTTCATTACATAGTCCTCCTCTAAAAATCGGGCATTTGTGCTAACGATGACCTTCTGATCTTTAGGACTATAAAATAAACCACCTTTCGTTCCTCTAGGATAACTTACGAATAAGCGTACTTCTGTACGAGATTCCAACTTATCAGCATCTCCCTTCAGCGCATGTGCTGGACTATCCCAAATCCGAATATATCTCAGACTCGGCTTTCGCCCAGTCCACAATTCTGTGGGAGTAGAGGGTACTGATTTAGATGGTACCAAGTTCAGAATTACACTTTCGTTTCCAGAGCATACCCCTAGAACGAATCCGGTAACTCAGAATAACTCATCATCGATCTAACCATCTCCATAAGAGTCCTATTCCTTCACTCTGCCACACCATTCTGCTGGGATGTACCAGGTGCGGACAATTGGGATTGAATCCCAGCCTCTGATAAGTAACTTCTAAACTCTCCCAAGAGGTAGTCACCACCACGATCAGACCGTAGTGTCTTGATACTTTTACCATGACGTTTCTCCATATCAGCCTTGAATTCTTTGAACTTGTCAAAGCATTCAAACTTGCGGCGCATCAAATAAATATATCCATACCTTGAATAATAGTCAATAAAAGAGACGAAATATTCAAAGTCACATCCAGCTTGGATAGACATAGGACCACACAAATCAGAATGAACCAACTCTAACACATCTTTGGCTCTATACCCCTTGGCCTTAAAAGGCCTCTTAGTCATTTTACCTTCTAAGCAAGATTCACAGGTTAGGATGTCCTCCACCATCAATGAACCCAAAGGCCCATCAGCTATCAACCTTTGAATTCTACTCAGGTTAATATGACCTAACCTTAGATGCCAAAGATACGTTTGGTTCATTTTCGAATGTTCTTTTCTCTTATGTCTATTAATCTCTATTTGCATCGTGGGAGTTTTTAGATTAAGAGTGTATAAATTTTCAATCAATGTACCAGAATAGATAATCTCCCTATTCCTTTTTTATAACAACTCTGTCATTAAAAGAAATAGAATATCCATCTAAAAACAACTTAGAAACTGAAATTAAATTCTTTCTAAAAGTAGGTACATAAAGATAATTTCTCAAAATCAAAGTTTTATTCCTATCAAAAGATAAATAAACGTCTCCCAGTGCAATGCCGCCACCTCCGTAGCATTGCCCATGTAGAGGGTAATCTCGCCCTTAGTTAGTTGTCTGGTTTCTTGGAACCCCTACAATGAATTGCAGACATGATCAGTGGCTCCCGTATCTACATACCATATACCAATAGATAACACCACCAAACATGTTTCAACAACTAAGGCATAAGATTACCTAGTATCCTGATTCTGGTGTCCGAAGAGTTCCCTGAGATTGAGCATCATGTCATAGGCAGTAGTGAAGGCCTGATACTGATGTTGCAATACATTTGACATGGAAGCCAAAATGTAACACCGCGTCATCTCATCTGTCTTTATCCACTTCTTATAACTCTCTTTCCCCTCTTTACTAGAATCATCTCTAGGCTTAGGGGGGCAGACCTCAAAGAGTACAAATTAAGACAATATCCAAGTTCCTTTTCCAATCTATGTAATTAAGACCAGTAAATTTGTTTTCTTTTAGAATCATAGCAAGTGGGTTGAAAGTCATTTTGAAATATCCTAAGAATCACAATAGTCAAAACATTAGTTTTTAAAATAATATTGATTCCTCAAACAATAAAATTTTAAAAACACCAACACCTCAAAACACCATGAATTTTGTATGCCAATATAGGGCGTATACAAATTTAACATTTGTAAGAGGACGTTTTACCCATTAATTTTATTATCTTGTCAACCTTACTTTTTAACAAATAAAATTAATAGTTGGTTTCTCTTCAACCCTACAAATAATAGTAGTGACTCCGATTGGGAGAATACTATTATTTGCATCTTAAGTGTTCACCATTACTTGATACTAAGGCAATTATCTAGGATTATGTCGGGAAGATCACACACTCCTAAATAATTTCCTATAATCATATTTGATCTAGTGATCCGTGAAACAAACTCATCCGATATGGAGGAAGACACTCAGAGCCAACGCGCAAGTTTGTTCGCATCACATATCAAATTGGTAATGGAGGCCACGGGACTCAAAGATTCCCTCTCCCATTTAGTAATTTAAAATTGAGGAATTTTCACATATAAGCACAACAAGCATATAAAACAATAAGCAATAAATATGAAAAACTAATTTCCAACTATTATGGCTTTTTGTTCTCCAATATGTCTCCCATCGTGTCGCCACCTCGTCACCTTCTTCCAACTACCATGCGCAAGCCTTGAAGAAGATCCGAGCCGAGATAAAAATTATTTTAATTTACATCCTTCGATCCTATACTCTACAAAGGAGTGTACAACAATCTAGATCGAAATAAATTAAAATAAGCGGCTAAACAATGTCGTATTTAATTACAAAAATTAAATACTAATTAGCCTCGTCAACCCCGACGATTCAAATAATTATTACAATCATACACACACAATCACATTAAGCCATAATAGTCAGATTTTATGACTGCAACCAAATAGTTAGCCTACACACATCCTACTATTATCTGGCATAAAATTATATATGAAAAATGCATGAAAGTAACCGAATCCAAAACACACAAAATCAGAAAAATTGGCTCTGATACCAATTATTGGTTTACAGTTTCCCGTTCAATTAGATTGCTCTCCATATCCCCAGATTAAAAATTTTTATTTATTATAAATAACCCGGATGGAAAGAACCATTCCGAACAACCGTTTTCATCATCATACTAATCGATTCGAGTGATCGCTTGAACAAACTTGTTGTTCAAGCAATCTAACTCTTCTAATCAATTAGCTGTGGAATAGATGATGAATTGATCGTCGGTTTTTGTGTTTATCTTCGGGGTCCATGATAATTAACAACATACAATAATACAAGATGCAAGAAAGAACTAAACAAGAAACCTCTTGTTTACCTCACGATCTTCTATCGTATATCCTATCATCTTCTTAGACATCGTGTGGGCGACGATCTTCCAAGAAACGAAGTCACCAAGGCCTTTCCTCCTTCTTTCTTGCGTCTGCAACCCTAGCTCCAAGATGAGATGCGTTGTCCACCAAAGCTTCCTCCTCTTGCTGCAGTTGGCCAAAGGAGAAGAAGAAACCTTCTCCTTTGCTTGCCCTAGCCTCACGTCCAAGGAGGAAGAGAAGAAGAAGAAGATGATGAAGAAGAGAGAAAAGAACTCTCTCCTTGTATCAAACCCTAGCCACCGGTCCTCCTTTCTCTCCTAGCTTGCCGCTGGCCAACTCCAAGAGCAAAGTGGCGCCGCCTCCTCTGTTGCCGGGCACTCTAGGGAAGAAGAGAAGAGAAGGATGAAGAGTAAAGGAAGAAGAGAAGTGCTTCTTCTTCCTTCCCTAACCTTGTGCCACCTCTCTTCTTCAACTTGCCACCGGCGCAACCCTAGGAGAGAGAAAGGATGTGTGGGAGAGAAAAGAGAGGCTTAGGGTTATGTTGTGTTGCCTTGGTCTCATGACTCATGAGGTATATATAGGATACAATAGTGGCCATGAGAAGGAGTTGATTTTGGTCTCCTAATGGATTCAAAGCCCAATTCATTAATGATAACCCAGTCCACTAAGGGGTTATCATTGAACTACCGCACCAACCTCCATAAATAAATATGGGCTCCACCATATTATGTGTACATAATCTTCCCATGTTTAAGATCTCGCATGTCCATTAATTAATTAAATTACTGTCAATTTAATTAATTAATATCTAACTCCATGAGTAGTACCACTCAACCTTATTATCATGTCGGACCAAGTCCACCTGTAGGATTTACATGATAAAGTTTATGAGCTCCTTAAGGGGGCATCATCATCCTAACGCATTAGGATACGATTTCCTTCTATAATCAACGGCACACTATGTAAATAATATTATTTCCCAATTTAGCGGGTCTATTGATTTAACAAATAAATCTTGCCCATTGGTAAATCAAAGAAATAGATATTAAGTACATGTGCCCGTTATTATATCAGGATTAGTAGCATGTACACCATAATATCTGAGGTCTGATTCGATTATATAGTCAATATAAATCGAATCACCTCTAAGTCGGTCCTGCTCAATACACACAAAGTGTACTAGTGTAATTTTATATTCAAGATAGACTAATACCAAATTACACAACAATCGTTCCGATGGTTTGTCCAAATCCATCTCGGTTGTGAGCCACTATTTATACTTTACAATGAACTGATAACATGATCTTCTGTGTGACACCACACACCATGTTATCTATAATGTAAAGTAAAGGGATGGAAGAAATCGCCACAGGCTGCTACATGGTCGGGTCATCGGGTACTAATATCATCAGTGGTAAAGTCGTCACGTGTCACCGTCTCGCGATTTACCCTCATTGACCGGTGGGGACTCTCGTTGAAGGCTGTGGGACAGGGTCGGTCAGCCAAGTGGATTAGTTGGGCACAAGCCTAGATACCCCTTGTAAATCCAAAAAAAATACAATGTAAAGTAAAGGATAATATGCACACATATAACAAATATAAAATGCAAATAATGACCATGTGGTTCTTATTTTAAAATATAAATGTTCATACAAAAGCTAGGCTTTTAGTATACGTCCTAACAGCCCCGGCTCCTCGGCGCGTCGTCCCGACTTTTGGAGGAGGGTGCATCGTGGGCGCGAGGGATAAGCTGGCTAGCGGGCACCTCGGGAGGTACTGTAAAGGGGCCCGAAACGTCCTCCTCAGAGCTGGACGCTCCCTCGGTTGAATGACCCTCGGTAGGGGCATCCTTCAGTTGCACCGGTTGGTACTTTCTGGAAGCCGCCTCCGTCGCCGCTTAAAGCTTCTGGCGCAAGCGGTCAAGCCTTACTCGAGGCTCTGTGAGCACCGTTTGCTTACCTCTGGAGGGATCAAAGGAACTGTCCGGGGAGGGGTCAGAGGAACTATCCGGGGAGGGGTAGTTGTTTGATGCCCTGTCTCTGGAGTGGTCGTCTGTTTAAAATGCTTAGACAAGGGCAACGTATCCTCGTCATCGGGGATGGGCACGACCTCCTCCTCAGGGATAGTTGGGAGCTCACGAGGTACAATGTTCTGCAACCTCCTCCTGAGACGTCGACCTTTCCTTATGCCCTACCGTCTCGATGAGGGCGAGAGGCAGGTCGGCTCCTTGGGCACCAGGTAGTTCTGGCATCCCTTGGTCGATGGGATGCTCAGTCCCTTCTGGCGCCTCGATCTGCTCCGGCGTCCATTGCTCGCTGGACTGCTCCATTGCCTCCTCCAGGTCCTCGGCTGAGTCGATTGACGAGGCAGAAGGAACTGGAGGAGGGGCCAAGGCATGTTCGTTGGCCTACTCCCATTTGAGGAGCCAATTCATCGCCTACGATAGCATGACATCCTTTACATTGCACAAGCAACAAAACATCCATTAGAATTAACAAGTGTCTGTAAAAGGATAAGCTTACCGAGGCTGGGGCTCATGATGGTGACTTTAGGGTTGAACCTTGCTCGGTACATGAGTTCATCACTCTGCACCAGCTCGGGGCTGCTAAACTCCATATCTGACAAGATGCTCCTAGTACGTTGATAGCCCAGATCCTGTTGGAAGTCTCCTAGTGGGGGTTGGTAAGTTTTCCCCCAACGAATGGGGTTGAAAGGGCGCTCAAACTGTTGGATGAAAAAGAAACGTTCCTTCCATCCCTTATTGGAGGAAGGAAGACCCCCTAGGAACCTATGGCTGGGGTGAGTCGTGAAACTGAAGGCCCCCTTGGATGCTTGGGTGGGGATGAAAAAGAAGAGGAAAAAGTAGGGGGTCAAAGAAATGTCAAAAAGCTTGAAGAGGATAAACGCTCCACCCATCTGGGTGAAGGCGTTGGTGTTGATGCAGTCTGACCCTGATTGTTGTTTTTGTGTTGACACCGATTTTAGTTTAGGTTGATGATTATGATGATTATGATTAAGTCATAATCGGGGATCAGGCAGGTTGTGGAAAATCCTAGCTTGGAGGGCTAGGTATTGAAAAGTCCTAATTCGGAAGGGTTGGGTGAAAAGTCCTAGCTTGGAAGGCTAGGTGAAAAGTCCTAGCTTGGAGGGCTAGGTGAAAAGTCCTAACTTGGAGGGTTAGGTGAAAAGTCCTAACTTGGAGAGTTAGGTGAAAAAGTCCTGGCTTGGAGGGTCAGGTCCTAGCTTGGAGGGCTAGGTTTGGAAAAGTCCTAATCCGGAAGAGTTGGGTGAAAAGTCCTAGCTTGGAGGGCTAGGTGAAAAGTCCTAACTTGGAGGGTTAGGTGCAAATTCCCAACTTGGAGGGTTAGGTGAAAAATCCTTAGCTTGGAGGGCTAAGGTGGATGAAACCGTAGCTTGGAGGGCTAGGTTGGAGCCCCTGGATCGGTCTGGTGACCGATCAGGGAGTTGGCACGGTGCTCATTCGTGGATCGGTTTGGTGACGATCCAGCGATGACTGATCGGTCTAGTGACCGATCAGGAAGTATGCGTTTCACCCATTGCTTTGCTCCTGATCGGTCTGGTGACCGATCAGGGAGCAAACAATGAGGTTGAGTTCCCTTGCTGATCTGCTCCTGATCGGTCTGGTGACCGATCAGGATCACTGTGCAGATTGTTCTGGAGAACGATCCAGCGTCGCGGGTTCCTCTCTATGTTCGATCAGGACGGAGCCTGATCTATCTGATCATGACCTAATCGGTCTGGTGACCGATCAGGAGGCTCCCTGATCGGTCCGGTGACCGATCAAGAGGTTTGGACTGCGAAGATCAGAAATCGCCCGATAAAGGGGTGGATCGGTCTGGTGATCGATCCAGAACCTGGGATCGGTCTGGTGATCGATCAAGGAGAGTCCCAAAGAAATCACGATTTCTAATTGAGCGTCGGGGACCGATCAGGACGGAGCCTGATCGGTCTGGACCCAGCCTGATCGGTCTGGTGACCGATCAGGAGACTCTCTGATCGGTCCGATGACCGATCACTTTAATTCAAAATGCACTGTCAGCCGCTCTGATCGCGTCTGAACATATCCGATTCTCTGCGCTTAACATCTGATATATGATTTGCTGTGTGATATGCTGCTCTAACACACTGATTAAGCTGCAGGTGACAGGGAAGGATTCAAACACTCAAGGAGAGTCAATGGTGGCCTTTCCTTGGAGCAGGTTTGTCCGTTTTCCATCTTAGGTTACAACGGCTGAAGCTGCAGACTGGAGCTGCTGACTGGAGCTTGGCTGAGGGAGGCTCAGGAAGTCCAGGGAGAGCTCAGTGGTAGCTGGCGTTGGCAGGGAAACAGCTGGAGGCTGCAGGAGATGGTGTCACCTGATGCTGAGCGGAGAAACAAAAGGGCGCAAGAAAGCTTCATTGGAAAAGAAGTTCGAAATAGAGTTCACGAATTGAGTTCTTACTGCGCCTTTGGGTTTTCCACAACTTTCTTGCGTGTTCTGAAATTTCATCACCTTGTGAAGCAACCATTCATTACTTGAGCGCTAGAAGTAAGGAACAAGAAGCTCCGAGTCCAACAGCGAGAAGACACGAGGAGAAGGCTCTTGCGTGAGATCGTCGCTGGGTGGAGCTCTGAAGGAGCTTGCTGTGTTCTTGTCTTTGCTAAGTGTTAAGTAAGATCTTTCTTTGTGTTTCATTGTGCTTAAACCTATATCTGTGATTGAAACGCTGTGGAGAGGTTTCTCCACCGAGAAGGAGGTTGTCTTCTATCCGGTGTTAACCGGGGTCTGATCTGTTGACGATCAAGGGATCGCCCACCTTAAGGGCACGCCAAGGAGTAGGGGCAAGTTATCCCCGAACCTTGTAAACCCTCCTTGTTAGAGATCTTGCTAGTTGTGTTTGTTTGCCTTCGTTTTCTGTTTTTGTTTTCTGCACTTCTTTGTTTCCATTGATTCTTCCGCTGTGCTACTGATAAGTTTGAGTGTAGAATTCGATAAGTGCCTAAAATCCAAGTGTTTGGCTATATTCACCCCCCCCCTCTCTAGCCATCCGGGTTCCAACAAGTGGTATCAGAGCTTGGGGCTCTGTTTTTGCGGATTAACAACCGAGAGCTATCATCCATGGAGTCGAGAGAAGGATTTTCCACCACCCGACCTCCTTTCTTTGATGGCGCTGATTTCCAATATTGGAGATCAAAGATGGAGTATTATTTGAAGATGGACATCAACACTTGGTTCGTGGTGAAGGAGGGTTTCACTCCTCCTAAGGATGATGAAGGTAAGGAACTTGAATCATGGCGGTGGACAGCCGAACAAACTCGGAAGAGTGAAGCCGACGCAAAGGCGGTTGTCACTCTACAATGCGGCATGAATAAAGACCAACTCATCAAGGTTGGTCCTTTCACAAGTGCAAAGGACTTGTGGAACAAGCTCATCGAACTCCACGAGGGCACCCGAGACTCAAGAATTGCCAAGAGGGATTTGTTTCTCAACCAATTACAAAATCTCTCCATGAAGGAAAATGAATCGGTAAGTGAGCTCCATAGCCGGTTCAAGGAAGTCCTCAATGGACTTCATTCGATTGATGAAAAGGTCGAGAATCGCGACCTTATGAGGTATGTACTAAAAGCATTTCCAAGAAATGCTTTGTGGTCATCCATGGTGGATGCCTACAAAGTATCCAAGGATTTATCCATTGTTAAGTTAGATGATTTGTTTTGTGAAATGGAATTACATGAAATGGCTAACAAAGGCCCCAAGGAGAAGGGGATTGCCTTAGTTGCAGGGGATCGATCCAATAAGAAGAAGAAGGAGAAGGAAGTCACTTCATCTTCATCCTCTTCCGAATCCGAGTCCGATTCCGAGGAAGATGGCAGCGGCTCCTCATCCTCCGAGATGGCGAACTTTGTGAGAAGGATGATGAGAAGGGGTCAACGCTTCAAGAGTAGAGGTAACTCTAGTGAAGCTAAATTTGATAAGACTAATGTCTCTTGCTTTGAGTGTGGTAGGAAAGGGCATTTCAAGAATGAATGCCCAAAGCTAAAGAAGAAGGAGGAGAAATCCAAAAAGAAAGAGGAGAAATCGAAGACAAAGAAGAAGGCCTTGAAGGCCACTTGGGATGAGTCATCCTCAAGCTCATCCGATGAAGAGAAGGAGGAGAAAAGCACAAGGCATGTGGCACTCATGGCATTGGGAGATCAAGAGAGCAGTGATGAATCTTCCAACTCCTCAAACGTGGCTTCATCATCTTCGGATGATGAAGAGGTAACTTCTCCGGAACTTGAAAAATGTTATAGAGCAATTGCATGTTTAACCAATATGTTGAAGAAGTCAAAAATTAAGGTTAAAGCATTACAATTAGAAATTGATCAATTGAAACTATCTAGGGATGATAATATAGATGACTTGCATGTTGAAATGTTAGAAGATGAGATTAAGTCATTGAAACTTGAGGTTGAAAGTTTGAAATCCTCTAAGGTTGAGGATGTAGATGATTTGCATAATGATTTGCTAGTAGAAGAAAACCAATCATTAAAGAGTGAAGTTGAGAAACTCAAGAATATTCTTGAGAAGTTCTCAACTAGCTCTAAGACTCTAGACATGATCTTAAATGCCCAAAGGACAGTCTACAATAGGGCCGGTATTGGTTACCGTCCTAAAGAACCCTCATTTGTGTCTCTTATGTCTAGGACTGATATGAGACAATCTAGGACACCCAAGGTCCAAAAGAAAGTTATCAAGGCATGGGTGCCTAAGTCTTGTTTAGTTGATGCTTTAGGTCCCAAGGTTTGGGTACCTAAAACTTCTATTTTTCGAATTGTGTAGGTTATGATTGAGGGGGAGCATCTATCAACTTGGTTCGTTGATAGTGGATGCTCCAAACACATGACCGGGGATAGATCATTGTTTACCATACTTCACAAGAAAAGTAGAGGTAATGTTTCATTTGGTAACAATGGTAGTCTTAAGGTCATAGGAATAGGAGACATTCAAATATCCGAATGTCTTAGAATTTCAAATGTCCTTCTAGTCAAGGGGAAGACATTTAATCTCCTAAGTGTCAGTCAATTGTGTGACACGGGTTACACAATTGATTTTCAACCAAGTCAATGTCTAGTTAGACAACATGACACCTTGGACACGGTACTAGTAGGAGCAAGAGTAGACAATATTTATCAAGTTTCATTTAAAAGTGCTACTAATGCTTTTGCTAAGTGTCTCATGTCAAAAGACGAAGAGTCCACCCTTTGGCACCGGAGACTTGCACATGTGAACATGAAGAACATCTGGAAGTTGGCCAACAAGGGATTAGTTCGTGGCTTACCAAGCATCAAGTATGAAAAGGACAAACTTTGTGATGCATGTCAAATGGGTAAGCAAACGAAATCTGCACATAAAGGTAAAAGCACTGTAAATACTTCTACAGCTTTAGATTTACTTCACATGGATCTATTTGATTGTAGTACTATCATATCATTGAATGGAAGTAGATATTGTTTTGTGATCATTGATGATTTCACTAGATATACATGGACCTACTTTTTAAAATATAAGGACCAAACCTTAGATGTTTTCATTTCTTTTTGTAGAAAAGTTGAAAATGAAAAATCATCAACAATTAAGACAATTAGAAATGATCATGGAGGTGAATTTCAAAACCAATGGTTTTTAGAATTTTGTCAAGATAGAGGGTATAGACATGAGTTCTCTACTCCTAAAACACCACAACAAAATGGTGTTATAGAGAGGAAGAATCGTGTTCTACAAGAGGCTGCACGAAGCATGCTTAATGAGTACTCACTCCCGAGTTACTTATGGGCTGAAGCTGTAAATACAGCTTGCTATGTGCAAAATCGAATCCTCATCCATAGGATTTTATGAAAGACTCCCCATGAACTTTGGTTTGGGAAACCACCTACGGTTAAACATCATAGGGTGTTTGGTTGTAAGGTGTTCATTCTAAACACTAAGGACCACCTTGGAAAGTTCACGGCAAAGGCTGATGAAAGAATACTAGTCGGGTATTCCCTCGTTAGCAAAGTCTACCGAGTCTACAACAAGAAGTCTAGATTAATTGAAGAGTCTTCTGATGTTGTTTTTAAAGAAATTCCAAAAGTCAATTGTCAACCAGAAGATGAAGTCCAATTCGAACTTAGGAGACTAAGTTTGAATGAGAGTCCAAATTTTGTTGATGGTGATGAATCCGATGACGGTGAGCCTAGACAACCCATTGATCAGCCGGATCCTGAGGCTGAGCTTATGTCTAGTGAACCTATTCAAGAAGCACGACCAATACCAAAGCAAACTAGATTAGCCTCTAGTCATTCCCAAGACCAAATTGTTGGAGACATCCATCATGGGGTTAGAACTAGATCATTCTTTAGGAATGAGGCTAATGAAGTTGCTCTAATTTCTGAAATTGAGCCTAGAAAAATTGATGAAGCATTAAATGATCCCGATTGGATCATTGCAATGCAAGATGAACTAGGTCAATTCGAGAGAAGTCAAGTTTGGGACTTAGTCCCTAGACCTAAGAAGACCACCATCATTGGAACCAAATGGGTCTTCAAGAACAAATTGAACCATAAGAGAGAAATCATTTGAAACAAGGCACACTTAGTAGCCAAGAGCTATAGTCAAGTTGAAGGCCTTGATTATGATGAGACCTATGCTCCCGTGGCACGATTAGAGTCCATCCGATTGATGCTAGCATTTGCAGCACATCGTGGTTTCAAATTATATCAAATGGACGTCAAATCGGCTTTTCTAAATGGTTTGATTAGGGAAGAGGTCTATGTCGAACAACCTCCGGGGTTTGAGAGTACCGAATTTCCAAACCACGTGTTTAAGCTCAAAAAGGCACTTTATAGTCTTAAACAAGCACCCTGAGCTTGGTACGAGAGGTTGTCAACTTTTCTGATTGAAAAAGGCTTTGTAAGAGGCCAAATAGACCCTACACTATTTCTACGGAGAGATGGTGATAATATTTTTGTAGCCCAAGTATATGTTGATGACATAATTTGTGGCTCGAACAACAAGGGCTATTTAAATGAATTCATTGGACACATGGAAAGTGAGTTTGAAATGAGTCTAGTGGGAGAGTTGACTTTCTTCCTTGGACTTGAAATCAAGCAAACTCGCGATGGTATCCATGTGCACCAATCAAAATACACACAAGAAATGCTTCGAAAATTCAATATGAGTGATTCAAAAGAGGTAACCACTCCCATGGCTACAAATACAAGATTAGATAATGATGAGAGTGGTAAACTCGTTGATTTGACTCAATATCGAAGCATGATAGGGAGTTTGCTATACCTCACAGCTAGTCGACCTGATATTCTTTTCGCTGTGAGTATGTGCGCTAGGTATCAAGTCTGTGCCAAGGAATCTCATTTAATCGTTGTTAAGCGAATTTTGAGATATCTTAAAGGCACAATAGGAGTCGGTCTTTGGTACCCCCGTACCGAATCATTTGATTTAATTGGCTATACAGATTCCGACTACGTTGGATGTAAGTTGGACCGGAAAAGCACAAGTGGGGGTTGCCAATTCTTAGGTTCATCTTTAGTTAGTTGGTCAAGTCGGAAGCAACATTGTGTTGCTCTCTCCACGACCGAGGCAGAGTATATTGATATGGGAGAGAGCGTATCGCAATTATTGTGGATGATTCACACTCTAGAGGACTATGGATTGAGTTACAAGAGTGTGCAAGTGTTATGTGATAACATTAGCACAATTAATTTAACCAAAAATCCAGTCCATCATTCTAGGACAAAACATATTGAAGTGTGTCACCACTTCATTAGGGATCATGTTGTTAGGGGAGATATTGTACTCTCACATGTAGAGTCTAAATCAAACCTTGCTGACATTTTCACTAAGCCACTCCCCGAAAATAAGTTTAGTTTCTTAAGAAGAGAGTTGGGAATGTGTCGTGCTTCATGAATTTCAAAATGCATTCAAAACCTTTCATGATTATTTCGAAATTGTTGGGAAACAATTGGGTAACTTTGGGGACATCTCACACAAACTATAAGGTTCAACAAAATATTTTTGTTTGCTAGATATGGGGTGAGATGTTAGGATCAACTCAACTTCTCAAAATGTTAATGCATCCCTTGAGAAATTAAGTTGACGAGATAATAATCACTTCGGTGACCAAGTATGGGGAAAACCAATGCATAACATATGTGCATTTGGCTCCATGATCATACTTGGACATTCCAATCAAGGAAACTTTATTGGAAACTTGGATTTGACACAAATTGTTTGAATGATTGTTGTTTGAGTTTGACTCCACTTGGGTGGAGCAAAGTGACTTGTTCAAACCCTAAGGACCTTTGATCCTTGATTGGGGATCAATTATAGACGAGGGACTGCTTCCAAGATCGACATCCTTCACCATATCCCTTTGGAAATCGTGTAACAATCTGAAACTGAAAGTTTCAGATCGTATCTGAAAGTTTTAGGAACCCTGATCAGTCACTGGACCGATCAGGTGTAAGGCTGATCGGTCCCCGGATCGATCTGGATCCATCCTGTAATGATCGGTCCACATACCGATCAGAGGGGCAGCAGTGACTTTCCGAAATCCTGACCAAACTTACTGAGCTAGCCTGGATCGGTCCCCGGACCGATCTGGCACCCTATGGTGATCGGTCCATAGACCGATCAGGGGGCTCACAGGTTTCCCTCCGAACCCTACTGTTCGTGTCCTGATCGATCAACCGATCGATCAGGTGCGTGCCTGATTGGTCACTCGACCGATCAGGCATAGGTCAATCCGATCAGGCTATAGCCTGATCGGTCTGGGCGCTATCAGATCGAACGATGATCCGTTCAAACGCATTAAAGTCTGGTTGGTGGACCGATCCACCAACCGATTAACTTCTTCGAAACCTCTCATTGTAACCCTAGCGTCGAAACCTCCCACTTACGCGACCTTCAGTGTGTGCGAGAGCTTTCCCAGTGCCTTCGTCTTCCTCTTGCGAGTGCGCGCGTGCGGTTCTAAGAGGGTTCTTACGAGCTCTGTCTTCTTCCTGCGGTTTTCTCTCTCGCTGAAGGGCTTTGCGATCATCTCTTGCGCCGAAAGCTTCTCCTGCGCAAGCCGTTTTCCCTTCCAGACTTCAAGAACTTCACCAATGGCACCAAAGTAAGCTTTTGTCTCAGTTTTCCTTACAAATCAGTCTATAGTGTTTATATTTGAAGCTAACCATGTTTTGGTGTGTTGTGTCGTGACCTTTGTGTTGGCCGTGACCTTTGTTTTGGCCGGGACCTTCTTGATCAAATGTTTAACCTTATGATTATGTTATCCGTGACCAAATCTCTCTTTCATTTCATTATTATCCTTCTTTTTGATCAAATGTTTTATCCTATATTCTCTGATTGGGTCATTGATTACATCCTATATTTTGATCAAACCTTAACCTATATCATGATTCGATTCACTCCTCTTGATCAAATTTGATTATTCAATCTTTAGAAAATCTTCTAAGGGTAAAGAAGACGTAGAGGGCAGCGCGAAGGGGAAAGCCCCTTCATCATCTGCGCCCTCCAGAAGGCCTCAGCCTTCCTCGAGCTCTCGTTTTCCAAATGCCGCCTGTGAGCAGGCTTTCCAATCAAGGACCTTCAAATTGTTACCCTGCCAATCGATAGATGTTCCTTTTCTAACTGAACATTGTCCGTCGGTCATGGAGATAGTCATGTTTTACAACCTTGGTTTTCTCCTCTCTCTGGAAAGACCTATCAATTATGACCTTGTCTCCGAATTTTACAACAATCTTCAGCAGGGACCTCAGGGGGGCTTCGAGTTCACCAATCGAGTTGCCAAGAGGAACCTTGACTTTTCTTATGAGATTCTAGCTGAATATCAGGGTGGTCGACGATCATCCAACCTCTATTCGATTTATCCTGAGCTTCCTGATCCTCTATTGGCCCCTTTTTCGGATGTTACTCCCGAAGGCATTTATCAGCACTTCTTTGGTCATCCCCGCCCAGCCGGTCTCGATAAGTTGGGTCCTGATTTTCCGACCTTTGCAGCTCTACGTTTGTCTCCTGTTGATTACGTCTTATTCGAGATTATCACAAACTGTATTCTTCCAATCAATTCCAAGCCCTTAGCTGAGATTCGACCCTACCATTGCCTTATGCTCTACGGCATGCACCACCTGATGGACTTTGATATCATGGAGAGCATCTTTCAATCCATCTTATCCTATCGTGAGTCGAGCCGTCGCACGGTCTACATGCCATTTGGTCACGTCATCACCGATTGGCTTATGTCAGTCGGTGTTGATGTCACCAAAGGCAGGACAGTCCCCATGGTCCGACAGGATTGCAGACTTGGCCGGCGGGCATTTGCCAAGTCCGGCATCATCTTACGGGACCACGATGGGGCCTTGGTTTGGAAGGATGGGAGAGGACTCGGTGAGCTACCTGGGGGAGCACCACATTTTCAGGCACCACCCGAGGCGGTTGCACCTCATGAGGCTCCTGCTGCTGCTGATTACTACGATGAGCCCGAGCCGGATTTGCGCTGGCAGATTTCAGAGCTGGACCAGACCGTCCAGCATGATTTTCAGTTACGAGAGATTTACCGCGAGGAGGTCCGATCACAGTTCCGATCCATTGATCGCAGATTGATCGGCGTGGAATCCACTGTCTCTGGGGTCCAGACATTGCAGCAGACTTGGTACACAGAGTGGCGCCGCCATACATTTCCAGGGGATGCCCCTTCAGGCAGTGTTGCACTAGGATCTGCTGATGCTACGATGGATGATCTCATGCAGGATGATGATCCCCCCGCTGACAATTGAGCTTGGATGTCTGTTGCCTCTCCTTGTGATCTGTGTACTTGACTGTTTGATTTGTGTGACTTTCGGGTTGTATGCTCTAAGACTTGTCAGTTGTGGCCTTGAGCCGCACGTATTTTGACTTTGATGCATGTGTTATGCCTTGACTTCTTTGACTTTACCTCATATGTTTATCCTACTTTAGTATGTTTATTGTTGATGCTATGCTGTTTACATGGGTATTATCTGCATGTTTGCTACATTGCCATGATTATGCTTATGATGTCATGTTCATATGCTGCATGTGAATGCTATATCTTGATCTATCTTTTCACATGATGTCATATGTGTTCCAAAATTACAATCAAATCTTTATTGTTTTGGGATACTCCTAGGATTGAGGAGGAGTATGGTTAAACTTAACAGCCCCTCTAGACCCTTTTCGGTGTTCGACAAAGGGGGAGAGTGTTGGTTGGTTAAGTTTAGGATGATTATATTGTAGGAGGAGGATCTTGATTCCCCTATGATTCAGAAAGTTGAGAAATTAATTGAGAATCCCTAAACTTAAAATCGGATTGTCAAATAACAAAAAGGGGGAGATTGTTGATGCAGTCTGACCCTGATTGTTGTTTTGGTGTTGACACCGATTTTAGTTTAGGTTGATGATTATGATGATTATGATTAAGTCCTGATCGGGGATCAGGCAGGTTGTGGAAAATCCTAGCTTGGAGGGCTAGGTATTGAAAAGTCAACTTGGAGGGTTAGGTGAAAAGTCCCAACTTGGAGAGTTAGGTGAAAAAATCTTGGCTTAGAGGGTCAGGTCCTAGCTTAGAGGGCTAGGTTTGGAAAAGTCCTAATCCGGAAGAGTTGGGTGAAAATTCCTAGCTTGGAGGGCTAGGTGAAAAGTCCTAACTTGGAGGGTTAGGTGCAAATTCCCAACTTGGAGGGTTAGGTGAAAAATCCTTAGCTTGGAGGGCTAAGGTGGATGAAACCGTAGCTTGGAGGGCTAGGTTGGAGCCCCTGGATCGGTCTAGTGACCGATCAGGGAGTTGGCACGGTGCTCCTTCGTGGATCGGTTTGGTGACCGATCCAGCGATGACTGATCGGTCTAGTGATCGATCAGGGAGTATGCGTTTCACCCATTGCTTTGCTCCTGATCGGTCTGGTGACCGATCAGGGAGCAAACAGTGAGGTTGAGTTTCCTTGCTGATCTGCTCCTAATCGGTCTGGTGACCGATCAGGATCACTGTGCAGATCGTTCTGGAGAACGATCCAGCATCGCGAGTTCCTCTCTATGTTCGATCAGGACGGAGCCTGATCTATCTGATCATGACCTGATCGGTCTGGTGACCGATCATGAGGCTCCCTAATCGGTCCGGTGACCGATTAGGAGGTTTGGACTGCGAAGATCAGAAATTGCCCGATAAAGGGGTGGATCGGTCTGGTGATCGATCTACAACCTGAGATCGGTCTGGTGATCAGGAGAGTCCCAAAGAAATCGCGATTTCTAATTGAGTGTCGGGGTCCGATCAGGACGGAGCCTGATCGGTCTGGACCTAGCCTGATCGGTCTGGTGACCGATCAGGAGACGGTCCGGTGACCAATCACTTTAATTCAAAATGCACTGTCAGACACTCTGATCGCGTCTGAACGTATCCGATTCTCTGTGCTTAACATCTGATATATGATTTGCTGTGTGATATGCTGCTCTAACACACTGATTAAGCTGCAGGTGACAGGGAAGGATTCAAACACTCAAGGAGAGTCAATAGTGGCCTTTCCTTAGAGCAGGTTTGTCCGTTTTCCATCTCAGGTTGCAACGGCTGGAGCTGCAGATTGGAGCTGCTGACTGGAGCTTGGCTGAGGGAGGCTCAGGAAGTCCAGGGAGAGCTCAGTGGTAGCTGGCATTGGCAGGGAAGCAGCTGGAGGCTGCAGGAGATGGTGTCACCTGATGCTGAGTGGAGAAACAAAAGGGCGCAAGAAAGCTTCGTTGGAAAAGAAGTTCGAAATAGAGTTCGCGAATTGAGTTCTTGCTGCGCCTTTGGGTTCTCCACAACTTGCTTGCGTGTTCTGAAATTTCATCACCTTGAGAAAGCTACTGCAATCTTGAAGCAACCATTCATTACTTGAGCGCTAGAAGGAAGGAACAAGAAGCTCCAAGTCCAACAGCGAAAAGACACGAGGAGAAGGCTCTTGCGTGAGATCGTCGCTGGGTGGAGCTCTGAGGGAGCTTGCTGTGTTCTTGTCTTTGCTAAGTGCTAAGTAAGATCTTTCTTTGTGTTTCATTGTGCTTAAACCTATATCTGTGATTGAAACGCTGTAGAGAGGTTTCTCCACCGAGAAGGAGGTTATCTTCTATCCGGTGTTAACCGGGGCTTGATCTGCCGATGATCAAGGGATCGCCCACCTTAAGAGCACGCCAAGGAGTAGGGGCAAGTTATCCCCGAACCTTGTAAACCCTCCTTGTTAGCGATCTTGCTAGTTGTGTTTGTTTGCCTTCGTTTTCTATTTTTGTTTTCTGCACTTCTTTGTTTCCATTGATTCTTCCGCTGTGCTACTGATAAGTTTGAGTGCAGAATTCGATAAGTGCCTAAAGTCCAAGTGTTTGGCTATATTCACCCCCCCCTCTCTAGCCATCCGGGTTCCAACAGTTGGGAGCCATTTGATGCAAAGGTATCTTGAAATAGGAAGAGATGTTCATGAGAAAAGGTGGAAGGGGAAAGTGAATCCCTAATTCCACCTGCCCTAGGAAGAAGGTAAAAAAAACCCTAACGGAGGCTCTATGTGAGATTGATCTACCCTAGAAACCTCTACCTCTAGTTTCGTCAGAATGCAGTATGATTCACAAGCGGCTCAGAGGGTTTCTGACCTAACCCTAGAGGAAACAGATTCATACCACTCCGGTTGGTAACCCTTCTCCAAAGTCTCCTCCCTATGTTGGTTCTTTTTCCCTTCCTTGCTCATTGCTTCTAAGGAGAGAAGGGGAGGAAGATGAAACAGGGAAGGAACTTACACGTGGCGAAGAAGCCTTAGTGAAAGAAGATGATAGTAGATGAGGACGAAGTGCACAAACTCGGTTAATTGACGATGCCAGAAGACGGTCGAACGTTTTCACCTCCCCTTTTTATAGAGGAGAAGTCGCCCTCGTGCGGACAATGGGACCACGGCACGTGGATGGTGATAAAAGCCCATCTCGAGGCGTCGCCGCTCCTCGAGGTCATGTTTGATATGGCCCTACGGTGCGTATCAGCAAAAGATCGCGAATGAAGGAGTCTAAACACATGGAAAAGCCGCATTTGTGGACGTGTTTTGTCACCATTAAGAGACTCCATGCACTTTTAATGGGTGATAGATGGCTATCATTGTACTGCCTCAGAATTCGCAAAGCCTTTTGGATTAATTCAAAAGGTTTACCTCGGGCCAAGAGATGAATGTTGCAATTCCTCGGACCCGACAAGCCTGCAAGGGAAAAGTAATGGATATGTGGACCCACAGATACGTAGCTTCCCTTCATTACCCCACTGGTCTAATTAGTCAGCCACATTTCCTTCGATTAGACTTAAAGGGAGGGACTTATGATGGGGTCGGGCATCCCCTGGTTGACACGTGGCCTACGAAAGCTACGTGTCAGGGCCCATTGAACTTGAAAGCCTAAGCCAGGCTCCCAAGACCACCTCGGGAGTATAGAACCCCGAGGACAGGCCGGCTGGAAGCTCCCGAGAGTGCCTCGAGTCATAATCTCCTGAGACGCCCTCGGGAGGACAGACCTCCGAGGTCAGGCTGGGCTGTAAGCCCTGAGACCACCTCGGGTCATAAGCTCCAGAGACCCCATCGGAAAGACAACCCCCCGAGGTCAGGTCGTGCTGTAAGGTCCCAAGACCACCTCAATAGAACAAACCCTTGGGACCATCCCAAGACCATCTCGGGGGGGGGAGGGGGCGGAGCCCAAAGGTCAATACACCAGATAGATCAACTTTAAGTGATCGTTCCTCTTTCCGGATCAGGAAAGTCGTCGGATAATTATTGTCCACTGCACATGACAATTAAGGCCTTAATAATCACTGCGGCTATTACCTAAAAGTTATCATGGAACCGACTAGTACGGAACATGGAGGAGAACATGAAAATATGTGTGACCCGACCCTCAGGTATATAAAGTGCCTCGACACGCAGGTAAGGGGGACACTCTATAAAAACTCATAAACATGTTACTTCCTCGTTGTCCTCTTGCAAATGACCTAGACTCTGACTTGAGCATCAGAGTGGGCTCCGCCGTAAATCCTCCGTTGTGTTTCCATTAACGCTCGTGTTAATCTCGCAGGGCGTGATCTACTTCCCTTCGTCATTATCCTCGTGAGCCGGACTCTGGTGACTTGTCATCCGTGTCGATTCCTTTCGAAACACTGTTATAATAATAATTGACTAATTTTGATTAAGTTAAATTAATTTCTATCAAATTATAACCGTTTTAATCAATGTTTGAAATAATTTTTAAGTGCATTGTAATTATTATAGTGAAAACTATAACAATAGTGTTGGAATAAATATATTTTAGAGATAAAACATATAATGAATGCTCTTTTATTATTTTTTCAATATGAAAATCCTTTTAATGATAATTTTTGCCAAGTATATTCACTCAATTAAAAAGGTTTTCTATTTGTGGATTCAATATATCTAGAAAAAATTATCATAAAATTTATGTTTTTGAAAAGTCTATAGTTTCAAAATCATCTTGCCTTGGGTTTTAGAATTCTCTTTATTTCTTTTCGTAGACATCAAAAGGCCAAAAAAATGCTATTAGTGATTTTAAGGTCATAAACAAATTAAATGTTTATTAGCAACTCCCATATTAGACCATATAAGAATTTGTTATCGCTACCATCGTATAAGAATTTAGGTTCCCACGATATGTACTAATGACTAACAAAAGAGTCGTTATCGTCATGGGATTTCGATGTCAAATCTTGACGAAACTAGGTGTCTGTCCTTCCTTATAAGCTAGTCATTATCCAAGCTAGTAACCCGTGTGATTTACTTCCTCCGTGTTGGCCCTGGGACGAGGGTTGGCGGGGGCACTGAGACGAGCGAATCGTCTTTTACAACCATATAAGAATTTGTTTTATATATATATAAAGGATTTGTTGCGGAACAAACGTTGCATGCCCATGCGCACCTAATGATCCAGGCATGCACCTGGATGCCAATTTTCTTTTAAAAATCAACATTTCTTTTTTAAGAAATAATACTGTACCTTTTAAATATCTAAAATTTTATCCTAGAGTAAAATTCTTATTAGCTTAAACTCACTATAACCCAACCTCTAAATCCTAAAATCGAAAGCGCTGAATACATATAATATATGAACATCCTTAATTTTTTATCTCGAACATTGTTCCGGAAGGAATTGACGTCGACTGCCAGTCACCAAAGTTCAGCCCACGCGGACGCTGACGCTAGAGGAAGAGCTCACAACCTGCGAGATTAACACGAGCGTTAGGAGAACACGCTGGAGGTTGTCCGGCAGAGCTCACTCCGACGCTCGAGTCAGTGCCTTGATCCAAGAGATGAAAAGAAGGCAAAAAAGGTATGCATAAAGTAGAGAGAGCGTAACCCCCTTACCGGAGGGGTTGGAGTACCTTTTATACCTACGGCGGCTGTCTCACGAGTTTCCACGATCTTTGTCACGTCTCCCCAATTATCAGTTACAGGATAACCATTGCAAGGTCACGCCGTCATTAAGTTCGGACTATTGCGATAATTATGGGTCATGATGGCTCCGCGATAATTGGTGATGATTATCCGTAGATCCGAAGAAAGGAGAATCGTTCCTTGAGGCCGAATGCTTCTTGAGCTTCGCTTCCCCAAGGTGATCTCGGGGTCTTCTGGCTCGGGGGGTCCCGGGCATTTTGCCTTCCCGAGGTGGTCTCGGGGACCTGGCTTCCCGAAGTGATCTCAGGAGTGCGTCCTCTGGAGCAATCTTCAGGGCTATGTCTACTCAAGTTGGCCTCGGGATTCCCCTTCCCGAGAGGGTCTCGAGCGTCACGGAAAGAGAGTCGTTTTGACTCGGTAAATCTTGCCACACAGCTTCTTCAGTCTACGTGTCAGCCACGGGGTACTCAACCCCATCTCAAGTCCCTCCCTTCATGTTTGATCGAAGGAAGTGTGTCTGACTGATTAGACTAGTGTTGTGATGAAGAAGCTATATCCAGGTGGCCCCTATATCTTTTACTACTTCATTAGCGGCCTTCCGGGTCTGAGGAATCAGACCATGTACCCCTGGACCTCGGGCAGTTCTTTGAATGCGTCCTGCATTTCCACGGATTTCGAGGTGATGCCCTGACAGTTACCCAAGGCCCTCTAAAGGCGCATGAGGTCTCTTAATGGCGACAAAGTCGTCTAGCGAATGTGGTCTTATCACGTGCCCCATCCTCCTTTGTGCGGCGATCTCTCGTTGATACGTGTCGTGGGCCCTACGAAGTGAAGGATGGTGGTGCATCAGGATGTCTAATCAGCGTCGCTGACGTGCTGCCTCTCATTGTTCATAGGTGGGTGGCTTCTCCCTATAAAAGCGGGTGCAACGACACCTTTTTGCCTCCTTACCCTATCTATTTCAAACGCCTTTATTCCCTGATGTTCGTCTTGTTGCCGCACCCCTTCTTCGAGTGTATGTCTCCTTCTGTTTTCCCCTTTCCTCAACCCCCATGGGTCCAGTAGAGAAGAAGAAGAAGACTCGAGGCAACGGCGAAGGTTCCTCGGAAGAGCCAGTCTATCATTCGGAGTGGTATGATACTATCTCTTCTAGGGTTAGATTAGAATCCCTCCAGGCCGCCTGCCAGAGATATGGTATCCTGGAGGGCTGGGAGATGAGAGTTCTGACCTTAGGCCAGTCACCCATAGAGACTCCTACAGGTTTTTTAACTTTCTTCTTATGGTAGGTAGAATTAGGACTTCGTTTCCTATTCTCCCCTTTTTCATGAATGTCGCCAAATACTTCGGTATCCCTCTCCACCAAATGGCTCCAAACGCCTTTCCCTAGATGGGCGGTGCGTTTGTCCTTTTCTAACTTTTCGACATCCCTCTGACCCCCAGATTTTTCCATTTTTTCTTTGTTCCGGTTGGCTCATGAGGGGCATTCAGTTTTACTGGCCGTGTTGGTCATAGGTTCTTGGGGGACCTTCTTTCCTCCCACAAGGGATGGAAGGAACGTTTCTTCTATATCCAACTCCCTGAGCGTCCCTTCAGTCCTATCAATTGGACGGAGAGCCTTCCGCCCATCCCGGACCTCGGCGACTTCCAGCAGGACGTGGGATACCAGAGGGCTAGGGGTATCCTGGCAGGGATGGACTTTCATGGTCTCCAGCTGGTGCAATGTGAGGAGCTCCTTTATCGGGTCGAGCTTAGCCCGAAAGTCATGAGTCTTAGCTCCAGTCTTCATAAGTTACCCTTTGTCTTATAAGTTTCCTTGTTAATTCTAACTGATGCCCTTTTGTCTCTATTCTACAGACGACATTATGATTTCCCGAGCTATCAACTGGCTCCTGAAGTGGGAATAGGCCAACGAGTAGGTGCTGGTTCCCGCTTCCATTTCTTTCGCTCCTGTGGGCATCTCGGTCGAGGACTGCGAGGAAGTGGCTAAACCCTCAGAAGACCAAGAAACCCCGGAGGCTCCATAGGATCTCGGAGCAGCAGAACTGCCTATCGACCTCGAAGGGGGTTCTCCTTTGTCTCCCATCAAGGTAACAGAGGGAGAGGTTGCGCCCCCTCCCCCTGCCGAGCAACTAGTGACCCAGGTTAACGAGCAGAAACGGTGGAAGCGGCTGGCCCTGAAGCCTCGCCCCTTGAAGAGGTTGAAGAAGGGCCTAGCCTCAAAGCTTCCGCCCTCTATTGATGAAGAGGACACAGTGCCCCTGTCCCAGAGAGTTCGGGAAGAACCCCCTTCCCCCACTGCGGTAGCCACCATTCTCATCGCCAGCGACCCAGCTGCTCCGACCGATCCCTCCGCCGCTCAGCGAGGCAAGGAGGTGTCGCTTGATGTGCTTAGCTCTCGCCGGAAGGCCCCTGTGGCGAAGAAAGCGGCGACAAAGGGCTCCCAATTCATCCAAATAAAGGGAACCCCCTCTGATGGTCTACAAATATCGTCTAGCTTGGAGGAGGACGTCCTTGACCCTAGAGATGTTATCGGTCAGTCAGGACGGCCTATCGAGGAACTTCTCCCTCCTCCTATTCAGCCGAGACGATCAGCTGGATCAGCCCGCTATCTGGGCATGCTACACCAGTCCCTGCTGACGGTAATTGTGCTTGAGCTTTTCCTCTTTGTTTCGTTGTTTTGCTTTAACTGTCCTTTTTCTGTCTCACATGTCGCCTCCAACTGTGCGACTATGAGCCGCCTGTTATGCTCCCAGGGGGTTACCGAAGACTCCTCCAGAGGGTTGCAAAAGCAGAGGCGGAAGCTAGCCGAGCTCGCGAGGTGGGCCTCCTGCAGCTGGAGGTCAGCAGGGCCCTAAGGGTAAAGGTCGAGCATTGTCTCAATACCTTGCTGGCCTCTGAGGAGGCCCTGCACGGTTGCTGGCTTCGGGAGTGCCTCTGGTCCGAGAAGAACTAGGCTCTCGTCTAGGACTTGTAGAAGCTATCCCAGGAGCGGGAGCAACTCCAGACTCAGATGAAGGAGTTGTCTGATAACGTCCGTCTCCTGGAATCCTTAAAGAAAGCTCTGGAGGATCGGAATGAAGAACGGGAGCGTCTGCTGGCTCTAAAAGAATATGACCTAGAGCTATCGGCCACTTATGCCTCCGACCTCCAGGACAAAGTTACTCGGGCCCAAGACCAAGCTTCCGCTATCGCCCAAAAGCTCCAAGAAATACTGGGAGCTCATGATCGCTTGTCCCGGGAGGTGGCAGAGCTGAAAACTGTTAGATCGTGTTCGGCAAGATAGAGGGGGTGAATAGCTTTTCTTCGATTTCGTTCCTACAACCGTTAGTGCACAAGCGGAATAAACTAAAACTAAACTAAAACAAAGAAGAAACTCACCGATGTACGTGGTTCGGAGATAAAACTCCTACTCCACGGCTGCCCGTAAGGTGGGCTATCCCTAATCCGTCAGTGGATGATGTAAGTAATATGAGAGAAGTGTCCTAAGGCAATCCCCTTATGATTGTAATCATTTACTTTAATAAATGAATATTCACTATTTGAGTATACATGTTCGTGTATTTGATTGAGATCTTAAACTCATTTACTGAATGCCCGCAATACAATTCACAGCATGAGAGAATTTGTGATGAATTCACAACTAGTAATTATCTCTACATGTGCAATTGTGAAGTATTGAAATTGTCCCTAGTCGATGAATTGATAAATACGGACACTATCAATTCTGTTGAGACTAGCATGGGTTATTCTCTAATCAGCTGATTCTCACTAGCTGGTGACATTGGGATGTCCGGAGATAAACATGAATGCTAGTTAAGGGAACTAGTTCATTGGAGTGACTGGCTGTAAAACTTCATATGGTAGTCTACATATAGACATGTCAGTGAAGTTCTTAATGTAGCTTAAGTGCGATGTTCCTTTGACTTGCGGTGTTCAAGTCATCTTGGTCATGGAGACTTATACTTTGACATCTTAAGCAAGCATCTCCAAGGAAGTGTGGACCCAGGATGGTTGGGTATAAGCCGAAGTGCCCGAAGATGTTTGAACAGCCTACAAAGGATTCACCACTCCTTGCGAGGAGATGTATACCCAAGGTCTATCGTCGGATTGTTACTCGAAGCCTCTGGCCAGAGCATCACATGTTCCGAGTATGAATCTCTCCGAAACATGAGAGTAATTAGAATCCGTTGGACGAGAAAGACATTACTTGGGCTAGGTGTGACGTAGTCAGCCTAGTGGGGACTGACACACATAGACCGTGTCCTGAACCAAGTGGATATAAGATGGTGAAGGGAATAAGGCACGATTCATTAAAGCTGCTGAAGGGTTTCAGAATTATTTCTGAGGTCAACCGTTGATCTTTCGATTAATTGGGGATCATGATGTACTACTAGGTGCCACTCATGATCGTTCTATAATTGATAATTATAGACGGCCAACATAAATCGAAAGCCTATTTAGTCACACGCACTATGAGTAATCCGAGGGATTTAAAACGAGTTGAAAATTGGATTTTCCGATCAAGAGAGATAAGACGAATCTGAATTTTTCAGAGACGCATCGGAAGCATAAAATGGCTAAGTCTTTTGAAGTCTTATTGGACGAATTAAATGAGTTTAATTCGTGAGGTCATGGCTTGGGTTTGGCCAGCCAAAGAGGGTTCCCACCCTCTTTGTTTGGCCGGCCACATTAAAAGGGGAGAACCAAATTGTTTGGTTCAAATTTATAAAATAAACCGCGCGTGGTTTGTCTTATAAAATTATGGATAAAGAAATTTGTATAAAGAAATTTATATAAAGAAATTTATATAAAGAGATTTATTTTTCATGGAAATTAAAATAAACCTTGGATTGGTTTATTTTATTTTATAAAATCAATAATGGATTGATTTACCATGATAAAGAAATTTATATAAAGAAATTTCTTTACATAATAAAAGGGGAGACATGGTTGTTTTTATTATAAATTAAGTTATAATAAAACTTGGCATAACGGAATAATTCATAGAAAAATTTATAAGATAAATTTCTTATGAAAAATTTATTCCGTTAAGAGGAGACTTGGCGATTAAGAGGCTACTATATAAAGGTACCAAGGCAAGGCTTGGAGATTAATCCAAGAGATCAAGGATTCTTGCCTAGCCTCTCTTCCTCTCCTTCTCTCCCTCTCCCTCTTCTAGTGCCGCCGGCCCTAGAGCCCTCCCCCTTTGTCGTGAGCTTCCACCACCAAGAAGAAGCCGAAGAAGAAGAAGAAGCGGGCGCGACTCCTTCCTTCCTCCCGGAATCTTGATTCCGTTCTTCGTTTGGTGGTTAGTTTTTCATCTCTCTCTTGGTATTCTTGTCGTGCCTTTGGAGAATCTAGTAGTTCTTGTCGGCACGAAACTCGTGGCTTTGCGAAGTCATCCCGAAGAAAACTCGGCGTGGACGCGAATAGAGGCGGAGCTTCCAAGGGACGCTACGGTTGGATCTCGTCCCTTTCTATGAGTTACGCGAGGTATTAAGTAAATTAGTTTACTTTCTGCAAAATTTTAAATGTATGATCATGTCTCCACAACATAAGGTTGCATGCTAGATACGTGGTTAAAATAATTTGAGAAATTATTTATGTTAAACCTTCCGCTGCACGTAATTAAATTTTAAAATTACGAACCCGTATCCATGTCAACATGCACCCGGTCCCAATAGATGATTCCCCGGAGCACCTCCGGCTAGATCTTGTAGCTCCTTGCGGGTGGAGAAATCTCTCCACAACTCCTGGACACTACCTGAGCAACAAAGGCTACTAACTAGCTTTGACCAAGCAAGTTTCGCCAAGAAGAAGAAGCCTTAAACGAGTTCCCTTAAATAGAGCTCGAGGCTGAATATGATCGTTACCAGTCGACTGCCACAGGGGCAGTCGACTGGCCTTTCCTGAATTCGAATTCTCACACTGACCTTTCGAATTCTAGCCACCCCAGTCGACTGCCCCAGGAGCAGTCGACTGGTCCTTCCCTAAGCCTAGGGTTTCCCTTCCCGAGTATATTTCTCTCCGCACTCGAACCCTCCCGGTTTAGTTCCCGAGTACAAACACTCACACTCAGACCCTCACGACCTAGTTGACTCTTCAATCAGCAGTCTCGATCTGTTGCCTTCACGCCCTCTTCGTCTTCGACTCCCGTCCCTCGGATGCGCACGCAAGCCCTCGGCTTGTCTCCATGCCACCCTTCACGCATGCCTCAATGTCTGCGTCCCTCGGCTCATCGTCTCTACATTGTCTATGGTCCCTCGGATGCGCACACAAACCTCCAGCTTGCCTCCATGCCACCCTTCACCTGAAGACATCCAACCAAGTCTATGTGTACCTGCAAACCTGCACACTCACATACACATATTAGTCCAACAACAAACCCTAACCTAATCATATTGACACACACATCAAAACCCATGATCCTCCAGATCATACTTGGGCCGATTGCCCCAACAAAAATCGCCAAGACGGAGGTTGAGGCTGAGCTAAAGAAGTAGAGGATTGACCATGTAGCCCAACTGTCCAAGGCCGAGGTGGAGTTCAAAGCTAAATTTCTGCAGTGTGATAAGTATGGCGACATTTTAGCTAGGCAGGTATTGAAGTGCCTAAAACAGGGCTTCAATGATGTCATCAGCCAGTTGAAGAAGGATCAACTGCTCAAACCGGACTCAAATTTGAGCACCCTGAGTGTCAGCCGGGTTTGGAACTAGCTCACGCCTGAAGAACAGGAACTATAAAGCTCTTCCCCAACCTGGGCCTTGCCTCCCTTTTTGCTCCTCGTTTGCTGTGCTTTCTTCATCTTTTCTAGTTTTTTTTCTTTTTCCTGGTAGGCCAGATATGTAATCAGTTTAAATGTGAGTGAAAGCATCTCTTGGCTTCCTGCGTCTTGAGTAACTTCCGACCCTGTTTGCTATTCCTAAATTGTTTGTCTTTGGCCCAAGGAGCTAGAAGGTTAACGGACCAGCGCTCAGTTCTAAGTGAGGAACCAAGGTTCCTCCCTGACTTAAGGAGCAAGGTGGCAAACAAACATGCCTAAAGAATAAGTGTTCTCGCCCGACTAGAGGGGCAAGATGACTGACAAACATCCCGAGGACCAAGCCTACTCACCGCGAAGGTAGTATGGTTTTACTACTCTTGGCCTGGCATGTGCAGCCCCGAGGCTAAGCCTACTCACCGCGGAAGCAGTAGGGTTTTACAGCTTTTGGCCGGGCATGTGCAGCACCGAGGCCAAGCCTACTCATCGGGGAGACAGTAGGGTTTTATAGCTCTTGGTCGGGCATGTGCAGCACCGAGGCCAAGTCTACTCACCGCGGAGGTAGTAGGATTTTACAGCTCTTGGCCAGGCATGTGCAGCACTGAGGCAAAGCCTACTCACAGCGGAGACAGTAGGGTTTTACAACTCTTGGCCGAGCATGTGCAATACCGAGGCCAAGCCTACTCACCGTGGAGGCAGTAGGGTTTTACAGCTCTGGGCCAGGCATGTGCAGCACCGAGGCCAAGCCTACTCACCGCGGAGACAGTAGGGTTTTACAGCTCTTGATCAGGCATGTGCAGCACCGAGGCCTAGCCTACTCACCGCGGAGACAATAGGGTTTTATAGCTCTTGGCCGGGCATGTGCAGCACCGAGGCCAAGCCTACTCACAGCGGATGGACTCTTCTCCTACCTCCACCAGGATGACGACCTCAGCCCCATACACCAGCTAGAAAGGGCTCTGGCTTGTTCCCTCCCACGGAGTGATACAGTAGGACCACAAGATGCTGCGGAGTTCGTCGACCCAGCTACCTCTGACGTGATCTAGCTTTATCATGAGTCCCCTGAGGATTTCACGATTGATGACCTCGACCTGTCCATTGCCCTGCCGGTATGTTACTGAGGTGAAGGCTTGACAAATGCCCAACCCCTCACACCATTCTTTTAGCTTGCGTCCAGAAAATTACCTTTCATTGACCGACACCAGCTTGTGGGGGATGTCGTATCTACAGACAATGTCCCTCCATAAGACCTTCATCACCGCGGCCTCCGTGATGTGTGCTAGAGGCTCAGCTTCTACCCATTTGGAAAAATAGTCGACGAGAACCAGCAGGAACTTTTTCTGTTGTGGCCCGATTGGAAAGGGGCTTACAATGTCCATTCTCCACTGATCAAAAGGGCAGGATACTATAGAGACTCACAAGGGCTTGGTCGGTTGGTGAGTCACGTGTTGATGTCTTTGATGTTGATGCAGTCTGGCCCTGATTTTTGTTTTGGTGTTGACACCGATTTAAGTTAAGGTTGATGATTATTGATTATGATTAAGCCCTGATCGGGGATCAGGCATGGTATGGAAAATCCTAGTCTGGAGGGCTAGGTGTTGGAAAATCCTAACCTGGAGGGTTAGGTGTTGAAAATCCTAGCTTGGAGGGCTAGGTGTATGAAAAGTCCTAATTCGGAAGAGGTGGGTGAAAAGTCCTAGCTTGGAGGGCTAGGTGAAAAGTCCTAACTTGGAGGGTTAGGTGCAAATTCCCATCTTGGAGAATTAGGTGAAAAAGTCCTGGCTTGGAGGGTCAGGTCCTAGCTTGGAGGGCTAGGTTTGGAAAGTCCTAATCCGGAAGAGTTGGGTGAAAAGTCCTAGCTTGGAGGGCTAGGTGAAAAGTCCTAGCTTGGAGGGCTAGGTGAAAAGTCCTAACTTGGAGGGTTAGGTGCAAATTCCCAACTTGGACGGTTAGGTGAAAAATCCTTAGCTTGGAGGGCTAAGGTGGAAGAGAACTTAGCTTGGAGGGCTAAGTTTACGTCCCTGAATCGGTCTGGTGATCGGTCAGGGAAGCTGGCACGCTGCCCTGTTGTGGATCGGTCTGGTGACCGATCCAGCAACGACTGATTGGTCTGGTGACCGATCAGGGAGCACACAGTGAGGTTGGGAACCTACTGTACTGCTCCTGATCGATCCGGTGACCGATCAGGGAGTGTGTGTTTCACCTACTGCTTGGCTCCTGATCGGTCGGGTGACCAATCAAGAGCGAACAGTTAAGGTTGAGTTCCCTTGCTGATCTGAACCTGATCGGTCTGAAGACCGATCAGGATCACTGTGCAGATCGTTCCAGGAGAACGATCCAGCATCGCAGGTTCCTCACTATGATCGATCAGGCTCTAGCCTGATCGGTCTGGTCATGATCTGATCGGTCTGGTGACCGATCAGGAGGCTGCCTGATCGTTCTGGTGACCGATCAGGAGGTCTAGACTGCGAAGCTCAGAAATCGCCTAAGAAAGGGGTGGATCGTTCGGGTGATCGATCCACAACCTGGGATCGATCCAGGAGAAGTCACAAAGAAATCGCGATTTCTAATTGAGCGTTGGGGACCGATCAGGACGAAGCCTGATCGGTCTGGACCTAGCCTGATCGGTCTGGTGACCGATCAGGAGTCGCTCTGATCGGTCGGGTGACCGATCACTTTAATTCAAATTGCACTGTCAGAGGCTCTGATCGCGTCTGATCGTATCCGATTCGCTGATGTTTGCCTCTGATATTTGATTTACTGTGTGATATACTACTCTAACAGTCTGATTAAGCTGCAGGTGACAGGGGAGGATTCAAACACTCAAGGAGAAGTCAATGGAGGCTTTCCTTGGAGCAGGTTTGTCCATTTCTCATCTCAGGTTGCAACGGCTGGAGCTGCAGGACTGAAGCCGCTGACTGAAGCTTGGCTGAGGGAGCTCAGAAGTTCAGTAAGGGTTCAGTGGTAGCTGGCGTTGGCAGTGAGGCAGCTAGAGGCTGCTGGAGATGAGGTCACTTGATGCTTAGTGGAGAAACAAAAAGGGACGAGAGACAGCTTCGGTGAAGCAGAGTTCTACAACTTGTGTTTTGACTTCTTGCCGCCCTGAGTTCTCCACAACTGCTTGTTGTGTTCTTGAAGTTTCCATCATTCTAAGCAAGCGATTGAGAAGCAACCAATCTTTACTTGAGAGCTTGAAGGAGAGAACAAGTAGCTTGGAGTCCGACAGTGGGAAGACACGAAGAAGGGTTCTTGCGTGAGATCGCCACTGGGTGGAGCTCAGGGAAGCTAGCTGTGTTCTTGTCTTTGCTAAGTGTTTGAGTAAGATCTTTCTCGTAGTTTCTTTGTGCTTAAACGTTATCCTGATTGAAACGCTGTGGAGAGGTTTCTCCACCGAGAAGGAGGTTGCATTATATCCGGTGAAACCGGGGCTTGATCTGCCGACGATCAAGGGATCGCCCACCTTAAGGGCACGCCAAGGAGTAGGGGCAAGTTATCCCCGAACCTTGTAAATTCTCCTGTTAGCGATCTTACTAATCTTGCTAGTTAGTTTTCTGTTTTAGTTTCTGCACTTTCTGTTTTCCATACTTCCGCTGTGCTACTAACAACTTCAAGTGCAGAAACTTGCTAACTTCGTGAAGTGAAAAGTGATTGGCTATATTCACCCCCCCCCCTCTCTAGCCATCCCGTTTCCAACAAGTGGTATCAGAGCTTGGGGCTCTGTACACGGCTTAACATCCAAGAGTTTTCAACAAGATGGCGTTGAGAGAAGGCTTCTCCACCACCCGACCTCCATTCTTTGATGGCGCCGATTTCCAATATTGGAGATCAAAGATGGAATACTATTTGAAGATGGAGGTCCATACTTGGTTCACGGTGAAGGAGGGATTCACCCCTCCTAAGGATGATGAAGGAAAAGAACTTGAGTCATGGAGGTGGACTGCTGAACAAACACGAAAAAGTGAAGCCGACGCGAAGGCGGTTGTAACTCTACAATGTGGCATGAACAAAGACCAACTCATCAAGGTTGGTCCTTTCGCAAATGCAAAGGACTTGTGGAACAAACTCATTGAGCTCCATGAAGGCACCCGAGACTCTAGAATTGCAAATAGGGACTTGTTCCTCAATCAACTTCAAAATCTCTCCATGAAGGAGAATGAGTCGGTAAGTGAGCTCCATAGCCGGTTCAAGGAAGTCCTCAATGGGCTTCATTCAATTGATGAAAAGGTCGAGAATCACGACCTTGTGAGGTATGTCTTGAAAGCATTTCCAATGAATGCTTTGTGGTCATCCATGGTGGATGCCTACAAAGTATCCAAGGATTTATCTATTGTAAAGTTAGATGGCTTGTTTTGTGAGATGGAATTGCATGAAATGGCTAACAAAGGCCCCAAGAAGAAGGGGATTGCCTTAGTTGCAGGTGACCGGTCAAACAAGAAGAAGAAGGAGAAGGAAGTCTCTTCATCTTCATCCTCTTCCGAATCCGAGTCCTATTCCGAAGAAGATGGCAGTGACTCCTCTTCATCCGAAATGGCGAACTTCGTGCGAAGGATGATGAGAAGGGATCAACGTTTCAAGGGTAGAGGTAACACTATTGAATCCAAACTTGATAAGAATAATGCATCTTGCTTTGAGTGTGGTAGGAAAGGGCATTTCAAGAATGAATGTCCAAAGCTTAAGAAGAAGGAGGAGAAATTCAAAAGAAAAGAAGAGAAAGCCAAGAAGAAGAAAAAGGCCTTGAAGGCCACTTGGGATGAGTCATCCTCTAGCTCATCCGATGAAGAGAAGGAGGAGAAGAGCACAAGCCATGTGGCACTTATGGCTCTTGGAGAGGAGAGCAGTGATGAATCTTCAAGCTCCTCAAACGCGGCTTCATCATCTTCGGATAATGAAGAGGTAACTTCTCCCGAGCTTGAAAAGTGTTATAGGGCGATTGCATGTTTAACTAGTATGCTTAAAAAGTCCAAGAATAAGATTAAGGCATTGCAAGTAGAAATTGATCAATTGAAGGCTTCTAGAGATGATAACATTGATGATTTACATGTCGAATTGCTAGAAGATGAAATCAAATCGTTGAAACAAGAAATTGAAAATTTAAAATCCTCTAAGGTTGAGGAAGTAAATGATTTGCATAATAACTTGTTAGTAGAGGAAAACCAATCTTTGAAGAGTGAGGTTGAGAAGCTCAAGAATATTCTTGGGAAGTTCTCAACTAGCTCTAAGACCCTAGATATGATTCTAAATGCCCAAAGGGCAGTCTATAATAGGGCCGGTATTGGTTACCGCCCTAAGGAACCCTCATTTGTGTCTCTCATGTCTAGGACTGACATGAGACAATCTAGGACACCCAAAACTCAAAAGAAAGTTGTCAAGGCATGGGTGCCTAAGTCATGTTTAGTTAATGCTTTAGGTCCCAAGGTTTGGGTACCTAAAACTTCTATTTTTCGAATTGTGTAGGTTATGATTGAGGGGGAGCATCTATCAACTTGGTTCGTTGATAGTGGATGCTCCAAACACATGACCGGGGATAGATCACTGTTTACCATACTTCACAAGAAAAGTAGAGGTAATGTATCATTTGGTAACAATGGTAGTCTTAAGGTCATAGGAATAGGAGACATTCAAATATCCGAATGTCTTAGAATTTCAAATGTTCTTCTAGTCAAGGGGATGAAATTTAATCTCCTAAGTGTGAGTCAATTGTGTGACACGGGTTACACAATTGATTTCCAACCAAGTCAATGTCTAGTTAGACACAATGACACCTTGGACACAGTACTAGTAGGAACAAGAGTAGACAATATTTATCAAGTTTCATTTAAAAGTACTACTAATGTTTCTGCTAAGTGTTTCATGTCAAAAGAAGAAGAATCCACCCTTTGGCACCGGAGATTAGCTCATGTGAACATGAAGAACATCCGGAAGTTGGCCAACAAGGGGTTAGTCCGTGGCTTACCAAGCATCAAGTATGAGAAAGATAAACTTTGTGATGCATGTCAAATGGGTAAGCAAACCAAATCTGCACATAAAGGTAAAAGCGCTGTAAGTACTTCCAATGCATTAGATTTACTTCATATGGATTTATTTGATTGTAGTACCATCATATCATTGAATGGAAGTAGATATTGCTTTGTTATCGTTGATGATTTTACTAGATACACATGTACTTACTTTTTAAAATATAAGGACCAAACCTTAGATACTTTCATTTCTTTTTGTAGAAGAGTTGAAAATGAAAAATCATCAACCATTAAGACAATTAGAAGTGATCATGGAGGTGAATTTCAAAATCAAAGGTTTTTAGAATTTTGTCAAGTAAGAGGATATAGACATGAGTTCTCTACTCCTAGAACACCACAACAAAATGGTGTTGTAGAGAGGAAGAACCGTGTACTTCAAGAGGTTGTATGAAGCATGCTTAATGAGTACTCACTCCCGAGTTACTTATGGGCTGAAGCTGTAAATACAGCTTGCTATGTGCAAAACAGAGTCCTCGTCCATAGGTTTTTAGGGAAGACTCCCCATGAACTTTGGTTTGGGAAACCACCTACGGTTAAACACCTTAGGGTGTTTGGCTGTAAGGTATTCATCCTATACACCAAAGATCACCTTGGAAAGTTCACGGCTAAGGCTGATGAAGGGATACTAGTCGGGTACTCCCTCGTTAGTAAAGCCTACCGAGTCTACAACAAGAAATCTAGATTAGTTGAAGAGTCTTCTGATGTGGTCTTTGAAGAAATTCCTAAATCAACTGACCAATCAGAAAATGTAGAAGGAGTTCAACTCGAACTTAGGAGACTAAGTTTGAATGAAACTCCAAGTGTTGTTGATGGTGATGAGTCTGATGATGGTGAAACTAGACAACCCATTGATCAGCCGGATTCTGAGGCTGAACTTGTGTCTAGTGAACCCGTTCAAGAAGCACCATCAACTCCTAGGCAAACTAGATTAGCCTCTAGTCATCCCCAAGATCAGATTGTTGGAGACATCCATCAGGGGGTTAGAACTAGATCATTCTTTCGGAATGAGGCTAATGAAGTTGCCCTAATTTTCGAAATGGAACCTAGGAAAATTGATGAAGCATTAAATGATCCCGATTGGATCATTGCAATGCAAGATGAACTAGGTCAATTCGAAAGGAGTCAAGTTTGGGACTTAGTCCCTCGACCCAAGAAGACCACCATTATTGGAACCAAATGGGTCTTCAAGAACAAATTGAACCATAAGGGAGAAATCATTAGGAACAAGGCACGCTTGGTAGCCAAAGGCTATAATCAAGTTGAAGGCCTTGATTATGATGAGACCTATGCTCCCGTGGCACGATTAGAGTCCATCCGATTGATGCTCGCATTTGCAGCACATCGTGGCTTCAAATTATATCAAATGGATGTCAAATCGGTCTTCCTAAATGGTTTGATTAGAGAAGAGGTCTACGTCGAACAACCTCCGGGGTTTGAGAATACCAAATTCCCAAACCACGTGTTCAAGCTCAAAAAGGCACTTTATGGCCTTAAACAAGCACCCCGGGCTTGGTATGAGCGGTTGTCGATATTTTTGATTGAGAAGGGCTTCGTTAGAGGCCAAATAGACCTTACACTATTTCTGCGGAGAGATAGTGACGATATATTTGTAGCCCAAGTATATGTCGATGACATAATCTGTGGCTGAAACAATAAGGGCTATTTAAATGAGTTCATTGGACACATGGAAAGTGAGTTTGAAATGAGTCTAGTGGGAGAGTTGACTTTCTTCCTTGGACTTGAAATCAAGCAAACCCGAGATGGTATCCATGTGCACCAATCAAAGTATACACAAGAAATGCTTCGAAAATTCAATATGAGTGATTCAAAAGAGGTAACCACTCCCATGGCCACAAACACAAGATTAGACAATGATGAGAGTGGTAAACCGGTTGATTTAACTCAATATCGAAGCATGATAGGTAGTTTGCTATACCTCACAGCTAGTGCGCTAGGTATCAAGTTTGTGCCAAGGAATCTCACTTAATTGCTGTTAAGCGAATTTTGAGATACCTCAAGGGCACAATTGGTGTAGGTCTTTGGTACCCCCGTACCGAATCATTTGATTTAATTGGCTACACGGATTCCGATTACGCTGGATGTAAGTTGGACCGAAAGAGCACAAGTGGGGGTTGCCAATTCTTAGGTTCGTCCTTAGTAAGTTGGTCGAGTCGGAAGCAATATTGTGTTGCTCTTTCCACTACCGAGGCGGAATATATCGCCATGGGAGAGAGTGTATCGCAATTGTTGTGGATGATTCATACCTTAGAGGACTATGGATTGAGTTACAAGGGTGTCCAAGTGTTGTGTGATAACATTAGCACAATTAACCTAACCAAGAATCCAGTCCATCACTCTAGGACCAAACACATTGAAGTAAGACACCACTTCATTAGGGATCATGTGTCTAGGGGAGATATTGTACTCTCACATGTAGAGTCCAAATCAAACCTAGCCGACATTTTCACTAAACCACTTCCCAAAAATGAATTTAGTTTTCTAAGACGGGAGTTGGGAATGTGTCGCGCTTCATAGTTTTTCAATTTGCATTCAAACCCTCTATGATTATTTCAAATTGTTGGGGAACAATTGGGTAACTTTGGGACATCTCACACAAACTATAAGGTTTACAAAACGTTTTTGTTGCTAGATATGGGGTGAGATGTTAGGATCAACTCAATTTCTCAAAATGTCATGCATCCCTTGAGAAATTAAGTTGACGAGATAATAATCACGGTGGTGACCAAGTATGGGGAAAACCAATGCATAACATATGTGTATTTGGCTCCATGATCATACTTGGACATTCCAATCAAGGAAACTTGATTGGAAACTTGATTTGATACAAACTTATTGAAATTGCTTGAATGATTGTTGATTGAGTTTGACTCCATTTGGATGGATCAAAGTGATTGTTGAACCTATAAGGACCTTTGATCTTGTTCAAGGGATCAATTTTAGTCATGAGATCATGTCCAAGTTCGATAAATTTCACCGATCTCGTTGGAAAGTTTCAGAAATTCTGAAACTGAACATTTCAGTTCGTATCAGGGAGTATCAGGAACCCTGATCGGTCACCGGACCNTTAGTAAGTTGGTCGAGTCGGAAGCAAATTGTGTTGCTCTTTCCACTACCGAGGCGGAATATATCGCCATGGGAGAGAGTGTATCGCAATTGTTGTGGATGATTCATACCTTAGAGGACTATGGATTGAGTTACAAGGGTGTCCAAGTGTTGTGTGATAACATTAGCACAATTAACCTAACCAAGAATCCAGTCCATCACTCTAGGACCAAACACATTGAAGTAAGACACCACTTCATTAGGGATCATGTGCTAGGAGATATTGTACTCTCACATGTAGAGTCCAAATCAAACCTAGCCGACATTTTCACTAAACCACTTCCCAAAAATGAATTTAGTTTTCTAAGACGGGAGTTGGGAATGTGTCGCGCTTCATAGTTTTTCAATTGCATTCAAAACCCTCTATGATTATTTCAAATTGTTGGGGAACAATTGGGTAACTTTGGGGATATCTCACACAAACTATAAGGTTTAACAAAAACGTTTTTGATTGCTAGATATGGGGTGAGATGTTAGGATCAACTCAATTTCACAAAATGTCATTGCATCCCTGAGAAATTAAGTTGACGAGATAATAAATCACGGTGGTGACCAAGTTATGGGGAAAACCAATGCATAACATATGTGTATTTGGCTCCATGATCATGCTTGACATTCCAATCAAGGAAACTTGATTGGAAACCCGAATTTGATACAAACTTAATTGAAATTGCTTTGAATGATTGTTGATTGAGTTTGATTCCATTTGGATGGATCAAAGTGATTGTTTGAACCCATAAGACCTTTGATCCTTGTTCAAGGATCAATTTTAGTCATGAGATCATGTCCAAGTTCGATAAATTTCACCGGATCTCGTTGGAAAGTTTCAGAAATTCTGAAACTGAACATTTCAGTTCGTATCAGGGAGTATCAGGAACCCTGATCGGTCACCGGACCGATCAGGCATAGGGATGATCGGTCCCCGGACCGATCTGGCTCCTTCCTGTGGTGATCGGTCCACAGACCGATCAGCGAGGCGAGCCGTGACCTTCCGGAATTTGACTAAGTGTACTGAGCTAGCCTGGATCGGTCCCTGGACCGATCTGGCACCCTATGGTGATCGGTCCACAGACCGATCAGGGAGCATAGCAGTTTTCCTCCAGACCCTACTGTTCGTGTACTGATCGGTCAACCGACCGATCAAGAGCGCGTCTGATCGGTCACCCGACCGATCAGGATCCGCTCAGTCCGATCAGGCTGTAGCCTGATCGGTCTGGGTGCGGTCAGATCGAACGATGATCCGTTCAGATGCATTAAATTCTAGTTGGTGGACCGATCCACCAACCGATTAACTTCGCGAAAACCTCTTATCGGCCGAACCCTAGCGCCGAAAACCTCCCACTCGCGCATCCTTTGCTTCGTGCGAAATCTCCTCAGTGCCTTCCCCTTCCTCTTGCGAGTGAGCTCTTGCGGCTCTGAGAAGATCTTCCGAGTCCCGTGACGTCTCTCTCTCGCGGAACAACCTTGCGACTAGTTCTTGCGCCGGGAGTCTCTTCCTGTGCACGTTTTCTTCCCCTCAAAACTTCAAGAATCTCTTCAATGGAACCGAAGTAAGTGTTTGGCTTCGTTTTTCTTTTCAAAACGCTCATGAACTATGTGTTGTGAAGCTAATCATATTTTGGTTTTGCTCTTGTTCTTACTGTTGTACCGTGATCCTATGATCTTGGCCCGTGACCTTACTTTCTCACCTTATGTCTATGATCAAATCTATCTACCTTTTGATTGGGTATCATCTTATATGATCGATTCTTGTTTTGTATGATCGATCTTATCAAACAAATTGTTTACATCATGTGTATGACCAATTCGAATCTATAGAAAGTCTTCCAAGGGCAAGGACGTTGCTGAGGGCAGCGCGAGGGGGAAAGCCCCTTCCTCCTCTGCCCCTTCCAGAAGGCCACAGCCGTCTTCTAACTCCCGATTCCCGAATGCGGCCTGTGAACAGGCCTTTCAAGCAAGGACCTTCAAACTTTTACCCTGTCGATCCATTGATATTCCCTTCCAAACTGAGTACTGCCCCTCTGTCATGGAGATTGTCACTTATTACAATCTGGGTTTTCTTCTTTCCTTAGTACGGACCATAAATTACGACCTTGTCTCGGAGTTTTACAATAACCTACAACAAGGTCCTCAAGGGGGTTTCGAGTTCACTACTCGTGTCGGAAAAATGAACCTTGATTTTTCATATGAGATTTTAGCCGAATACTTAGGTGGTCGACGATCACCTAACCTCTATTCGCTTTATCCCGAGCTCCCTGATCCTCTACTGGCCCCGTTTTCAGATGTTACCCCTGACTCTATCTATCAGCACTTCTTTGGTCATCCTCGCCCTGCCGGGCTTGACGAATTGGGTCCAGTTTTCCCCACTTTTACAGCCCTCCACCTTGCTCCAGCTGATTATGTCCTTTTCAAAATCATCACAAATTGCATTTTACCCATTACTTCAAAGCCGTTGGCCGAGATCCGACCCTATCACTGCCTCATGCTCTACGGCATGCATTGCCGGATGGACTTTGATATCATGGAGAGCATTTTTCAGTCTATCCTATCCTACCGTGAGCCTAGCCATCGCACGGTTTATATGTCTTTTGGTCACATCATCACTGATTGGCTTATGTCAGTTGGTGTTGACGTCACCAAAGGCAGGACCATGCCCATGGTTAAGAAAGATTGTCGTTTGGGCCGGCGAGCTTTTGCAAACTCTGGTATTATCATTCATGAGCGTGATGGGGTCTTGGTGTGGAAGGATGGATGCGGACTTGGTGAGCTGCCTGGCGGAGCACCACATTTTCAGGCACCACACGAGGCTCCTCCTGCTGACGACGAGTATGACGACGAGCCGGAGCCTGATCTTCGCTGGCAGATCGCGGAGCTGGATCAGACCTTCCAGCAGGATTTTCAGTTGCGAGAGGCTTACCGCGAGGAGACCCGATCACGGTTCAGCTCTATTGAGCACAGATTGACAGCGATTGAGACTGACGTCTCTGGGACCCGTGCCCTCCAGCAGACATGGTATGATGAGTGGCGCAGCCACACATTTCCAGGAGGTGCACCTTCATCGAGTACTGCACCAGGGTCCTTTGCTCCTACTGATGCGACGATGGATGACCTTATGCACGATGACGACCCACCAGCTGATCATTGAGCTTGGATGTTTATTGTCTCTTTTCATGATGTGTGTACTTGACCTGTTTGACTTTTGGACTGTATGCCCTTGACTTGCTTAGTGTGGCTTTGTGCCACACGTATTTGGATTTCGATGCCTGTGACTTGCATCGTGTTATGTCTTAGGATATTTTATGACCTACTCTTTATGATGCTGATGTATGTTTTATCCTACTTGATGATGCTAGATGACTACTATTTGAAATCGTGCTATATTGCCATGATTATGTTTTTATCTCATGATAGTATGCTTATTGTTGATGCCATGTTGATTATCTGTCTATTATCTGCATGCTTGCTACATTGCTATGTTCATGTCTATGCTACCATGCTCATATGATACATATGTCTGTTTCGCCATTTGATATATTTTTGCCATATGTGGTCGTATGATTATCGATAGTCAATCATATTCTTGTTAATTTGAGATACCCCTAGGGTTGAGGGGGAGTTTGGTTTAAACTTATCAGCCCTTCTAGCCCCTTTTTGGTGTTCGACAAAGGGGGAGAGTGTTGGTTGGTTAAGTTTAGGATGATCATGTTGTAGGGGGAGGATCCTGATTCCCCTATGATTCTGGATTTGAGGAAATGGATTGAGAATCCCTAAACATAGATCGGGTTGTCAAACAACAAAAAGGGGGAGATTGTTGATGCAGTCTGGCCCTGATTGTTGTTTTGGTGTTGACACCGATTTAAGTTTAGGTTGATGATTATTGATTATGATTAAGCACTGATCGGGGATCAGGCATGGTATGGAAAATCCTAGTCTGAAGGGCTAGGTGTTGGAAAATCCTAACCTGGAGGGTTAGGTGTTGAAAATCCTAGCTTGGAGGGCTAGGTGTATGAAAAGTCCTAATTCGGAAGAGGTGGGTGAAAAGTCCTAGCTTGGAGGGCTAGGTGAAAAGTCCTAACTTGGAGGGTTAGGTGCAAATTCCCATCTTGGAGAATTAGGTGAAAAAGTCCTGGCTTGGAGGGTCAGGTCCTAGCTTGGAGGGCTAGGTTTGGAAAGTCCTAATCCGGAAGAGTTGGGTGAAAAGTCCTAGCTTGGAGGGCTAGGTGAAAAGTCCTAGCTTGGAGGGCTAGGTGAAAAGTCCTAACTTGGAGGGTTAGGTGCAAATTCCCAACTTGGAGGTTAGGTGAAAAATCCTTAGCTTGGAGGGCTAAGGTGGAAGAGAACTTAGCTTGGAGGGCTAAGTTTACGTCCCTGAATCGGTCTGGTGATCGGTCAGGGAAGCTGGCACGCTGCCCTGTTGTGGATCGGTCTGGTGACCGATCCAGCAACGACTGATTGGTCTGGTGACCGATCAGGGAGCACACAGTGAGGTTGGGAACCTACTGTACTGCTCCTGATCGATCCGGTGACCGATCAGGGAGTGTGTGTTTCACCTACTGCTTGGCTCCTGATCGGTCGGGTGACCAATCAAGGAGCGAACAGTTAAGGTTGAATTCCCTTGCTGATCTGAACCTGATCGGTCTGAAGACCGATCAGGATCACTGTGCAAATCGTTCCGGAGAACGATCCAGCATCGCAGGTTCCTCACTATGATCGATCAGGCTCTAGCCTGATCGGTCTGGTCATGATCTGATCGGTCTGGTGACCGATCAGGAGGCTGCCTGATCGTTCTGGTGACCGATCAGGAGGTCTAGACTGCGAAGCTCAGAAATCGCCTAAGAAAGGGGTGGATCGTTCGGGTGATCGATCCACAACCTGGGATCGATCCAGGAGAAGTCACAAAGAAATCGCGATTTCTAATTGAGCGTTGGGGACCGATCAGGACGAAGCCTGATCGGTCTGGACCTAGCCTGATCGGTCTGGTGACTGATCAGGAGTCGCTCTGATCGGTCGGGTGACCGATCACTTTAATTCAAATTGCACTGTCAGACGCTCTGATCGCGTCTGACCGTATCCGATTCGCTGATGATTGCCTCTGATATTTGATTTACTGTGTGATATACTGCTCTAACAGTCTGATTAAGCTGCAGGTGACAGGGGAGGATTCAAACACTCAAGGAGAAGTCAATGGAGGCTTTCCTTGGAGCAGGTTTGTCCATTTCTCATCTCAGGTTGCAACGGCTGGAGCTGCAGGACTGAAGCCGCTGACTGAAGCTTGGCTGAGGGAGCTCAGGAAGTTCAGTAAGGGTTCAGTGGTAGCTGGCGTTGGCAGTGAGGCAGCTAGAGGCTGCTGGAGATGAGGTCACTTGATGCTTAGTGGAGAAACAAAAAGGGACGAGAGACAGCTTCGGTGAAGCAGAGTTCTACAACTTGTGTTTTGACTTCTTGCCGCCCTGAGTTCTCCACAACTGCTTGCTGTGTTCTTGAAGTTTCCATCATTCTGAGCAAGCGATCGAGAAGCAACCAATCTTTACTTGAGAGCTTGAAGGAGAGAACAAGTAGCTTGGAGTCCGACAGTGGGAAGACACGAAGAAGGGTTCTTGCGTGAGATCGCCACTGGGTGGAGCTCAGGGAAGCTAGCTGTGTTCTTGTCCTTGCTAAGTGTTTGAGTAAGATCTTTCTCGTAGTTTCTTTATGCTTAAGCTTTATCCTGATTGAAACGCTGTGGAGAGGTTTCTCCACCGAGAAGGAGGTTGCATTATATCCGGTGAAACCGGGGCTTGATCTGCCGACGATCAAGGGATCGCCCACCTTAAGGGCACGCCAAGGAGTAGGGGCAAGTTATCCCCGAACCTTGTAAATTCTCCTGTTAGCGATCTTGCTAATCTTGCTAGTTAGTTTTCTGTTTTAGTTTCTGCACTTTCTGTTTTTCATACTTCCGCTGTGCTACTAACAACTTCAAGTGCAGAAACTTGCTAACTTCGTGAAGTGAAAAGTGATTGGCTATATTCACCCCCCCCTCTCTAGCCATCCCGTTTCCAACATTTGACAAGCTTCACATTTGGCCACGAACTGGAGGGTGTCGACTTGGAGAGTGGGCCAAAAGTACCCTGTCAGGATAATCTTTCTAAACAGAGATCTTCCCCTACTATGGCTTCCGCATATGCTTTCATGTACTTCCCGCATCACGTAGTCAGCCTCCTCCGTTCCGACACATTTGAGGAGTGGCCGAGCAAAGACCCTCCTGTATAGTTGGTCGCCGACCAGCTTGAATCTGGCCGCCCGGTGGTGGAATAGTCGGCTCCCTAGTCCATGCTCGGAACATTCCCGCTGCATAAGAACTCCACATATAGATCCCTCCAATCAGTCCTGGTGTCACCTTCTGCGTCCTCTCCAATCTGTGCTACCGTCTCTTCCAGGGTGCTAGGTTCATTCAGCTGCCAGGTTGAAATGAGCTAGCCAGTTTGGCTAATTCGTCGGCCTTGGCATTGTCTGCCCTCGAAATCTTCTGCAAGATAACCTCAGTGAAGGAAGCCTTCAGCTGCTCGTAAAGGACCACATACTTCTGCAGGCGCTCGCACCTGACTTCGAAGTCACCCTTTATTTGTTGTGCCACAAGCTGGGAATCCGAGTGTATAATAACCCGAGTAGCCCCCATGTGCTTGGCTGCTTACAGGCCTGCCAGGATCGCCTCGTATTCAGCTTCATTGTTGGTAGCTTTGAAGTGGAGCCGGATGGATAAATGTAACGTGTCCCCCCGAGGGAAACCATTAACACCCCGACCCCGTTGTGCTGGTTGTTGGAAGACCCATCTGTAGGATCGATGCACGTGAGAGGGGGGGTGAATCACGTGACTTTTTTTTTAAAAAAATTAGAGCGCTTTAAAAAGCGTGCACAGCAGAAAAAATAAAACCCGAACGAAAAACCAATACAAACGACACAGGTAGTTTTACTTCGTTCGGAGCCTTCGGCGACTCCTACTCGAAGGCCCAGGTCCCTCGGACCTTTCCATTGGGCAATCCACTAAAACTCTCTACCGGTAAACCCCGATAGAGTAGGCGAGTACAAAAGAATTGAAAGTGTGACAACCCCACACTTTCAAGTAATTAAATGCAAGAAATAAAAATTGCGTTACCCAACAACTTAGAAGATCTCCTAGATGGGCTCAGATGTTGGGGTTGAAGTTCCGGCAGCGATCAAACGTGAACACGTCGTAGCTTGGACCGCAGCAGGAGAGTTTGGAAGAGAGAGCACTTGAAAAGCCTTTTTTTCAGAAAAATATTTCGATGTCCCTTCAAGCTCTACAGCCAGGCTTTTTATAGAGGGGCTCTCGAGCTTTTTGGTTCTTATCCAGATCCTATTCACGTGTGCTCCTTATCCAATATTTAGCAATTAAAAATTAATTCAAAGGAGACTTTGTTTCTATCCTCATGCTTCACCGAAAAATATGAATTAATAAACAATTAAATAAGATGTAACAAAATGGATAGGAATTAATTTAACAAGAAGTGAACAAGTTTTAGCAAATTAAAAATTAATTCAAAGGAGATTTGTTTCTATCCTCATGCTTCACCGAACAAAGCATGAATTAATAAACAATTAAATAAGATGTAACTAAGTAATTAAACAAAATGGATAGGACTTAATTTACACAAGAAGTGTTTTGTAGCTTAGTCCATATATCAAACAAACCCTGTAAGATAATGTTATCAAATATATTGGAGTAAAATATATTCATAGTTAATTAGACCCTGTCTCCTAGACCAGGATCTAACCAGGCCTCAACTTAGATCACCCAAATGGGTCTAAATTGGACCGCGCCTAAAGTCCCATAAATGGACTCGTCCTCACTGGTTCGCTCCTCCAGTGACTTACCTCACTTACCCTTTGTGCAGCTTTACTTGACTTCTTGACCCACCAGGACTTCCTGCCAAGGCTCAACCACTCTGGTCTTCCTGCCAAGTCTCAACCAACTTGGTCTTCAGCCAGTTGTCAGGTCCCGCGGACCCAACTGGACTTCCCGCCAGGACTCAACCATCCTGGACTTCAGCCTGGTGTCTGGTCCTAAGTCTTTCAACCCTGCACACTTAGTAAAGAGGTTAAAAACCAACAACCCTAACTTTAACCACTTTGTCATACATCAAAACCCGAGTTTGACCGTTAGTGCAAACTGCACCAACAATCTCCCCCTTTTTGATGTATTGACAACTCAGGTTAAAGTTAGAAAAAAACAGCAGATATGAACTTGCATAAACATGCAAACAATATAACACAAGCATAGGTATGAAAGTTGCAGCACACAAGCAGATATGAAAGCAGAGGTAAATAAATGTGAAATAAGCATGCTGTTTGCAATTTTCTTGCAATTTTCTAACCCTTTTACCCTACTCTCCCCCTTTGTCATTCATCAAAAAAGATATAAGCATAACAAGTTTAAGGGAGTAGAAATATAGGCTAAGTGTTAAAAAAAACTAGTCTTAAATCTATTAACTTAGCTTTCAAAAAAAATTTCTTTCAAAAAAGATTTTTTTCAGAAAATATAATATCAATCTTAATCAACAAAAATATTTTTAGGGATTAGCTGGAACTCCCTCTCAATCTTTATCAACTTTTATCAAAATTTTCAAATGTGTTTTGTCAAAAATGACATTTTGAAAAAGTATTTTGACCTCTGCTCCCCCTGGACCACGTAATGATTGTGGTCCCTTTTCATGTGTCTAACCCTAGTTACTGACTAACTATCTAGATGATAGTAGTGTTCACTGGGTTAGTCAAGTCAAGTAATAATGTCTAGCTCAGATTTTAGTGCAAGACTACTTGACTTGATCACTGTAATGTTGGTATTTTACGCCCAGACTTACTGTGATGCACTGACTTAAGCATTCGGAAGTCCAGGCAGTATCCTATGCATCTCACAACCGTTCTATGTTTTTGCAAACACAAACAAGTTAATCTTAATGTGTTTTGTGAGATGCGGCTACCTAAATCTATAGGTTCATGCAATTCTAGGGGTCAAGCTTAGGCTAAGTCTGCCAGTTTTGAAAATCAAATTTTGAAAGACAATAAAGTTCTTGAAAAACAAGTTTGAAAAGTCCGTGTTTAAGTTAAATTTTGAAAGACAATAAACTTTTGAAAAACAAGTTTGAAAAATCCATGTTTTTAAACTCACAAGCTTAATTAGTTAAACCAAAAGTCAACTTAAGCTTATCAGGTCAGTCCTAGTCTATAACACACATTCCTATTAACCTTCTTAAGTTGCTAAATTCAGATTCAGGAAGTGGTTTGGTAAATATATCAGCTAGGTTAGACTTAGATTCAACATGGTTAAGTTCAATTTCTCCTTTATTTACATGATCTCTGACAAAATGGTGTTTGATTTCTATATGTTTGGTCCTAGAGTGGTGGATTGGGTTTTTGGTTAAATTGATTGAACTTAGGTTATCTATAAAAATTTTGACTTGTTTAAAATCTAAGTGAAGGTCCTTTAGGGTATGCATCATCCAGAGTAGTTGGGCTACACACTCACCCATAGCTATGTACTCAGCTTCAGTGGTGGATAGGGCAACACAGTGTTGTTTTCTGCTAAACCAACTAACTAGTGAGGGTCCTAGAAGTTGGCATCCACCACTGGTACTTTTTCTGTCTAATTTACAGCCAGCATAGTCTGAGTCAGAATATCCAATAAGCTCAAACTGGGCTGTTCTAGGGTACCAAATTCCTAATCTTTCTGTTCCTTTAAGGTACCTAAATATTCTTTTAACTAGGGTTAGGTGTGACTCTTTAGCACATGTTTGATACCTAGCACACATACTAACTGCAAAAAGAATATCAGGTCGACTTGCAGTTAAGTAAAGTAGGCTTCCTATAGCACTTCTATAGTACTTAAGGTCAACAGGTTTGCCTTTTGGGTCACTATCTATAGTTTGATTGGTAGCCATTGGTGTCTTAATCTCTTTTGTATTATCCATTCCAAATTTTCTAAGTAGTTCTTTTGTGTATTTTTGTTGATAGACAAAGGTACCCTCACTGGTCTGTTTTATTTGTAGCCCTAAAAAGAAAGTTAATTGACCTACTAAACTCATTTCAAATTCAGTTTCCATTATCGTTGTGAAATCTTGTAAAAAGTCTGAGTTAGTTGAGCCAAATACTATATCATCTACATATACTTGGGCTACAAAAATATCATTTTTTAGGGTTTTAACAAATAGTGTTGGGTCAATTTTGCCTTGGTTAAAACCTTTTGAAACTAAGTAGTTAGACAGTCTTTCATACCAGGCCCTAGGTGCTTGCTTAAGTCCATATAGGGCTTTCTTAAGTCTAAAGACATAGTCAGGGTGTTCTAAGCTTTCAAAACCAGGGGGTTGACCTACATAAACCTCTTCTTTAATTAGGCCATTTAGGAAGGCTGACTTAACATCCATTTGATAAAGCTTAAATCCCTTATGGGCTGCATAACTTAAGAGCATTCTAATGGATTCAAGTCTAGCTACAGGGGCATAGGTTTCATCATAATCAAGACCTTCTACTTGGCTAAACCCCTTAGCTACTAGCCTAGCCTTATTTCTTACTGTTTCACCTTGTTCATTAAGTTTATTTCGAAAAACCCATTTGGTTTCAATAAACTTTTTGTTTTTAGGTAAGGGTACTAAATCCCAGACTTGACTACGTTCAAATTGAGCTAACTCCTCTTGCATGGCAATGATCCAATCAGGGTCAAGTAAGGATTCTTCTATAGACTTAGGTTCAATTTTGGAAATCAGAGCTATCTGACTAAGATTTCTAAAGGCTGATCTAGTCTGAACCCTTAGTTCTGGATCACCTATGATTTGATCAGTTGGGTGGGCTGAGCTAACTCGAACAGTTCTGGGTTGGTTAGGTTCAGTTTCAGGTGTGGGTTCAGTTAGATCATCGTTTTGGTCCTCAATTGGCCTTTCATCAGGGTTAGTACTGGATCTAACAAAGTCAATTGGTTGGTAGGTGGTTTGATCAGAGTTATTTGGGTCAGATTTTTCATCAAATTTTACATTTGTAGTTTCTTCAATTTTTAGGGTAATTTTGTTATAAACTCTATAGGCTCTACTGGAAAGGGAATAACCTACAAAGATACCTTCCTCAACCTTAGAAGTAAATTTTCCTAAGTGTTCTCTAGTATTTAAGATATAGACTTTACATCTAAATACTTTAAGGTATTTAATGTTAGGTTGTTTGTTATAATAGATTTCAAAGGAGGTCTTTCCTAGGTTTTTAATTATAGTTATTCTATTTTGTACATAACAAGCTGTACTAACAGCCTCAGCCCAAAGGTATTTAGGTGAGTTGTATTCATTTAGCATTGTTCTAGCTGCTTCTTGTAGTATTCTATTTTTTCTTTCTACAACTCCATTTTGTTGAGGTGTTTTAGGGCAAGAGAATTCGTGATGGTAGCCATTTTCTAGACAAAATTGATTAAATTTGTGATTTTTGAATTCTCCGCCATTATCGCTCCTAAGTCTTTTGATTTTAATCCCTTTTTCATTTTCTGTTAATTTACAAAATTGAGTGAGTGTATCAAAAGTTTCATCTTTATTTTTTAAGAATTTTACCCAGGTAAATCTTGAATAGTCATCTATAATTACTAGGCAGTATAGGTTCCCATTAATTGATTTAACCCCATGTGAGTCAAATAGGTCTAGGTGAATTAATTCCAGAATTGACTTGGTTTGAGTTTGATTAGTTGGTTTGTGGGTTGACCTAGTTTGTTTTCCTTGTTGACAAGCATTACATAAGGTTGACTCAAGGTTAGATAACTTTGGTAGGCCTCTAACTAAACCATTTAGTTTAGGTAGTTTTCTGAAGTGAGTGTGTGAAAGTCTCCTATGCCAGAGCCAAGTCTCATCCTTATGGGTTAAGAGGCAGTTTTCTAAGGGACAGGTTAACTTAATTTCATAAATGTTATTGTGCCTAAGTCCTCTAAGTGTGATGTTTGGGTTGTCATTGTGTTTGATCAGACATTCATTGGATAGGAACCTAACCTTATAACCAGTGTCACACAATTGGCTAATGCTTAGTAAATTGAAGTTGAAATTTTCAACAAGTAATACATTTGTTATTATGAAATCAGACTCAAGTTCAATATTGCCTAGGCCAATTACCTTAAGTTTACCGTTGTTTCCAAAAGCAACGGTCCCTAGTCTTTTGTACTTGAGTTCTGTAAATTTGGTGGGATCCCCAGTCATGTGTCTGGAGCATCCACTGTCAATGATCCATTTGTTTTCCTACAGTTAAGTAAAAGGTTTAGACCTTAGGTTAAGTTTTTGAATTTTAAAAAAATTTAAGAAGATTTAAAAACTTTAGTTTGAATTTTAAATTTGAGTTATGTTAATTTTGATTTTGAATTTGATTTTTATTTTTGAATTTGAATTTTATTTGAATTTGAATTTTATTTTTTGAATTTGAATTTGAATTTTAATTTTTGAAATTTAATTTTAATTTTTGAATTTTAATTTTAATTTTTGAATTTGAATTTTATTTTTGAATTTTAATTTTAATTTTTAATTTGAATTTGAATTTGAATTTTTGAATTTGAATTTTATTTTTTGAATTTGAATTTGACTTTTAATTTTTGAATTTGAATTTTATTTTTTGAATTTGAATTTGAATTTTAATTTTTGAATTTTAATTTTAATTTTAATTTTTTGAATTTGAATTTGAATTTAAGTTTGAAAGTTGAGTTATCAATCAATAATTTGAATTTGGTTATCCTTATTCATCTCACTCGGCCTAAGTCATCAATCAAGGGAGTCCTATGATTTTGTGAGATGATTTTGAGTTTGATTAGAAAAGTTAACTTGACCTTGTGTTAGATCCAAGTTTAACAAGTAGTAATTTAAAAGTACACTTCAATAATTGGCTTCCAGGCCATGGCGAGGCACAGTGGCCTTCTTTGGCCGAAGCCTTATTGGAGCAACAACCATTTTCTAGGCAAAGCCGCTTAAAGAAGTTGGACTTTTAACTTACTCATTGAAAACCCTGGTACTAAATAGTACAAGAGTCAAATTAACTTTGAAGCTAGTCCTAAGTGCCCACCTGGGCAAAGGCTGATTTTGAGGTGCCAACTAGTTTGGAGCCTCCCCCTAAATTGTAGACTGGGTGTCTAGGGTCAATGTAATGGATGTCCCTTTTTGGGACATAAAATTGATTCTGACCTACTTGCTTTGTTAGATAAGCTTTCGGAACCCACGCTTTTCGTTGATTTTTGCGGGGGTGGATAAAGGAGATAAAGGATCTTTGGGTCGATCTTGATTTATATCCTATCCCAGATTTGTTGTACATGCCCTTTTGTGATCCAAGAATAAGGTCAAGGTTCTTGGATCGGGTTGTGAAAGTTGCTAGTAGATCCTTAAGTTTTAGGACTTCGCCCTTTAGGGTTGAGTTTTCAGTTTCAAGCTCAATTAATTTTTGATTTTGAGTTTGTTCAGTTAATGTTCTGGTATTAATTAATTGCTCCTTAAGGTCTTGATTTTCCTTAAGGAGCTGGTCATTTCTAGATTCAGATGCAAGCAATTTTTTATTTAAAGCAGAGATAATCTTAAAAAAATTTTGATTAACTGAATCTAAATATACCTTAGTCGAGTCATCCGAAAAGAGTCCGATCTCTTGACTCGACTCGTATTTGGAATCTTCGTCGTGCTCTGAGTCTGACCCGGGTCCGGTTGCCATTAGTGCAAGATAGTTTGAGTTCCTTGGTGGTTCATCGTCGGAGTCGTCTGTGCTGTCGTCCCAAGTGGCTTGAAGAGCCTTCTTCTTCTTATTCTTCTTGGGTTGATTCTCCTTTTTGTAGGGGCATTCGTGTTTGAAGTGTCCTTTTCTGTTGCAGCCGAAGCAGGTTATTTTACTTTTGTCTTCACTGCTGGTGGGCTTCATTATCCTCTGGAGGTCCTTTCTTGAGAACTGGCTTTTCTTTTTGGCGAAGACCTTTCTTACTAGGTTGACCATTTGTTCCTCATCATCTGAGTCTGAGTCTGACTCTTCTTCTGATTCTTGAATTTTCTTCTTTGACTTGCCTTCTTTTGAGGAACCTGCAAATAAGGCAAACCCTTTCTCGGCCTTGGCATTAGTCTGTTCGTGCAGTTCTAATTCACAAAACAATTCATCTAAATTAATTTTAGAAAGGTTCCTAGAAATTTTATAAGCATCTATAATAGATGCCCATAGTGAATTTCTAGGGAACGCATTTAAAGCATACCTTATGATGTCTCTGTTTTCTTGTTTGTGCCCGATTAGGTGGAGTCCATTTAGTATGTCCTTGATCCGGGCGTGAAGTTGGCTTGCAGATTCTCCTTCCTGCATTTTTATGTTAAATAACTTATTTAAAAGTAAATCCCTTTTTGTTACCTTTGCATCAGAGGTGCCTTCATGTAGTTCAATCAGTTTGTCCCAGAGCTCTTTGGCAGATTCAGTTGGGCCGATACGGTTCAATTCCTCTTTTGTTAGTCCGCACTGGAGGGTGTTCTGTGCCTTGTACTCAGTCTGGGCCTTTCTCTTCATATCAAGGTTCCATCTGTCAGGCTTCAGTGGTGCATTGTTTCCCTCGTCCATTGGTGGTTCGTAGCCAGATTGCACCGCGAACCATTGATCCATGTCTGTCTTTAGGTACAGCTCCATTCTTCGTTTCCAGTAAGGGAAGTCTTCCCCATTGAAGAGTGGAGGACGGGCAGTGCTAAACCCTTCACCTTGAGCCATCTGAAATAGACCACACAAAAGCTTGTCCCAAGACTAGGTCTTGGATTAGTAGTGTGGTAGGAAAAGGAGAAGAAAGAGAAAGAGCGACTCGAAATGGTGTTACACCAAATTCGAGTAAAATCAAACGAACAAAAAAAATTAATCCAAATCTAGGCAACAATACCTAATTTAGATCATGTGTAGCGAAAAACCAAAAATCGAAAAAAGAACTGGATTTCCCCCGGCTCTTATGGTGGTTGCACCGATACAGAGCGAACCTCGCTCTGATACCACTTGTAGGATCGATGCACGTGAGAGGGGGGGTGAATCACGTGACTTTTTTTTTAAAAAAATTAGAGCGCTTTAAAAAGCGTGCACAGCGGAAAAAATAAAACCCGAACGAAAAACCAATACAAACGACACAGGTAGTTTTACTTCGTTCGGAGCCTTCGGCGACTCCTACTCGAAGGCCCAGGTCCCTCGGACCTTTCCGTTGGGCAATCCACTAAAACTCTCTACCGGTAAACCCCGATAGAGTAGGCGAGTACAAAAGAATTGAAAGTGTGACAACCCCACACTTTCAAGTAATTAAATGCAAGAAATAAAAATTGCGTTACCCAACAACTTAGAAGATCTCCTAGATGGGCTCAGATGTTGGGGTTGAAGTTCCGGCAGTGATCAAACGTGAACACGTCGTAGCTTGGACCGCAGCAGGAGAGTTTGGAAGAGAGAGCACTTGAAAAGCCTTTTTTTTCAGAAAAATATTTCGATGTCCCTTTAAGCTCTACAGCCAGGCTTTTTATAGAGGGGCTCTCGAGCTTTTTGGTTCTTATCCAGATCCTATTCACGTGTGCTCCTTATCCAATATTTAGCAATTAAAAATTAATTCAAAGGAGACTTTGTTTCTATCCTCATGCTTCACCGAAAAATATGAATTAATAAACAATTAAATAAGATGTAACAAAATGGATAGGAATTAATTTAACAAGAAGTGAACAAGTTTTAGCAAATTAAAAATTAATTCAAAGGAGATTTGTTTCTATCCTCATGCTTCACCGAACAAAGCATGAATTAATAAACAATTAAATAAGATGTAACTAAGTAATTAAACAAAATGGATAGGACTTAATTTACACAAGAAGTGTTTTGTAGCTTAGTCCATATATCAAACAAACCCTATAAGATAATGTTATCAAATATATTGGAGTAAAATATATTCATAGTTAATTAGACCCTGTCTCCTAGACCAGGATCTAACCAGGCCTCAACTTAGATCACCCAAATGGGTCTAAATTGGACCGCGCCTAAAGTCCCATAAATGGACTCGTCCTCACTGGTTCGCTCCTCCAGTGACTTACCTCACTTACCCTTTGTGCAGCTTTACTTGACTTCTTGACCCACCAGGACTTTCTGCCAAGGCTCAACCACTCTGGTCTTCCTGCCAAGTCTCAACCAACTTGGTCTTCAGCCAGTTGTCAGGTCCCGCGGACCCAACTGGACTTCCCGCCAGGACTCAACCATCCTGGACTTCAGCCTGGTGTCTGGTCCTAAGTCTTTCAACCCTGCACACTTAGTAAAGAGGTTAAAAACCAACAACCCTAACTTTAACCACTTTATCATACATCAAAACCCGAGTTTGACCGTTAGTGCAAACTGCACCAACACCATCCACATAGATCTTCCACATTCCTTCAGCCTCGAACTCTGGGACAGTCTCTAGCATGAAGTCTGAGAGGGCTTGTGCTTTGATAGTGGCACAAGGCTGGTACTCAATACCGTATTCGCTTAACTCTATCGTCCATTTGATCAGCCGGCCTGAAGCTTTGGGGTTAGTGAGGACTCGCGCGAGCTGACTGTTGGTGAGGACCATGATGGGATGTGCCAAGAAGTACAGCCTTAACCTCCGGGCCATTAAGACCAGAGCATAAGCCAGCTTCTCCATCATAGTGTATCGTGTTTCGGCATCCTTTAGGAGATGTTCGAAGAAGTAAATGGGATATTGCACCATGCCTTCTTCGTGAACAAGCGCTGAGCCTACCGCTTGCTCTGCTGCAGATAGGTAGTAGACAAATAAAGTCTCCCCCTCCACCGGTTTGTAGAGGATGGGGAGCCCAGCGAGGTAGGTCTTCAGGTCCACGAAATCTTTCTCACACTGTTCATCCCACTCGAACTTGGCTGCTTTTCTCAGAATCTTGAAGAATGGTAGGGTCTTATCTGCAGATTTGGAGATGAATCTGAATAGAGCCATGATTCTTCCATTTAGCCGCTGCACTTCCTTGAAGTTGCGAGGGGATGGCATATCTAGAATAGCCTTTACTTTTTACGAATTAGCCTCGATCCCCCTCTCTGTCACCATGTAGCCCAGGAACCGGCCGCTCTACACCTCGAACAAGTATTTTGCAGGATTCAACTTCAGTTTGTTGGCCCTCAAGGGGCCAACGTCTCTTCTAAGTTGGCTATCATGTCTTTTCCCTTCTCCGTCTTGACCAAGATGTCATCCACGTGCACCTTGATGTTTCTCCTGATCTAGTGCCTAAAGACTTTGTCAATCATCCGCTGGTAAGTTGCCCCAGCATTGCGCAATCCAAAAGGCATGACATTATAGCAGTATGTGCCATCGACTGTCACAAAGTTGACTTTCACCTGTTCTTCGAGCGTGAGGGAGACTTAATGGTAGCCTTGATAAGCATCCAGCATCGAAATGAACTCGCAACCGGCCGTAGAATCTACTAACTGGTCTATTCGAGGCAAGGGATAGCAATCCTCAGGGAAGACTTATTCAAATCATGAAAATCGATACAAACCCTCCATTTACCTCCTGGCCTAGGGACGAGGACTACATTAGCTAACCAGATCGGGAATTGAACTTCTCTGATGTGCCCGACCTTTAGCAGCTTCTGGACTTCGTCCCGGATAGCCTTGTCCTGTTCTGGTGCAAAGTGCCTCCGCCTTTGCTTCGCTGGTCGGGCTCCAAGGGTAACATGCAGGTGATGCATGGCTAACGCCGAGGGAAACCCTTTGATTTCTTCGGCGGCCCAGGCGAAGACATCTCTATGACTCTGCAGGCAGTTTATAAGACGGCTTCTTAGTTCTGGTGCAAGGTTGGTGGCGATCTTCGTAACTCTCCCCTCCTGATGAGGGTGAATCTGGACCTCCTCACTCTCGACCTCCCTCCATTCTTCTTTAGGTCCTTCCTCTGCTCGCAGGTCGGCGAGATCAACTTGCAGGGCTTCGTAGGACCTCTGGTAGGACCCCTCTGGGAGGACCTCCGGAGATCACTGGGATCTCCTCTCGCTCAGAAGCCCCTTGCTGTGAAGCGGTTGGCTCCATTTATTGCTGTTGGAGCTCCTCTTTGATGGTGTTGGCCAACAAGCGATCTAGTTTCTCTTTTGTCAGGATGATGGATTGTCCCACCGGCTCTGCCATCAGTGCTCCTTCTGGTGCTTTACTGGTTTCCCATAGACGGTGTCAAACTTGTTCCGAAAGGAATCGACGTCGACTGCCATTCATCAGGGTTCAGCCCACGTGGACGCTAACACTAGAGGAAGAGCTCACACCCTGCGAGATTAACACGAGCGTTAGGGGAACATGCCGGAGGTTGTCCGACGGAGACCACTCCGACACTCAAGTCAATGCCTTGATCCAGGAGATGAAAAGAAGGCAAAAAAAGGTATGCGTAAAGTAGAGAGAGTGTAACCCCCTTACCGGACGGGTTGGAGTACCTTTTATACCTGCGGCGGCTGTCTCACGAGTTTCCACGATCTTTGCCACGTCCCCCCTGTTGGTGCTTAGATGGCTAGAGAGGGGGGTAAATGTAGCCAGACACAAATGATTACCTCTTTTTGAGATTTCTGCACTTAAGCGTTAGCAGCAACAGCGGAAGCAAAATACAGAGAGATGCAGAAATGCAGGGACAAACAGAACACTAAGACACAAATCACAAACTCTAACACGAGAATGTACAAGGTTCGGGGATAACTTGCCCCTACTCCTTGGCGTGCCTGTGAGGTGGGCGATCCCTTGATCGTCGGCAGATCAAGCCCCGGAAAATCTGAATAAATGAATCCTCCTTCTCGGTGGAGAAACCTCTCCACACAATGTCTCAACAGATATGAAATAAAAGCATAGAGACAGCAACCAGAAAGCTTACAGAGCACTCGGACAGAAGAAACTCAAGAACTCTACACCGAGCTCCACTCAGCACAAACCTCACGCAAGAACTCCCTGCTCTTCGTGTCTACTTGCTGATGGACTCGCCAAGCTCTTTTCCTCTTCCAAGCACTCAAGTATCAGAGTATATGCTCAAGCTTCAAGATTCACAGATTGCCAAAGGATGATCAAGTGTTGCAGCAAGAGCTGAAGAGTTGAAGAGATCAAAGTTGTTTCAGAGTCTTCTTCGCTACTCGCTCTTAAGCCTCTGCCCAAAACCCAGGTCACGGACGCTCCTCTGCAGCTGCTCATCTGAAACAGCCCAGCTACCCTGATCTCTCCTAGACTCCCTGAGCTCTCCTCAGCCGAGCCCCAGTCAGCTTCTCAGTAGTGCAATCGTCCGTTGAAACCTGAGAAGAGGAAAATGTCAAAACTGTGGCATCGAAAGATCTCAGTTGACCCTCCTCCACTACTTGAAATCATCCCTGCATCACCTGCACACTTAACAGAGGTTTAGCAAATGAAATCAAACTTGCATCAATAATAGCAGAGGAAATCAGAGCGAAATCAGTAGTGTTCAGAGCGCGATCAGAAGTCTGACAGCGTATTTGAATTAAAGTTTTCAGTTACTGATCGATCACCCGACCGATCAGAGAAGACCCTGATCGGTCATCGGACCGATCAGGGTAAGCCCAGACTGATCAGGCTCCATCCTGATCGGTCCACGGTGAGAAATCTGGGATCGCGACATCTAGTGATCGGTCACCAGATCGATCACAGGTCGTGGATCGGTCACCTGACCGATCCACCCCTTTGCTGAGGGTTTCTTCAGCTTAGGAGGCCAAACCCACTGATCGGTCACCTGACCAATCAGGTTGTGGCCTGATCAGTCTGGTGACCGATCAGGTCACTCCCTGATTAATCAGGAGCCTTCCTGATCGGTCGGGATGAGCAGTGTCGCGACACTTTAATCGGTCAAGCGTCCGACCTAATTTCTCACAAAACCTACTGACCTCTCCCTGATCGTTCACCAGAACGATCAGGAGCCGAACAGAAGCCAAACAAAATGCTTCTGTTCTCTCCCTGATCGGTCACTAGACCGATCAGACTTCTCTAGATCGGTCACCAGACCGATCCACAATAAGGAGTTCGTGCCAACTCCCTGATCGGTCACCAGACCGATCCAGTCAAGACCAATTCAGCCTTGAGTCCAGAGAACAGCCTCCCTAGCCTTCTCTGACTCATTCTGGTCCCAGAGAATGAGCTCACGTGCCCTCTCCGACCAGTACACGCAATGCTCAGTCCCCCGGACCAAGACTTCATGCCCAGCTTCACTCACCGGGACTTCATTCAACCTAGCTTCACTCACTAGGACCTGGCTTCACTCACTAGGGTTTCGGTCACCCGGCTTCACTCACCGGGACCCGGCTTCACTTACCGGGATTTCGGTCACCTGGCTTCACTCGCTAGGACCTGGCTTCACTCACCAGGGTTTCACCAGGACCCGGCTTCACTCACCGGGATTTCAGTCACCTGGCTTCACTCACCAGGGTTTCCGTAACCCGGCTTCACTCACCGGGAGTTGTGTCCAGTCCCCGACTAGGACTTAAACCAGACTCATCTCATTAGCCTAAACTAAAATTGGTGTCAACACCAAAACAACAATCAGGGTCAGACTGCATCAACACCCCCAATTGTCGGTTACAGGATAACCTTTGTAACAATCCACACCGTCATTAAATTCAGACCATTGCGATAATTATGGGTCATGATGGCTCTACGATAATTGGTGATGATTATCCGTAGATCCGAAGAAAGGGGAATCGTTCCATGAGGTCGAATGTCTCTTGGTCTCCGCTTCCCCGAGGTGATCTCGGGGTCTTCTGGCTCAGGGGGTCCCGGGCATTTTGCTTTCCCGAGGAGGTCTTGGGGACCTGGCTTCCCGAGGTGATCTCAGGAGTGCGTCCTCCGGAGCGATCTTCAGGGCTATGTCTACTCGAGTTGGTCTCGGGATTCCCCTTCCCGAGAGGGTCTCGAGCGTCACGGAAAGAGAGTCGTTCCGACTCAGTAGATCTTGTCACATAACTTCTTCAGTCCACGTGTCAGCCACGGGGTACTCAACCCCATCAAACACTATAACCTAAGAGAAAAGTCTCAATACTAGAGGAAAAAATCTTATTGGTTTAACTCCACTATAACCCAACTTATAAATCCAGGTGCCCTGGGATCACACAGGTGCACAATGCTGGTCTGTAGCTGATCAAATATATATATATATATATATTATATATAATGTTACTCTGCGAACCCGGGGCGCTTGGAATTTTTTAAAAAAAAATTGGCTCGGGTTTAAGCCAATAAAATTTTTTCTCTAGGGTTCAGGCTTCTCAAATTGGATTACATGTTGAAGCTTAAAAAAATATAAAACGAAAAAATTATAGGTGCTCACGGATATAGTAAATGTACTTAGGATTTATATTTGAGGAAACGTTGCTTTTAAAAAATATATAAAAATAAAAAATTAACTTGGGGCTCCTAGATTCAATCTAAGTGTGCCCGCCTGGATTCATTTTAGGTCCCCTGAGTAGTGTCTGGATCAATCCATATCATAAGGTTCACAATAAATCACTAAAAAAACACTCGATTTTGGGATGAAATTTGCGACGAATTTAAAAAAAAATCATCGCAAAAATTTTTGCAACGAATTTTACGCCAAAAAAAATTTGTCACTAAATAGTCATCCTAGATTCGTGCAACGAAAGTCGCAAAATTTGCAACAAATTCAATTTTCGTTGCAAAATTTATCACAATTTTTGTGACGAATATAAAATTTGTTGTAGACTCTGTGATGAATTGAGAAATTCGTCGCAAATTCTGCAACAAATTATGAAATTTGTTGTCGCAGATTTTGCGGCAAATAACAGAATTTGTCGCAGATTTTTTGGGATGAAAACATAAATTTGTTGCAAAAACTACGATAAATTTTTATTCATTGCAAAACAACTGCGACAAATTTAAAAATTCGTTGCAAATTCTGTGACAAATATAGTAATTTGTCGCAAAATCTGGGACAAATTTATAAATTCATCATAAAAAATCAGCGACGAATTACTAAATTTGTCACAAATTTTGCGACGAATTTTAAAATTTGTCATAGATTTTCTGGGATGAAAATATAAATTTATTGCAAAATCTATGATAAATTTTTATTTGTCGTTGATTTTTTGCGACAAATTTATAAATTCGTCGCAGAATCTACGATGAATTACAAAATTCGTCGCACAATTTGGGACAACTTAGCAACAATTTCAAAATTTATCGTAATGTTTTGATATACAGTAATTTCGATAATTTTTTAACAAAATTATATTCGTCGCAAAATTCATCGCAAAATATATAACTTTTTTAACAAATTATATTTCTGAATAATAACATTTTAATAAAACAAATCTCCAAACATTAAAATCAAAATCAATACCTATACCTGTGCTATTTTCTTAAGATTTTCAACTGTAAAATACGCTCAATTGATTATCCATCAATAGCAAGATTAAAAAACAAAGAAAATCTACAAGTCAAAAACCAAAACTAAGTCATGGTTTGCTTAAAAGGAAATCAAAAGCAATAAATATAATACTTTACATAGTAAGAAAATCACAAACAGTAAATATAATAGTTTACATAGAAGAAGTCAATATCAACCCAAAAGAAAATAACCGTCATAATTACACGGTAACAACGAGATATATTTCCTATTGCAAAAATCTAAGCAAGCTTCTAGCTGTCAAGGAGAATGGAGAGGAGATGGCTTGACTCTATCCTTCAAAATGATCTTTATGGTACCTGATAACATTGAAGAGAAAAAGTAAGATAGTCATGAAGTGGAACAACAATCAAGAGAAAATAATAAATAAAATGTATGATGCTCTTATGCAATATAATGAAAAGAAATAGTGTAGGTAGCAATGTAGATAACATAAAACATCCATGCTCTTATGCAATACTATCATTAAGGATCGCAATGATAAGGATCATGAAGGAAAGTCAAACTTACATATTAGTGCAGGCAGTATAAAACACAACTGTACAAATAAGTATATATATCAAATAAATCTAGAAAATGAGAACTTACTACAAGCTTAAAAAATGAGAACTATCTTTGTTATTAAAACTGAAGTATAAGATGTAAGACTAAAAAAACATAATGGTGCATAAAAAATAAGATAAGCTGTGAGAATTTGTTCTTAAAAAAATATTTATCTTGTTAACAAAAATTTAAGCAATCTTAGTGAACATTAACAAGTAATAAGAAAAATACCTTATTATTTTACTTTGATGCTTCAATAGGATATAACTGAATATAATAATAATAATTGATGTCATGAAATCTTAAAAGAAAAACTTAATGAATAAATTGAGAGTTATATAAAAATTAAGGATACTCATTTATAACAAAGTGAATGCAAAAGTTTATACTTAAATGCAAAAGTTTATACTTACATTTTCGGACAGTGAAACTCATATATCTCCTCAATCCTTTTAAAAGCAAATGAACAATATTATATATATATATATATATATATATATATATATATATATATATATATTACATAATCAAATAAGTGTTCTAAAATACTAATTAAAAGACAAATAATAAAAAAAAATCATATATAACGATCACCACCATCATCACTGTCGCCATCATCACCATCACCACCATCGCCACCAATATTCGCGAAACTGGGAGGAATCTGACTCAGAATAGAAAAATATCTCAAAATTAAATCTTGTTTTTCCTGCATAATTCTCATTTGTTCATCTCTTTCTGAGATTATGTCTCTTAATTGTGAAACCTCATTCGATAAGCTAGTAATCTGAGATGAGACTGCTGGTGAAGTGGAAAAGGATTTCGAGAAGCTCTATGATATTTTGCTTAGAGATCCCGTTCCCAAAATCCTTCCCCCCTTCTGTCCCCCACTTGCCTCCATCCACAAGTCCATATTATTACCAAGAGACAATGACTCAGATTCTAGACCAACACTAGAATGTCTATGCGATGTCTCGAGCTCATCATATTTTTCCTATATTATAAGAACAAAAATTAAATTAAATTTATTATAACAAAAACTTTAGAACATTTAAATTTTTAATTAAGCCAAACCTTCATTGCTTTGGCTCTAGCTTTGCTCCAAGACTTATCTTTGATTAAAAATGTTTTTGTAAAGGTTTCAAGAAATGTAGGTTCCTTCACAGTTTCTTGGACCTAAAAAAACATGATTAGAAATAATATAATAAAATAAAATAGATTGAAAAATTATTGAGAGAATTACATAATTACCATTCTGCGTCTATATTCATCAATATTTATTGAACCTCTTGCATATGTCGCAGATAAATCTCCAGAATTGTATGATTGATTTGATCTATTCTGTTGATTTCTTTTTTTTTACTTTCATCTATGGCCCAATAATTACAAATTTTGGTCCAATTTTCCTCCGTGATACATGGTGGCTTTTTCCCCCAGACTTTGCATTATTTAAAGTGTGGCAGATGTGATCACCGCACTTTTTTTTGAAAATCTTTTTAACTTCAATTTCATAGCTAGGGTCCCAAGTAAATGCCCGCTATAATAAAAAATAATTGATTATATATATTTACTTTTATTTCAGATATAAAATAAAACATTTATACCTTAAACTCACTCCACCATAATTCTTTCATTGAAGAAGGAGTGCTCGAATAAGTAATAGAATCCCCCAACCACTGGTTATTCACGATTCTATTTATTTCATGAACAACTATGATAGAATTTTCAAATCTATAATAAAGGGAAAAAGCATTATTGAATAATTAACTATAGGATAAAAAATTAAAATATTATTTGTGTACTTACGAATCTCCACAGGGGACAATGAACCGACGAACATCTTGCTCCTCCGTAAATGAGTATCTGATAGAAGGGACCTCTCCTGCGGACGGGTGCAGTGATGGTCCTGGGGAAGGCGAATGTGATGGTCCTGCTTGATCGAGAGGGGTCGTAGGTGCATTACTAGGTCCTAACTCATCCTGAGAACTACGTCTACGATCACCACTCTGTCTGAAAATGTGTTGTAAAATAAAAAATAAGATAAAGTTAAAATAAATTTGATACATAACAATTAATATAAAAAACTTACCATATTTGTATAGATAAAAGAATGCGCAAATCATGCGACGACAAGATATCACCTATATATAAGATTACAAATGAGATATTGACTATACAAAGAAATTAAGCAATGAGTTTTATAAATTTACAGATAATTTATGCATAGAAAAAAATTAAAATAAAAGATCATTAATTTTTTATATTAAGATAACAAACTTATCCATCATCAAAAATCAATGTCCTCATTGTCATCCTCATCCTCCACCTCCTCCTCCTCCTCCTCCTCCACATCATCATCAATTTCACTTGCATCAACATTTATCACTACTCCACTGGATCTCGTAATGTTGGAATAATATATTCCTCGGTCTGAAATGTATTAACAACTTGCTCTTGTTAATATGCAATGTCTTCCTAATGGTCCTCAATTTTTTTCCATGCTTTCGTTTTACAAACAACCCACCAATCAAATATGTCACATTTCAAACTAGGATATGAAGTATAAAATACTTGAATTATTTGTTGTGCCAATATAAATGGTTCATATCTCTTATACAATCTCTTATGATTTATTTCAACCAAATTATACTGTGGATGCGCATTCATCCCTTTGATAGGGTCAAACCAATGACACATGAATAGAATAACTCACATGGCTGGGCCAGGATATTCTACCTTTATAATTTCATCTAGCAAACGATAAAAATTATTGCTTGGATCTTCATCATTTGATGACTTTACACAAACTCCACTATTCATTATACTCTTGCCCATGCCATACTCTTGAGTATGAAAATTATATCCATTTATAAAATAAGTTGGCCAAGTGCGTACCAATGCTTTTGGACCCCATGATAAACGAAACAACATTTCATGTTGAATGTGAGTTTGATTATCATGAACCTAATGACAAAGATGTCAATTGTTAAAAATATGTTTATATAAAACCAAATTTAGATTTTATACTTACATATGATTTGAACCATGGTACAAATCTTCTTCGCATAAACGATCAAACTCGTATGTCGATAATTCAGAATATAAGTTTTGAAAAATCCTACCATAAAAAAAATAATTATGCAATCAAATATAAAAATTTGAAATTGAGAGAATATATACTTACTGGTAATATGGCGATACTTTTGGACAATTAAGTAAAATATATGTTTGCGTTGCCCTCCATTCTTGACCAATTAAGTATCTCTCTTTACATTGTTCACTTGGTCAACCAAGATAGTAAAAAATTGAGAATGAGTTAAAATTAGGATCAATAAGACCCTTATCTTTTCTTCCTGGTCTCCGTCTTTTGCTTTGAACGTGGGGCTCAAAATAATAAGATGCAAAAGTTGTAACTTCTTGTACAATATATGCATTAACAATAGAAGCTTCAACTCGTGCCTTATTTTTAATTTTTTTTCTTCAAATGATATAAAAATCTGATTGTAGTAAAATAACTTATATTAGATATTAATATATAATAAAATGAATTAATTATTATGCATTAAGATATTGTCTTAGTATATTTTACCTTTCAAATAGATACAACCAGCGAAAATGTGCAGGTCCTCTAACTTTGGCCTCGTATGGTAAATGAACCAAAAAATGTTCCATGGAATCAAAAAATGAAGGTAGAAAAATCCTTTCCAAATTACACAAAATAATTGGAATGTGTCTCTCTGACGCCTCCATGTGTGAATGTCTTAAAACTATTGAGCAAATATCATGTAAGAAAACGCTTAACTCGCTAATGACACCCCAAACAAAATTCGGTAAGAGTTCCTTAAAAGCCATAGAAATAAGTCTTTGCATGATTATATGACAATCATGACTTTTCAAACCAATCAGTGTGTATTCCTTCAAATCGACACATCTTCAAAGATTAGAGACATAGCCATCTGGAAATTTCAATGATTTAAATCATTCATAAACAACACGTCTCTGATCCTTATTTAATGTATAAACTGCCTTTGGCTTTGGTCTTCTACTATTTTCATCGACATCAAGAGTGGGCCTTTTGCAAAGGAGTCACAAGTCTTTTCTTGCATCCAAATTGTCTTTGGTTTTTTCCATTGCCATTGATGTATTTATCAGATTATCACAAACATTCTTCTCAATATGCATTACATCGACATTATGATGAATCAAATGACTATACCAATATGGTAATTCCCAAAACTTCGTTTAGTCTATTTATGTGTTCTTCCATATTCATATGTTGTATCATGTGACTTTTCAATAACAGATGGAAAGTCAGCCACTCGCCACCAAATCTGTTCACCAGTTAATCTCAATGGTGGAGGTGTTCTTTCAATTCAATTCTTAGTGAATTCATTTTTATTTTTATTTTTTGAAATTATGATTTGTTGGTAAAAATTATCTTTGACAATCAAAATAACTCGGCTTCTTTCCATGTTTTAATCTGATAGACTTTATCTCTCCATACATATTGGGCATCCTAAGATCCTAGCAGTACTCCAATCGGATAACATACCATAACCAGGAAAGTCATTTATTGTGCAAAGAAGAGTAGCCTTCATTACAAACGTCTGATTAGTATGAACATCGTATGTAGAAAAACCTTCATCCCATAATTGTTTTAGTTCTGCAATTAGTGGTTGCATATAAATATCTATTAACTTCTTCGGATTTTATGGGCTAGACACAACCAAAGTTAAAAACATATAAGGTGTTTTCATGCACATACTAAGTGAAAGATTATACGGAGTTAAGATAACTAACCAACATGAATAGTTTCTTCCTGATTTGTCAAACGGAGCAAACCCATCTACACATAGACCTAATCTAATGTTTCTAATCTCCTTTGCAAATTCCAAATATATTGTATCAAAATTCTTCCATGCTTCTGCATCTGATGGATGACACATTAGCTCCTCTTCTGCTTGCTGATTTGCATGCCACGTCATGTATTCAGCAGTTGCTTTTGAAGCATAAAGCCTTTGTAATTTAGGACTTAAGGGCAAATAAAACATTTGACTATATGATTTGCATCGTTGTTGATTAGTTCTATTGCTCTTGTACCTAGATTGATTATAGAATTTACAAACCTCTGCATTTTCATCAACTTCCCAATATAACATACAACTATCTCTGCAAACATCAATTCTTTGTACTGGAAGACCCAATTCTTTCATGAGATTTTTCATACTTTAAAAATCAGTAGGCAGTATGTGATCACATGGCAATGCCTCTCGAATAACTTGAACAAAATCATTAAAATAATCTTGTGGCACATTATGCTCTGCCTTGACATTTTACAGTCTTGCGGTGAGAGATAATTTAGTGTGACTGTCACAACTAGACCATAAAAGTTCATTAGCAGCACTCAATACTTCTTGAAATTGAAGATATGTGTCATTAACAGGGGTACTTCTACTCCCTCCAATGGTGATGTATAAGTAGTAAATATTTGTTCAACTATTGGAGGATAACTAAAACTTGCACCATACATGTCAGGATTGAAATTCTGACCGACTGTATCAAATATCATTCTTTGATATCAAGTTAATTGATTATAATAACTCTAATCACCACCGCCTGAGACTTGTATATTTTGTTGATAATCCTCATCAGATATGAATGGTTCACCGTGAGATATCCAATTATAGTAATTCGGGATAAATCCAAATCTACAAAGATGATCTTCAACTTTATCGCTGAGTAAAAATTTACCATTGTGACACTTTTTGCATGGACATCTTATCTTATTGCCATCCATATACTAAAATTGACTAAATGCAAAACTCAAAAATTGTCTCAACTCAGTGATAAACTCATCAGATAAACCTCGACGGTCCACCTCCTTTCATTCTGCATTTTGCCTAATTATAATTTATAATAACATGAATAATAATTTCCAAAAAAAATTAGATATGCATAGTAATATTCTTTTGAAATTAATTAATTAAATTTCTTAATTAATGTATAAATTAAGATTTAAGAATTATCAGTTAGCTAATTAAATTATTAAATTTAAGATTAATTAATATCATAATCTTGAATTAATTTTAAATTTAAAATTAATTAATTAAATTTGATATCACGACTGTATAAATTAATTAAAATAAATAATTAATTATTGATTATTTTATATTAGGTTAAATTAATTATTTTATTATTTTAATAATTTAAAATAAAAAATTTCTGAAATTTCAAATTAAAAAATTAATTTGAGATTTAATTAATTTAAATAACTACTTTTATATTACAATAAAGAATTAATTAATTAATATCCTAAATCGATCAATTAGTTAATCACATGCAAACAACGAAAAACACATGGTCATTCAAATAATGCCCTAATCATATGTTATACAAGCAAACACAACTTTTTATAAACCAATATAAACTAACGAAACCTAATCTTATAAAACACTCACACTCAGACATGGAACATTATAGTAATGATTAATCAGAATAATAAACAATAAAAGAGGGATATAGACATACCAAACAAAGGTCATCAATGACGTCGGTTGTCACTCCAAACACGTCTACTTATGACTTACATAAAAAATATTACATAGTCAAATATATATATATCAAAAATCACATCTTTATTGTAAAATCTGACGGTGGGCGACGTGGCCAAAGCCCAACCAGACTTGATAAGTTCGGCCCAGACCAGCCCGGCCCAGACTAGCACAACCCGAACAAGCCCGGACAGGCCTGGACTAGCCCGGACCGACCCGAACAAGCCAGGCCGGGAACGAACCAGCCAGGGCAGGCCCGAACAAGCCAGCCCGGGCATGAACCAGCCAGGGCAGGCTAGGCTTGGACCAGACATGGCCGCCCCGGACAGGCTCAGTGAAGCGCGACCAGACTTGGTGTGTCAGGCCGCGCTTGCCTAGAAATGCGAGAGCACGGCCACGCAGGCCAGGAAGGCACGAGTGCGGCCACGCTTGGCCGGGAACGTGCGAGGGCGACCGTGTGCGGTCGGAAGTGAGCGAGCGGCCCTATGCACGACCACGAGCTTCCCTGCGCGCGCCTGCACGCAGCCGGTATCACACAATCGGCCTTGCGCTCGGCGGGTATGCGAGCACGGTCATGTGCGATAGGTAGTGCACGAGGTGAGCGCCACATCGCGAGGTGAGCGGTAGCGCGCAAGGCGAGCGCCGCCGCACGAGGCCGGTAGTGTGCGAGGCGAGAAGGAGAAAGAAGAGAGAATGAGAAAGACACTTACCGAACGTCGTCGCAGGAGGGAACGCAGGCGTCACACAACCCACATAGCCGCCAAAAGCAAAATGAACTAGGTAAAAAGTAGATCTGGAGGTATATAATTAGGGTTTTGCGACCAAAATATATTTGTCCCAAAATTCATCGCACAATGATTTTTCTTAAAAAAATCTTAAATATCTTCAAAAAATCATATAATGATATACAGAACTCAGAATTTGACGAAATAAATTTCTACGTGTTCGTATCGATATCCTCATGATATAAATGACCTCAAATATAAATTTTACATGATATATTTTTATTTGTAATTTTTTAAATATTATTTACTTGGAAAATATAATTTTGTGGCTTAAAAATTTTTTTATATAAATTTATCAGGTGAAATTTAAGTTTGACGCCATTTATTTCATGATGAAATCACTATGAGCACGTAGAAACTTATTTCATGAAATTTGGAGTTCGTACGTTTGTTTATGATTTTTTAAAAGGTATTTAGGATTTTTTTAAAAAAATAAAATTTTACGACGAATTTCAGAGTTCGTCCCAAATTCTATGACGAATTTCCAAATTCCTCGTAGATTAGGGATGAATTTTAAAATTCATCGCAAAATTATTTTTAAAAAAACCCTAAATACTTTAAAAAATAATAAATAAATGTACGAAGTTTGAGATTTGACGAAACAAGTTTCTACATACTTGTACCGATATCCTCATGATATAAAAGACCTCAAATATAAATTTTGCATGATATATTTGTATTTATAATTTTTTAAACATTATTTACTTGGAAAATATAATTTTGTGACTTTAAAATATTTTTATATAAATTGATCGGTTGAAATTTTTTTGACGTCATTTATTTCATGATGAAATCGCTACGAGCAAGTAAAAACTTATTTCATGAAATTCGGAGCTTCGTACGTTTATTTATGATTTTTGAATGTATTTAGGGTTTTTAAAAAAAATTGATGAATTTTAGAATTCGTCCCAAATTCTGAGACAAATTTCAAAATTTGTCGTGGAATAGGGATGAATTTTCAAATTCGTCGCAAAATTATTTTTTTAAAAACCCCTTAAATACATTCAAAAAATCACAAATAAATGTACGAAACTCGGAATTTGATGAAATGAGTTTCTACGTGCTAATATCAACTGTCTCATGATATAAATGACCTCAAAGATAATTTGCATAATATATTTTTATTTCTTATTTTTAATATATTATTTACTTGGAAAATATAATTTGGTGGCTTTAAAATTTTTTAATATAAATATATTGGGTGAAATTTATGTTTGACGTCATTTATTCATTAGGAAATCGCTACGAGCAAATAGAAACTTATTTCATGAAATTCGGAGATTCGTACGTTTATTTATTACATTTTTGATGGTATTTAGGGTTTATTTAAAAAATTAAGAGTTTGCGACGAATTTTAGAATTCATCCCAAATTCTGCGATGAATTTCCAAATTTGTCATAGATTAGGGACGAATTTTGAAATTCGTCATAAAATTAAATTTTTAAAAAATCAAAATAAATACTCTTTAATTGTCATAGATGAACCTAGAGAACTTGGAATTTAATGAAACTAGTTTTTATATGTTCGTATTGATCTCGTGATAAGCTAAACGACTTCAAATATGAATTTCTCCTAATATATTTTTTTCATAGTTAATTATTTAGATCAGCAAATGACAGTTAAAATTTTCTAAGTATGAAACTGTTATAAACAATTTGATATTAATCCTTCATTGATGTCTAGAATTTTTGTTGAAATTCATGTTTAAGGTCATTTATGGCACAAGGATGTCGATACGAACTTATAGAAATTTATGTCATGTCATTCCTAGTTTTGTAGATCCATCTGGGACATTTCGATTGTATTTTAATGTTTTTAAAAAAAAATCTATAATTTGCAACGAATTTTAAAATTCGTCCCAAAATTTGCGACGAATTTACCGCGATATTGAAGTATAGATCTAAAGTGATGGTTGTTAAGTAATTGGCTTTGTGATATTTTGTAAAATACATATGCTTGGGACAGGGAAGATACATTGTAATAAGTATTTGAATTATTACTAGGATTAGAAAAGTCCTTTTCTTTTTCTATAGTCGAAATAAAGTTCATTGTATGTTGATTTGTTTCATCAATTCCTTCTTGATTTCTTTCATCGTTGTAAATTGATTCATTGATATTTTTTTTGTTGAAAGTTGTGCACTGACCTTTGAAATGCTTACCATACATAGCAGGATATCCATATATATTTTTTCAATGAAAGATTTCATAAAATAATGTGATTTACATATTAATCAAGTATTTATACTTTTGAATATCCGTCAAATATCTTGCTTTAATTATGGTCTTTTAGCATCGCAGGTTGGAACAATTTTTTCTTTTCTTTTACAATTTCTTCTATTTGATTCCTGATTATGATTGTCTTATCAATAAGATTTTTCATTTTATTTTCTATGAATAAAAAATTTGTCCAATTCATAGATTGAATTTGCATAGTCATTCACGAATAATCTTATTATTATTTTTTGAATCTTTTGTATTTTCATTTGATTCATATACTTTCACCTTCTTGAATTGAAATAAATAAATTGGGTATAACTTGGTTAATTATTTTTTTATTTTTTATAAATTATAATAAAAAATGATTAACGATGTTTTTTTAACCTCGGACGATCGGCCCGGCCTTACGGAAATTTCCCACCGACTATCAAGATAAATCAAGAAGCGCTCCCGATGAGTAATCTAGAAACCTAACGTCGCAGGGTTTGTACCCAATTTTATAAATTATAATAACATGTTATAACAGTTGTTGGGGAGCTTTTATAATAGCTTTGAGTAAAAGTATTTTTGGAATAAAAATTAAAAGGGCATCCTTTTGGTTTACTTTTGCAAAAAAAAAAAAAGAGTTATGATTTATAAAAACTTAGACGTCTTCAATAGCAAGGCAAAAATTAAAATTTATTTTATTTATTGACCAAAACTGCTTTAGTATGAAACAACTTTAGTCAAAACTAATATAATTAAAATAATTCTAAATAATTTTCATTAATCATAAACCTTTACGAGTTTAAACTAAAAAATGATCCATGTTAGAGCAGATTTGATCAGTTTTTTAAAAAATTAAAATAGTTTCAATAAAATTACTTCAAAATATACTAATTTTATCAAAAATGTTATAATAATTTAAACTAAAAAATGCTCCATGTTAGAGCAGATTTGATCAGTTTTTTAAAAAATTAAAATAGTTTCAATAAAATTACTTCAAAATATACAAATTTTATCAAAACTGTTATAATAATAATTGACTAATTTTGATTAATTGAAATTAATTTCTATCAAATTATAACCGTTTTAATCAATGTTTGAAATAATTTTTAAGTGCATTGTAATTATTATAGTGAAAACTATAACAATAGTGTTGGAATAAATATATTTTAGAGATAAAACATATAATGAATGCTCTTTTATTTATTTTTTCAATATGAAACTCCTTTTAATCATAATTTTTGCCAAGTATATTCACTCAATTAAAAAGGTTTTCTATTTGTGGATTCAATATATCTAGAAAAAATTATCATAAAATTTATGTTTTTGAAAAGTCTATAGTTTCAAAATCATCTTGCCTTGGGTTTTAGAATTCTCTTCATTTCATTTCGTAGACATCAAAAGGCAAAAACAAAAAAAACAAATGCTATTAGTGATTTTTAAGGTCATGAACAAATTAAATGTTTATTAGCAACTCCCATATTAGACCATATAAGAATTTGTTATCGCCTCCGTATAAGAATTTAGGTTCCCACGATATGTACTGAAGACTAACGTAAGAGTTGTTATCATCATGACCATGGGATCTTGAAGTCAAATCTTGATAAAACTATGTGTTTGTCCTTCCTTATAACCTAGTCATTATCAGGGCTAGTAACCCTTGTAATTTACTTCCTCCGTGTTGACCCTGGGATAGATTGACGAGGACACTAAGATGAGTAAATCACCTTTTATATATATATATATATATAAACGTTGCACGTCCATGCGCGCCTAATGATCCAAGCACCTGGATGTCATTTTTTTTAAAAAAAATCAACATTTCTTTTTTAAGAAATAACATTGTACCTTTTAAGCATCTAAAATTTTATCCTAGAGTGAAAATCTTATTGGCTTAGACTCACTATAACCCAACCTCTAAATCCTAAAATCTAAAGCGTTAAATAAATATAATATATCAACATTTAAAATTTTTTATCTCGAACACTATAACCCAAGAGAAAAGTCTGAACACTAGAGGGAAAATGTGACGACCCACCTTAACTTCCCACACTTCCTTAAAGCGGGCGTCACTTTTACTTAACCTTAACTTTACCTTATTCTTAGCCTTAGGTTACAACTACTTGACTTCCCTTAACTTGCTCTAATTTTTTTTTCTTTTAAAAAAAACTTTCATTTTATTTGCTTTGCTAGGATTTGACCCCTTAAAAAAAACTTTCATTTTATTTGCTTTGCTAGGATTTGACCCAAAGACCTCTTAGATGTAAAACTAAAGCACTAACGAACTGCCCTACAACACTTTCTTTTCAATGGTACCAGTCGACTGATAAATAGCCAGTCGACTGGTATCGGCCACAGAAACTTTCTGTGCCCGGCACCAGTCGACTGGCCTCATGGCAGTCGACTGGTGCATCGAACAGAAGGTTCTGTTCAATATCGCAGTCAACTGGTTCTGAACCAGTCAACTGGCACGCCTGAAACCTGCATTTTCAGACCCGAAAATTAGTTTCAAAAGTCCACAATTCACATACCTTCAATGTATATAAAGAAATAACTTCATTTCTATACTCTATACTAGTTTTATAAACATCCTAGCAACTCAAAACGAATCCAATAACTTGAAATTAGAATCATTGCGGAATTTAACAAAACTATCAAAACGTAAGCAAAACACTCTAGAGTTTGTACCAAACTTAACCTCTATGCGTAGTTTACACACCATGTTCACATTTTACCAATCAAAATATCAAACTCCAGGTTTCTAAATTTCAGAAATTGCCTCTTAAGCTTATACCAAGGATCTCTCCCACGGTTCCACAGCCACTGAGCATCAATGCAAGTCCTGGTCACCTCCATAACTTATGCTTTTTTCTTTACCTTTATCTGCAATAGGAGGAAATGCAACTAATAAGCAAAATGCTTAGTAAGTAAATCCTAAACTCACAAATCCATGCTATCAACAATAAACATGTTCAGTTCAAAGAATGCTTACTTCCAAAATACATGCACATGGGAAAATTTTCATATTCTTATCATGCTCAATCATGTTAAAAACATTACTTGCATAAAACATTTGCAAACTTAACATGCTCATACATTAAAACACTAACCTCCTTACTCTTACTCCTTATCATGCTTGCAAAGTATCAATGTGAACTTATTGAAATAAAGACATGTACTCAAAGCTAAACCACTTGTAAATACTTATATACTTGAAAATAATATTCAACTTTCTTTAGGCCTTGACATTCTACCATGGTATCAATGTACCAATTGCGCGCTTCTCTAATAGGTTGTGGGGTAGCTAGCCACCACGCCCTATTAGAGCTTCTTTCGAACTTTCGGTGGGCCTTCCATTTGTTCAGTACATGTCACTTTCTGAAAATAAAATACTTTCTTACTTACAGTACTTATACTTATCAACTATCTTACTTTTGTATAAATTTTGCACTTAAAACCCTTTACCTTTCTTACTTGGGACTTTCATCGAGCACCTTGCGTGCCCTTAATCCCAACCTCATTTTTGGGACTTTTCAAAAATTAAATCTTATCATGCTTAGCTTACATACACCAAATCTAAACCAATTAAATTTCTATCATGAGAAAACATGCATCTTTAAGAGCTTAAAACACACGATAACCTTAATCTTAAAGCATGCATCATAAAACATGGTTCTACAACAAGAACTTACATACGAAAACTACTCCTATTGCAGGTGAGTGATCTACTTACCCTTTTTCTTGAAGAAAACTCACTAAATATCTAGGAAACTCCTAGCGTAGCGCTCCTCTTCTCTTCCCTTGCCAGAAAACTTCACCCTTGGCCTTAGGGAAGAAGCCCTAGGTCTTCTAATTCAAGAGGAAGAAGAAGGAGGAAGAAAACTCCCCCTTTTTCCCTATTTTCGCAGCCTCCTCACCTCTGCTCGCGCGGCCTCCCGAAACCCTAAAAGGGGACTTAACACAACTTAAGTGGAAGTTTAAATACCTCTTCATGAAACGGGCTAAATCAACTATAACATTATTTCGCTTCATTCTTTTTTGTGCTTGATACCCTTGCCCAGCTGGTTTTCCGGACTCGCTTAAGGCCTTCTTTGCCCTTTGGTCGCGAGATCAAACCCCACCCGACCCCTTACTTTTTTTCTTTTTATTTTTAATCCGAAAAATGCTATAAAATTCCGAAAAAATCCCTAATAATACCAAAAAATTATTGGGTGTTACAATCCTCCCTACCTTATAAAAAGTTCGTCCTCGAACTTAGAATAGCTCTGGATACCTTTGCCTCATGCTATCTTTTGATTCCCAGGTTGCCTCTTCATACTTCTGATTCAGCCATAAGACTTTTACTAGTGGTACCACTTTGTTCCTCAGCTTCTTATCTGCTCGATCTATTATCTGAATAGGTCGACTTTTATAACTGAGATCTGTTGGTGCAGGAAGCACCATATCGAACCTTGTTTTGATATTGGCAAAGGATTCAAAGTTAAGTACCATTTGTAATCTAATGTTGTTCACTGAGTGTGCAGAAAAAGTCCTAGCGAAGGGCTGCTAGGCACCTGGCGAAGGACTGCTAGGAAACTAAGTCCTAGCGAAGGGCTGCTAGGCACTGGCGAAGGACTGCCAGGAAACAAAGTCCTAGCGAAGGGCTGCTAGGCACCTAGCGAAGGGCTGCCAGGGTACAAAGCCCTAGCGAAGGACTGCTAGGCAACGGGCGAAGGACAGCTCGGTATCCAAGACCTGGCAAAGGACCGCCGGGCAAAAGTCCAACCAGAGGAGCGGTTGGCATCAGGTACATTCTCCCGAGAGGAGTAGGTGAGGACGCGTTCCCCGTCGAGGGAACAGTAGGCGTCGGTTCGACCTAGGGCTCCATTTTGGAGGCCCAAAGTCAGAACCAAGACAGCTAAGGCTGTATAAACATAATACTCTAATGCTTTATATTGTTTTGGACTAACCCTGGATGCAGGACCGAAGGAACGTGTGTCTACAGCTCAGAATGCCCAAAGGAGAGAGACAAGTAGCTGAGCAGGGCGCCCTCAGTGTCCTGGGCGCCCCTAGGGGCAACACAAAACAAGCGAAACAACAAAGGCTTCGGCTAACCACTGGCCGGGGCGCCCCCAGCAGCCAAGGCGCCCCGAACGCCCAGGGCGCCCTCAGTGCCCAGGGCGCCCCGCACCTACGCCAGCGAAGCCGATTACACTTATCCAGCCGAGAAGCCCGCGCTGAAGGAGTCAAGCAGGGCGCCCCCAGCGTCCAGGGCGCCCCCAGTGTCAAACCTCATCCCTATTCGAGTGGGATAGAGGTTGACCGAGTGAAGCTCGGATCGCGTGACACGTGGGGGGGGGGGGGCGCCCCCGACGTCCAGGGTGCCCCGAGGTGCTATAAATAGCACCCAACGCCCAGGCTTTCAACAACAACTTTAATTCAACGCTTCGACGCTCTTCTGCTCCCGCGCTCTACTCCAGAAACCTCCCAACACGAGCTGACGACGTCCCTCCGCTTCTAAAAGTCAACCTACCTCGGACGTCGGTAACAAGAGAGCGATCTTTTAATTTTGTGCTTATTACACTGCTATTGTAATCAATTCTTGTAAATTGTTTTTGCGCCTCATATAGAATTGCCCAAAGTAAACGGACAACGACCGTGGGCCTTGGAGTAGGAGTCGACTTAGGCTCCGACCCAAGTAAAAAATAACTGTGTTTGCATTGTGTGTTTTTATCTTCCGCTGTGCAATTGCTCTTATTTTAAATCCGAACGCTTTCCGATATTCACCCCCCCTCTATCGGTTCTCTCGATCCAACAAGTGGTATCAGAGCGGGGAAGCTCAAATTTGGTGCAACCACCAATTTGAGAGTTTTTCGATTTTCGTAATTATTTTATCTTTTTTTAATCTTTCTCGTTAATCGAGGTTGGTGCAACACCACTCGACCTTTATTTCACATAAATAATATCTGTAGGTGTATTTAAAATATTCTTACGCCTTTTTCAATTTTGAATTCTCATTTTTTCACTATAAGTCAAAATTGATAAAACAAACAATTTTTGAAAATTTGTCATAATTTTTTTTATTATTTTAATATTTTTCTCAAAATTCGTGCTACTTTAATTCGAGCAAAAATTTTTCTCAAACATTAAATTCTTATTTTTTTTATTATTAATCAGAATTGAGAAAATCAACATTTTTAAAAATTTGTCATAAATTATTTTCATTATTTTATTATTATTCTGCCTCGAAATTCGTGCAATTTTTTTGGCTATTTTTTCCCCTTCTCCCGCACTACTAATCCAAGACCAAGTCTTGGTACATTTCTGTTATTTCTTTTGTGTGCAAGGATCATTTTTAATGGCCAATCAAGAATGGAATAGCATTCGTCCACCGCTCTTCTCTGGCGAAAATTTCAACTCCTGGAGAAGTCAAATGGAATCCCACCTGAAGGCTAATCTAGATTTATGGTCGATAATCCAAACGGGGTTCAGATTCCCCACGGAAGATGGAACATCGATCGCTTGGGACAAATTGGACGAACCAACTCTAAGGAAGATCGAGACTGATGCTAAGGCAACAGTAATCATACAATGCGGTCTAACCAACGAACAACTCAAGCTAGTCGGTTCATTTGGATGTGCTAAAGAGATGTGGGAAAAGCTAATCAATCTACACGAAGAGAGCTCCGATGTTAAGATCTTAGAAGCTCAAGAACAAGTAGCTGAAACAGACTCGACACCCGACGTCGAAATCAAACCAGAGTCAAACGACGAGTTTTCTGAGACAAAATCGGTAATTAATTTTGAATCGTTTTCTGAATTAAGATTAAATAATCAAGCTGATATTGCAATGGTCGAGGAAGGTATAGTTTTTATTGTAGGAAAAACTCCAAGAGAATTGCAAAAGAGGCCTCAACCAATACCTGAGTCCAACTCAGACTCAGAATTTGACTACGAAGAAGGGGATGATCGGAAGCTGGTCCGAATGGCTCACTACAAGATGCTAAAAACAGCAAGTATCAAGGGGGAGATTCCCAACCGGGAATCAAAAGGTAAATTTACGATATTTGAAAATCTAACATTTACCTCAAAGAACGTAATTAATTCATTCAAATTAGTTAAGGTTAATATGTCAGAAAATTTAATTCACAACCATGCTGATTTTAATAAACCAGAGTTTTAATTCGTTTATGATGTAACTTAGATCATTTTTGTTTGCTTTAATTGTGTGTTGTTTTTTTTATTTTTTATTATTTTTTTTGCTTAAAATTAGGATTGGTTAGTTTAAGGACTAACCTGATTAATTGAAACTTGAACAACCTAGTATTAGGACAAGGTTTGATGATAGTACGTTAGGGAAGCCTGACTAAGGAATCAAGTAGGGTAAGGAGTACCTTATTTGGTCTTTCTAGTCCGGTGGAACTAGCCGAAGCTACCTCTCCGAATCCTAAGCTAGTTAGACCAGAGTGTCTCAAACAATGATTTGAAAATGATCTTTCTTTAAAAGGCTTTGTCTAGGAAATGGTTGTTGATCCAATAAGGCTACGGCCAAAGAAGGCCTCTGTGCCTCGCCAAGACCTGGAAGCCAATTATCGAAACTCACTTTTAAATTATTATTTGTTAAACTCGAATCTAACACAAGCTTCAATTAAATCATAGTGTTAACATCAAAGATAAAATTAATGCATCTCACAAAATAGTTAAGGATATCCTGTTTTGTCACTTAGAAATGGGTGAGATGCTTAGGACCTAAAAGTTGAGTCCAACCCAACCAACCAAATTCTATTAAATCTTAATTAAATCAATTTAATCAAATTCAAAATAATTCAATTAATTATTTTCAAATTCAACTTAATTAGTTATTCTTAAAATTCAATTTAATAATTGTCAATCATTTACTTTCAAAATTAAAATATTTGTCTCTCACAACCCATAAGGTTAACATACTTGACCACGTAGAACTGGGTGAGACATCTAGGACCTAAATGCATAATTCACTATCCTTTTAAATATAAAAAAAAATTGTTTTCAAAAGTTATTCAAAATTATCTCTATTTTTCAAATTAATTCAGTTTACTGTACCCTACTTTTCCAACTCTAACAGTTTTTTTAAAATATTGAATTTCATGTTAAATATCACAATAAACTTGCTTTAAAGAGAATCTAGGGCTTGTTTGATTCAGTCATTGTTTGGTCAAACATAGTCAACATAGTCAAACCTGGTCCACACTGAAGTCCCTTAAGGTACTTAGATAAAGTCAGACAGTGTCAAATACAGGGGGAGTTTTTTTGTTTCTTTTTTCGAAAAATTCAGATTTTTTCAAAAACTTTATGCTCTAAAACTCACTATCATCTCAAAATAAGGTTTTCAAAAAATTTGATTCAAAAACCCTCGTATATTACTATCTCTTTGAAAAATTATCATCATTTCAAAATGATTTTCGAAAACTATGCTATCATTCCAAGTTGTGTTTTCAAAAATTATCTTCTTAAAAATTATCATACTTCAAAGTTATTCTTTTGATTTTGGTAAACCCTAAAGACATAGAGGAAGGTCCACTACATAATCTACTAGGACTCCTAGGATGTGTCAAATTTAGGAGGAGCTGAATCAAAAGAAAAATTTCTGAAAAGTTTTTATTAATAATTATCTGTTTTGAAATTATTTAATAACATATTTTCATGAACTATATCTTCAAAATCCTTGCTGAAAATATAAGTCTTTCAAAATGCTATTATTGTTGTGGCTTATGAAATTATTTTTGAAATAATATTTACTTGGGTTGGAGAATTTCCAGGACACTTAGGAAAATGTCCTTGTAGTCAACAAGGCTTCCTAGGATTGTGTCAGACTGGAAAAGAAACCTATTCAAGTAAAATATTATATTTTTCAAAGTCTAATACGTTTCAAAAATTACTTATAATTTTTTAAAGTCTAATACGTTTCAAAAATTACTTATATTTTTCAAAATCTAATACTTTTCTAAAAGTACTTATGTGTTTCAAATCATAATTTATCTCAAAAGTACTTGAAAAATCTTTTCTAAATTTTTTTAAGGAAATTTTTTTTCTTACAAAATATTCTTCAGAACTTCACAATACTCTTCAAAATGGATTTAATCTGGAAATTTAAGCTTTTTGCTGTGCTTTCGAGAATTATACTAAGTATTTTTATGTTTTCAAAACTCATAGGCTCTGATACACAAACTTTCTCCTTAAACTTTTTCCTTTTTAAAGAAACTTTATTGAAAACTTCGAGTTGCTCTTAACTAAGAATTTCCTTTGTGATACTCAGAAGTTTTTCAAAATATCTTTTTTTAAACAGAACTTAGAAATGGTCTAAAACAGAAGGAGAAGAATTTCACATTAAGGGGAGAGAAAGGAAATTTTGTTTAATTTTCTTTAAAAGTGCTTCAAAAATTTCTAAGCATTTCAAAATTTCTTAAGTGCATGTTTTTTTTTTAAGTAAAATTCTTCTTAGTAAACAAAATTTGTCTGAGCAAAAACTAGTTGAAAATTTTGGTAAATGTTTCCAAGTAGAATTTTTTTTGGTGAAAAACTTGTCTAGAAGCTTTACAAATTTTGTTTTTCAAAATACATAAAGTATTTCCAAGCAAATTCGCAAATTATTTTAAAAACAAATTTTTTTCAATTCTCAAAGTTGAATTTTTTTTAAATTTGACTTCAAAATTTGGCCTAAGTAAAATTCCTTTTTGCAAAGCCTTGTAAGTAAAAGTTTTTTTTAAACAAAACTTAGGTTTGCAAAATGGAAAATTGTCTAAGTGTAAAAAGTTTTTATGCAAATGCTTTTTAAAACACTTTGTCAAAAAACTTAGAAGTTTTACACAAACTCAAAACTCTCTATTAGAAACCTTTTCGCCCATGTATGTTTTTGATATATGTCAAAGGGGGAGGAAAGGTCAAAGTTAAGTGTTTTAACACAAGAATTCAGGGTTTTACGGGGAGTATGAGAAATAAAGAATTTTTTTTTAATCTATTTTGTTCATACTTCATTGTGTTTTTATCTTTTTGCTTAAACTGTATATGTTTTTTACTTAACTTTGAATTGTGTTGTCATAAATCAAAAAGGGGGAGATTGTTGGTGCAGGAAGCACCATATCGAACCTTGTTTTGATATTGGCAAAGGATTCAAAGTTAAGTACCATTTGTGATCTAACGTTATTCACTGAGTGTGCAGAAAAAGTCCTAGCGAAGGGCTGCTAGGCACCTGGCGAAGGACTGCCAGGAAACAAAGTCCTAGCGAAGGACTGCTAGGCACCTGGCGAAGGACTGACAGGAAACAAAGTCCTAGCGAAGGGCTGCTAGGCACTGGTGAAGGACTGCCAGGAAACAAAGTCCTAGCGAAGGGCTGCTAGGCACCTAGCGAAGGGCTGCCAGGGTACAAAGCCCTAGCGAAGGACTGCTAGGCAACGGGCGAAGGACAGCTCGGTATCTAAGACCTGGCAAAGGACCGCCGGGCAAAAGTCCAACCAGAGGAGCGGTTGGCATCAGGTACATTCTCCCGAGAGGAGTAGGTGAGGACGCGTTCCCCGTCGAGGGAACAGTAGGCGTCGGTTCGACCTAGGGCTCCATTTTGGAGGCCCAAAGTCAGAACCAAGACAGCTAAGGCTGTATAAACATAATACTCTAATGCTTTATATTGTTTTGGACTAACCCTGGATGCAGGACCGAAGGAATGTGTGTCTGCAGCTCAGAATGCCCAAAGGAGAGAGGCAAGTAGCTGAGCAGGGCGCCCTCAGTGTCCTGGGCGCCCCCAGGGGCAACACAAAATAAGCGAAGCAACAAAGGCTTCGGCTAACCACTGGTCGGGGCGCCCCCAGCAGCCAGGGCGCCCCCAACAGCCAAGGCGCCCCGAACGCCTAGGGCGCCCTCAGTGCCCAGGGCGCCCCACGCCTACGCCAGCGAAGCCGATTACACTTATCCAGCCGAGAAGCCCGCGCTGAAGGAGTCAAGCAGGGCGCCCCCAGCATCAAACCTCATCCCTATTCGAGTGGGATAGAGGTTGACCGAGCGAAGCTCAGATCGCGTGACACGTGGGGGGGGGGGGGCGCCCCCGACGTCCAGGGCGCCCCGAGGTGCTATAAATAGCACCCAACGCCTAGGCTTTCAGCAACAACTTCAATTCAACGCTTCGACGCTCTTCTGCTCCCTCGCTCTACTCCGGAAACCTCCCAACACGAGCCGACGACATCCCTCCGCTTCTAAAAGTCAACCTACCTCGGACGTCGGTAACAAGAGAGCGATCTTTTAATTTTGTGCTTATTACACTGCTATTGTAATCAATTCTTGTAATCTGTTTTTGCGCGTCATATAGAATTGCCCAAAGTAAACGGTCAACGACCGTGGGCCTTGGAGTAGGAGTCGACTTAGGCTCCGAACCAAGTAAAAAATAATTGTGTTTGCGTTGTGTGTTTTTATCTTCCGCTGTGCAATTGCTCTTATTTTAAATCCAAACGCTTTCCGATATTCACCCCCCCCCCTCTATCGGTTCTCTCGATCCAACAAGATCTTCTTGAACTTGTACCATCTGTGGCTCAATCACTTGGTTGGCATCTGAGATATGCTTCTTCAGCATTGAGACATGTAACACATTGTGTATTGCTGACATCTCTGGAGGTAACTCCAACTCATAAGTTACTTTGCCAACTCTTTTCGTCACTAGGTAGGGTCCTACGTATCGAGGACTTAGCTTGCCTTTCTTGCCAAATCTCATCACACCCTTCATAGGAGCTACTTTGAGGAAAACTGTATCCCCAACTTCAAACTCTAACGGCCTACGGCGTACATCGGCGTAACTCTTCTGCCTACTCTGAGCAGTCTCTATCCTCTGGCGGATGCTCTTTATAGCTTCTGTGGTATCATCTATAAGATCAGTCTGTGACCTCATTTCCTTCTTCTCACTACCTTCATACCAACAGAGGGGAGATCTACACTTCCTACCATAAAGAGCTTCATAGGGTGTCATACCAATAGTGGCTTGGTAACTATTGTTGTAGGCAAACTCAGCTAAACATAAATACTTGCACCAACTGCCCTTGAAGTCCAATGCACAAGCTCTGAGCATATCTTCTAGAACCTGATTCACTCTCTCTGTCTATCCATCAGTCTGGGGATGGAAAGCTGTGTTAAATTTCAGTTTGGTGCCTAACGCTGTCTGTACGCACTCCCAAATGCGTGAAGTGAAACGACCATCCCTATCAGAGATAATGGTCTTCGGGACTCCGTGTAGTCGGATCACTTCCTGCACATATAATTGGGCTAACTTTTCAATTGAGTAAGACACTCTGATTGCCAAAAAGTGGGCAGACTTGGTCAATCTGTCTACTATCACCCAAATAGCATCATAGCCATTAGTTGTCTTTGGTAGACCAACTATGAAATCCATGGCTATGTCTTCCCATTTCCACTCTGGAATTTGAATGGGTTGTAGGACACCTCCGGGTCTCTGGTGTTCTGCTTTAACTCTCTGACATGTCAGGCAGGTGCTGACATACTTAGCTATGTCTCTTTTCATTCCGGACCACCAAAATCTTCTTTTCAAGTCCTGGTACATCTTAGTGGAACCAGGGTGCATTGAGTAGGGAGTTCTATGGGCTTCTTCAAGAATCTTCTTTCTCAGCTCTTCACTATTGGGGACACATAAACGGTCACCATAATAGAGTATCCCACTACCAGATACTCTAAACTCTTTACTCTCTCCTTCTTGTATCTCTTGCTTGATCTTTTGGATATCAGAATCCTCAACTTGCTCTTTCTGTATTTCTTCAAGCAAAGTTGACTCTAGTGTCAATAGAGCTAGCTGCCCATCAATAATCTCCACTCTATAATCTACTATCTCCTTCTGTAAGGGTGGTGCTGATAAGTACTATTTTAGTGATTATTTGAGTTGCTAAAATCCATGTTTGACCTATGTTTTATTGCTTATTTATGAAATTGCCCTAGGTTTTAGAACTTACTCTTATTTTGGACTTAATTACAAATTTACATATATTTGGATTATTTGGCCACTAAATTCTTGATCTATTTTTTGTAGGCATGAAGGGTTCATGGACTTAGGGCATATTGGGTCAAACTTGAGTCGGAAGTGACCCGGATCGAGTTATCAAGAATAGGATTAAATCTGGGTCGTCCGAGTTAAGAGCGGCTAGATCTGAGCCATCCGGGACCATCTGAAGCAATCCGAGCTAGGGTTAGGGTTGATCAAGCATTATGATCATGATCTGAAAGTTTCATCCCAATCAGAGCTAAATCAACCGTTGGATCAAGCTCGGAGGGCTCTAGATCGTCCATTCAAAGACTAAGTTGATCTGGACCATCCACTGCACATCTGGAGGATCCGAGCTACCACGAGGTAGATCCTGACCCCAGATCATCATCATCAAAGTTTGGCTCAAATCAGAGCAAGATCAACCGTTGGATTTCCTCAAATCAATCTAAGCCGTTCAATGCCAAATACTTAAGCAAATTCTGCGCAGCTTCTTCCCTTCATCGCGTCTTCGCCGCAACAGTAGCTTCATCCGTTTTCTTCTTCGTTTCTTCAAGTTTTCATCCATCCGAAGGCGTGATCCCTCAATCTTTCACTAGAGCAAGAGCTAGGTCAGTGAAGAGAGTCTCAGTGAGGTTTTCAGATTGGGTTTTGCACAATAGCAAAGCTGCGTGAGGTTTCAGCAGCTTTGTTATCCGATTTCAGCGAGCTCAGCTGTGCACCATCGCCACTGCATCCGAGCTGTCCAGAGGGGTTCCTTGGAAGGTTCGGATCATTCCCTAATCACAATCACAAGCCACCACAGCGAGTTTGAGAAATGGGAAGCAGATTTTGGCTTGAGCAGGGGCTGATTTGATTCGGTAGCAGAGACATTTCTTCACTGATTTGTTGAGCTTGCGGGTCCGATGTTCTCCCTTGATTGACGACCAAGGAGCTCTTGAGTTGGAGAAGGGTTGAGGAGTAGTGTAGTTAGTTAATTTTTGCTGATTTAGCTGTAATTTAAATTTTTGTAACCCAGTTCTGTTTTCTGCACTCGTATCAGTTTGTCACTTTCAATTTCTGAACTGTTTTTACTTAATTAGGTTTTCATCTCGCAAGACAAACCATTAGGGAGTTTGTTTAGTTAACAATAGCTGTAATTTCAATTCAATTCTAGCTTAAATCTGTGCGTGCCAATCCCAGCTTGTGTGCCAACTTAATTCTGCATTTTCAGTTTTTGTCTTTGTGTACCTGCGTTTAGTTCCAACTGCTTTAGTTTACTTATTGAATTTACCTTGAGATGTGTTCTAGCTAAATAGCATTAGATTTAAGCCTTGCGCAGCAGTTATTGTGAACCACTTTCATGTCTGAAATCTGAAGTCCAATTCTGAAATCTAAGCTCAATTCTAAAAGTTATCAGATTTGGTTGAGTCGAGATTTTGTGTGTTTAGGGTCTTGTTTGTTCAGTCATTTACTAATTATTTCTGCATTTCCTTGCATTTACAGTTTCCATTTTCTCAGTCTGATCAATAATTCTCAATCTGAACTGTTGAATCAGTTTGGCACAAAACAGCAGCCTTGGCACAAGGGTCACAGCTTGCGTGCCAAGCTGTTTGGGCACTGATTTGCATCAGATTTTCACAGGTTTTTTTGGTGTAAGATAGCTTTTGGAATCTATTGTTATCACCTTTAGCTATTCTGAATTTTCCCTGCTTTAGTTAGCCTTGAAAACTTCTAAGTTGAGTGGAGTTCAGTGCTTGTTCAAATTCTGAATTTCACATGCTTTTCATGGTATCAAGCTTGTTGTTTCCAAAATCTGCCATCACTGTGTTTAATCAATTGTTCAGCAATAAGATTGCATTTAATCTCAATAGTGTGCCCTTTTTAATATCAATTTAGTTCCTTTGGTTGATTCAATTTCCCTTTGATTGAGTTACTACTTGCTATCGATCTCTTAATTCCTTTGTGTAGTTTTCCTTTCTTTTTACTGTGTTTCATTTCCAAATTTACAACCCAAAACCCAATTACTTATTTGAAACCCAAAAACACAAACGACACATAAACCAAGCTCGAATCAAACACGACAACTAGCTCCGAGAAAAATACGACCTGTGGCCCCTTTGCTACATTTTCAGATTTTGATTGCAAAAAGGGTTTCCAACATTTTATATTCATATCTAAATTTGAGACCCACTTTCGTGACAGTCTATTTTGGGTCCGTCAGGTGCCAACGATGATAAGGACATCAAAGTGGCACAAGTCTTTCTACTCAGTGCATCTGCTACTCTATTGGCCTTACCAGGGTGGTACAGAATCTCACAGTCATAGTCCTTCACTAACTCGAGCCACCTTCGCTGTCTCATATTGAGGTCTTTCTGAGTGAAGAAATATTTCAGACTCTGGTGATCTGTATAAATCTTACACTGCACTCCATACAAGTAATGCCTCCATATCTTTAGAGCAAAGACTACAGCTGCCAACTCCAGATCATGAGTGGGGTAATTCTTTTCATAGTCCTTGAGTTGCCTGGAAGCATAAGCTATGACTTTGCCTTCTTGCATAAGGACTGCTCTAAGTCCTAGCTTTGATGCATCACTATATATATCACAGCTCTTATCACCTTCGGGTACTGTAAGGATAGGAGCGCTGGTCAGTCTCTTCTTCAACTCAAGGAAGCTCTGCTCACAGCCCTCAGTCCACTCATACTTCTTATTCTTTCTGGTAAGGGCTGTAAGTGGAGAAGCTATCTTTAAAAAGTCCTCTACAAACCTTCTGTAGTACCCTGCCAAACCTAAAAAACTTCTGATCTCACTAGCATTCGTTGGTCGACTCCAGTTACTAACTGCTTCAATCTTGGCTGGGTCTACCATAATGCCTTCTTTGGAAATGATGTGGCCTAGGAATGTCACTTGGTCAAGCCAAAACTCACACCTTGAGAATTTGGCGTACAGCTCCCTCTGGTGTAAGGTCTGCAACACTATCTTCAGGTGTTCTTCATGTTCTTCCTGAGTCTTTGAATATACTAGGATATCATCAATGAAGACAATGACGAACTTGTCAAGAAAGTCCTTGAACACTCTATTCATTAGATCCATAAACGTCGCAGGGGTGTTTGTCACTCCAAAGGGCATGACCACAAACTCGTAGTGCCCATATCTTGTACTGAAAGCAGTCCTTGGCACATCACTCTCCTTCACTTTGAGTTGATGGTAACCCGATCGCAGATCTATCTTGGAGAACACTGTGGCCCCCTTCAGCTGATCAAATAAATCATCTATCCTTGGCAAGGGATATCTGTTCTTGATGGTTACCTTATTCAAGGCTCGATAATCTATGCACATTCGCATGGATCCATCTTTCTTCTTGACGAACAACACAGGAGCTCCCCAGAGTGAATGACTAGGGCGGATGAAACCCTTGTCGAGCAGCTCTTTCAGTTCTGCTGGTGTCATGCGATAAGGTGTCTTTGAAATTGGGTTGGTTCCTGGAACCAACTCAATTTCAAATTCAATTTCTCGATTGGGAGGAAGTCCTGGTAACTCTTCAGGAAACACCTCCGGATAGTCACAGACTACCCGTACCTCTTTTTACTTTAACTCTTCTCTTTGCCTTACATCTACTATATGCGCTAATAACCAGAACATCCATTATCTAACATTCTCTGAGCTTGTAAGGTAGATAAGAACCTTTTTGTCTTTCTCTTTGGGTCTCCAATAAACTCAAATGGAGGTTCTGCTTCTGGTGTGAACTTGACTTTTCTTTTGCGGCATTCATTAGAGGCACTATACTTACTCAAGAAATCCATCCCTAAAATGATCGAAATCCTTCATCTCAAGGACTACTAAATCACTATAGAGTTCTCGGTTGGAAATCCGAATTGATACAGCTCTTAGCCACTAAGTAGATGCCATGACCTCTCCCGAAGGTAAGGTTGTTAAGAACTTCATCGTTCAACATTTCTGGTGGCCTTTGTACTGTTTAAGTAGTGCTCAGTGATCAAAGCACTACTTATCAGTTCTTCGGAGGGTTGCGGCCTCTTAACACAGCTGGCCACATTTAACGCTCTCTCAGGCCTTCACATTTTCAACATTAGCCTGACTCTTTCTTTTTCAGTGCTAACTAGCTCTGGGCACAGATGAGCTAACCGATTAAACTTCTTCATGCTTCATCCACGGATAAGTCACCTTGTCTGAACTCCGTGAATTCGTCGTAATGCTTGTTGGTTATTCACATGTGAAAACATTCTTCGAAGAACTCAGTCTCGAAGTCGGCCCATGTCATCTAGCTGATATTTCTCTTAGCCTTAACTTTCTCCCACCACATCCTAGCATCTCCCGTAAGTCAGAAAGATGCACACTTTATCTTCTCTACCTCATGCCAGTCCAGTAGCCCTACTATTCTTTCCAACATTTTGAACCATGCTTAAGCATCCCATGGTTTGCTTGTGCCTAGGAAGTTCCCTGGCTTCAGTTTCTTCTACTGAATGAGGTACGCTTCTTGCCTCACCCCCCCCTTGCCGGGATTACAGAAGTAACCGATGGGTCTTTGGTCACAACTGATGCTACTACATTCGCCACCAACGGGGTAACAGGAGTGGCCTACTGGTTAGCTATCATGGTGGCAATAACTTGCTGTTATTCTGCTAACTGTCTCCATAACTGCGCTACCACCTCTAAGAGACTTGGTGGTGGTACTGACTCTGCCTCTTGCCCTTTAGGAGCTCGCTCCTCGTTTTGGGCCTTTCTAGGATGTCCTCTTGGCATTCTCTTACTTTACATCATCTAGGACGTCCTCTTGACATTCTCTTACTTTATATCATAAAGAGAGTAATGACATTTCATCAATAAGGACATTACATTACTTTACTATCATCCTACTCATATCGTCATACTCATATGGCATATGCCATATCACCATACTGTCATCATACTCATAATAGCATTACTGATCATCATACTCATAATAGCATTTACTAATTATGCACATAATAGCATATAATAATACTAACATATTTCCTTATCATCATGCACTTACTGATACTAGCAATCAATAATGAAAAGCATACAAAACTACAACATATGAACTTCTTACTTGGCAGGCGGCAGGATTGATGCTTGATGTCAGTGTGGCGGAGGGGTGGAACTTTTTGCTCTGATACCACTCTGTGACGACCCGCCTTAACTCCTCTCCCTTAAAGCGGATGTCACTTTTACTTAACCTTAACTTTACCTTATTCTTAGCCTTAGGTTACAACTACTTGACTTCCCTTAACTTGCTCTGATTTTTTTTTCTTTTAAAAAAAAACTTTCATTTTATTTGCTTTGCCAGGATTTGACCCCTAGACCTCTTCGTTGTAAAACTAAAGCACTAACCATCTGCCCTACAACACTTTCTTTTCAATGATACCAGTCTACTGATAGATAGCCAGTCGACTGGTATCGGTCACAGAAACTTTCTGTGCCCGGCACCAGTCGACTGGCCTCATGGCAGTCGACTGGTGCATCGAACAGAAGGTTTTGTTCGATATCGCAGTCGACTGGTTCTGAACCAGTCGACTGGCACGCCTGAAACCTGCATTTTCAGACCCGAAAATTAGTTTCAAAAGTCCACAATTCACATACCTTCAATGTATATAAAGAAATAACTTCATTTCTATACTCTATACTAGTTTTATAAACATCCTAGCAACTCAAAACGAATCCAATAACTTGAAATTAGAATCATTGCGGAATTTATCAAAACTATCAAAACGTAAGCAAAACACTCTAGAGTTTGTACCAAACTTAACCTCTATGCGTAGTTTACACACCATGTTCACATTTTACCAATCAAAATATCAAACTCCAGGTTTCTAAATTTCAGAAATTGCCTCTTAAGCTTATACCAAGGATCTCTCCCACGGTTCCACCGCCACTGAGCATCAATGCAAGTCTTGGTCACCTCCATAACTTATGCTTTTTCTTTACCTTTATCTGCAATAGGAGGAAATGCAACTAATAAGTAAAATGCTTAGTAAGTAAATCCTAAACTCACAAATCCATGCTATCAACAATAAACATGTTCAGTTCAAAGAATGTTTACTTCCACAATACATGCACATGGGAAAACTTTCATATTCTTATCATGCTCAATCATGTTAAAAACATTACTTGCATAAAACATTTGCAAACTTAACATGCTCATACATTAAAACACTAACCTCCTTACTCTTACTCCTTATCATGCTTGCAAAGTATCAATGTGAACTTATTGAAATAAAGACATGTACTCAAAGCTAAAACACTTGTAAATACTTATATACTTGAAAATAATATTCAACTTTCTTTAGGCCTTGACATTGTACCATGGTATCAATGTACCAATTGCGCGCTTCTCTAATAGGTTGTGGGGTAGCTAGCCACCACACCCTATTAGAGCTTCTTTCGAACTTTCGGTGGGTCTTCCATTTACCCGGTACATGTCACTTTCTGAAAATAAAATACTTTCTTACTTACAGTACTTATACTTATCAACTATCTTACTTTTGCATAAATTTTGCACTTAAAACCCTTTACCTTTCTTACTTGGGACTTTCATCGAGCACCTTGCGTGCCCTTAATCCCAACCTCATTTTTGAGACTTTTCAAAAATTAAATCTTATCATGCTTAGCTTACATACACCAAATCTAAACCAATTAAATTTTTATCATGAGAAAACATGCATCTTTAAGAGCTTAAAACACACGATAACCTTAATCTTAAAGCATGCATCATAAAACATGGTTCTACAACAAGAACTTACATACGAAAACTACTCCTATTGTAGGTGAGTGATCTACTTACCCTTTTTCTTGAAGAAAACTCACTAAATATCTAGGAAACTCCTAGCGTAGCGCTCCTATTCTCTTCCCTTGCCAGAAAACTTCACCCTTGGACCTAGGGAAGAAGCCCTAGGTCTTCTACTTCAAGAGGAAGAAGAAGGAGGAAGAAAACTCCCCCTTTTTCCCTATTTTCGCAGCCTCCTCACCTCTGCTCACGCGGCCTCCCGAAACCCTAAAAGGGGTCTTAACACAACTTAAGTGGAAGTTTAAATACCTCTTCATGAAACGGGCTAAATCAACTATAACATTATTTCGCTTCATTCTTTTTTGTGCTTGATACCCTTGCCCAACTGGTTTTCTGGACTCGCTTAAGGCCTTCTTTGCAATGTGGTCGCGGGATCAAACCCCACCTGACCCCTTATTTTTTTTTCTTTTTATTTTTAATCGGAAAAATGCTATAAAATTCCGAAAAAACCCCTAATAATACCAGAAAATTATTGGGTGTTACAGAAAATCTTATTGGTTTAAGTCCACTATAACCCAACTTCTAAATCCAGGTGCCCTAGGATCACACAGGCGCACAACACTCGGTCCGTAGTAGATCAAATTTGTATACATATATATAATGTTACGTTGCGAACCCGGGGTGCTTGGAATTTTTTTTTAAAAAAAATTTGGCTTGGGTTTAAGCCAATAAATTTTTTTTCTCTAGGATTCAAGCTTCTCAAATTAGATTACATGTTTAAGCTTAAAAAATTTTAAAACAAAAAATTTTTAGGTGCTCACATGTATAGTAACTTAGGATTTATATTTGAGAAAATGTTACTTTTTTAAAAAAATAAAAAATAAAATTGACTTGGGGCACGTGGATTCAATCTAAGTGCCCCCACCTGGATTTATTTTAGGTCCCCTGAGTAATGTCTGGACGAGTCCGTATCATAACGTTCACAATATTATATGAACTTTGTATGGTAAGATCCTTAGTATAGCAAAATTATATTTATATACATATAACATCACTATACTGTGGACCATCTGCAACACAGTGCTGCGGACCATTGTGAAAAAATTTCTTAAATAATTCATTAATCATATAAGACCCTGTTAGTATCTAAAATTTATTATTTTAAAAACTATAACCCAAGAGGGAAGTTTGACTCCTAAGGAAAATTTATTGACTTAACTAATCCCTAACTTCTAAAATTTTAAATTCTAAATATATATAATATACCCCATGAGTATTTAAATTTTTTATTTTGAACACTATAATCCAAGAGAAATGATTGAACCCCAAGGAAAAATTTTATTGGCATAAACCCACTATAACCCTAACTTCTAAATCTTAAAATCATAAACCCTAAATATATTTCAAAAAATGTAAAAAAAATCTGTATTGAATCCCAGGCACTTGTATTCAATATGGAATACAGCCGCCTAAGATTTACTCGGGGTGCCAATATTGAGTCCACAAGAGTGCACGACGTAATGTCCACAACAGAGTAATTTCGTGTGTATGTGTATTTCTTTGTTGCTGATCGTGCGATGTTGACCCGTGCCCGATCCGACTCGAGGCACCTCCAATGCAATCGGAGGCACCTTAGAATTGGTTATTTTTTTTTTAAGAAAATAGGCGTTTCCCATTTCTTTTTTCTTTTTATTTTTTTTAAAAAATCAGCATTTCCTCTCATATATTCTAAATACATATAATATACCTTATTAGTATCAATTTTTTATATTAAATACTATAATCCAGGAGGGAAGACTGAATCGAGTAAACATTTTATTGCTTAAACTCACTATAACTCAATCCTTAAATTTTAAAATCTTAAACGCTAAATACTTATAATATATCCCGTGATCATTTAATTTTTTTTAATTTTAAACACTATAATTCAAGAGGGAAGACTTAATCCTACAGGAAAAATCTTAATCCACTATAACCAAACTCCTAACTCTTAAAATTTTAAATTCTAAATACATACAATATATCCTAAAAATAAAAAAAAAACTACTGATAAAAAATAAAAAAAATGTGTTGGAGGCGACTTGATTGCTTAAAAAAATAAAAAAAATGAGGCGTCTCGAGTCCGGTACACAGGGGTCTGCGGAGGACCGTTCGCAGTGTAAAAAATCTTTTATATATATATATATAAATATAAATTTTATGTTAAAGACTTTATCGTTCAAACTCGTGCACATTTAGTGTATTTGATTTTTTTTTATTTTTTTCTTCATATATATATATATATATATATATATATAACATAAGGACATAAGGTTAAATTAATTAATTAACCTTTAAATCAAGAAAAAAAGGCTAATAAGCATGTCCCACAGTCCACAAGTCGCCGCACTTCTTCCTTCCGCTTTTCTAGGTTTTCCTTCCTGCTGCCGTCGAAGTCGAAGTCGAAGGCGAGAAACGCCAAGACGTAACTCCTCCTCCTCCTTCTGGATCTTTATCCATTATTCGTCGACCGACTGTTTGTGTTTGCACTTTGCAGATCTGCTTGTCGCGCGATTTTGTTGACGTAGATCTTCGTGGGACTTGCAGATTAGTGGAATTTCTGTTCGTGGATTTGGTTCCTTCTTTGCGGATTAGGGATTCGGGGTTCTAGCTTTGGCGGGAGGGCCATGTCCAGGGAGAAGCGTATATTAGATCCTCGTGGAGGCGGCGATGACCTGCAACCTGAGCCCAAGAGACAGAAGGCGCCTGCCCTTGCGAGGTAACTAAAAACTAGACTCTGTTTTTTTTGGTGCTGGTGTGTTCGTTCAGGATTTTGTGGTTCGTGATCTGTGCTTCAAATATGGCTTAAGCTACTACTTATTAGTACGAGAAATCTCATGGAATTAGAGTTATGACCAGGACTTTTTTTCCTTACAACTAGCAACTGCTAATATCTGTTGAGTTGTTCGAAGGTACTAAGGCATAAGATGGAAATATTTTGTAGAATTTGATATTAAAGACTCTGTAAGGGTTAATTTGGAATCAACAGTAAGCAAGATGCATCTTGGGCAAGCAAAGCATATGCATATGAAAAACAGATTTAAAATCTTGAAGAGTTAAATGTTAGAAAACATCACCCTAAATAGAACTAATCCAGTAACACTGTATGAAGATTCAAGCAAGTTGTATTCACACATCTAGTTTAGGAATGCTAACTCTAATAGATTGACAAAATACTTACATATATGACAGTGAGCATAGTTGGAGATTCTCTTTCTAAAGAAAAAAATTGGAGTGTAGATCATGATCTAAGGACTATGTTAATTTAGGATGCACACATGATTTAGCTCACATGCATATAGAAATTGGACAATGCATACCCTACCAGGATCCGTACTTCCTCTAGACTTACACCACTTGCCGACGAAGCTATGCTCCTGGCTGGAATTTGTATCGCCGATTGCCTCCTTTAACTATATACAATGTGATCATCTATTACACTAGAGTTTTCTTCTTCCAGTACTTGTGGTCTATGTACTTGTGAATATGGGCAAACACTTGCTCAACCACCTAAACATTTTTTGTTTTGTATTATTATTGCTTGCCTTTTTTTTTGTTTTGTATTATCATTGCTTGCCTTTTTATCAACTCTTTTCTGTTTTATGTATCTCACGTCGCATGTGATGGTGATATGTTCTTAAGAAGACTATCAATGGAGGGTGTCACCATTATCATGGTATCAACAATGACTGCAGACAAACGAAAACCTACTTTGCCTTTGCATCAACTTAGGATCACTTAACAATGTCAAATGCAAAGCACTTGGTATATACATAATTGAAGCGATCAAATTTATCTGGTATTAGGTCCGTTGTCTTAGTTGTTCAACTTCTTCCTGCATGTCAGTAGCAATGTGACTTAGGATTACTGCGTATGCTTAGCTCCCTGGAATCCTTGAGCCTACGCAGCTGTTATGCTGCACACTGCACAGTGCGCATGCGACTATGCGGCGTGCAGCATTTTTTTTTAAGCTTTAGGTTTAGCCATTTAGGATTTTGACTTTAGGGTTTAAGGGTTAGGGTATATTATTAAGTCTATGTTTTTTTATATGGTGTTCACAGGGTGAGCGGCATAACATCCCTCATCCCTTTTTCAGTTAACCGTCAGGCAATTAGATCAATGTTGATAATCCTATTTGAGTTCAAAAAACATAGATTTTATTAAACTGCGGATAATATAATTTTCCATTGTCTTCTATCCATGGTTATGTCTACAAAACATCCTTTGTATTAGAATACTTTTGTGTCCACAATTAGTGTGACACATGTTATCAAATTGTTGAAAAACTATGATTATCACAATTGAAGTAAAAGGATCAGCACCCTTGCTTTCTTTGCTATGATATATATATATATATATATATCTCAACTTGGTTTTTTTTCATGCTGGGTTTTGTATGCGATATGCCTCTCGAAATAAAAGATCGGAATGAAGATGGTTATTCTTCTTTCTCCAAGCATTTGATGTGACAATTTTCTTATTTTTTGCTCCAGATATATTTTGGTTTCATGTGCTTTTATCAAATTAGGTAGCTGTAACATAAATTATATATAAATATTCCTGATTGTCAAACTAACCATTGAATTGTCTATTTGATAGTCGGTATAAAGATCATGGATGTTGTTTCAAGTTATATTGTTAGTAGCATGGTGAAGTACACCTTGCATTATAAAGTATCAATCATCAGATGCTGCACAAAGGTTGGGGAGTGAATTTTTGGAGTAGATGTCTTCTGCATTTCAAGTTTCCTTTGTGTATCTTGGTGTATGTTTGATTTTTTATTGTGGCCGATTCTGTTCTTCTGCAGTCATGATGGGAGACATTAAGTTCTCTTAAAGAATCAGCTTTTTTTAGTTGACTTTACCAATTAGATATTCTATGGTACATTCAGATGTGTGAATTTTGTAATAAACTTTTCTCTGTGCAGCGTGGTTGTGGAAGCTCTCAAAGTGGACAGTTTGCAAAGACTTTGTTCTTCTTTGGAGCCCATTCTTCGAAGAGTTGTAAGTATATTTGATTCTGCAGTTTTTATGGTTGTTGATAATGTAAACAAAGATGTTACTTTTTTTTTTCTCTCGTTTATTATTATTATTATTTTGAGCATTTGATTCTGAAGTTAGACTGGTGCATTTCTTGTGTGCATGCTTGTTCTTACAAGCTTGCATCTGGGAACATGCGCATCTAACTGCAGATGACCATGTTTATTGTGTGTGCGTGCGCGCGCGCGCACACACACACACATCTACATATACACATTTGTTGACATATGTGGTTAGACATCTGAGCATAGAGACGTGTAAACTCATGTGTGTGGTGTGGCTGTGAATGCACTGTTTTTGTTTGGAAAAAGAACTTGTGCCTGTTTATTGACTATTTTGTGCCTGTGTAGGTTAGTGAGGAAGTGGAGCGTGCACTAGCAAAACTTGGTCCTGCTAAACTTGGAGTTGGAGGCAGGTACATAATCCAAATGGCATATCCAATTGAGAAAACTTGGACTTTGCAGCTTATATTACAATATCTATATTGAGCATCACTGTCATTCATACCGTCGATAAATATGAATATATTTGCTTGTTAATATTTAACGAATGATGTGACCATTATTCTGGAAATTTGAAGACTCAACAGCCCTCTCTTTCTAGCCTTTTTTCTTTTTTCTTGAAAAGGTCAAAAACATTTTATCTCTTAAATGTTAAAGAGATATCCGTACATGAACTTTCTACAGTTTGAATCTAAATTTTAGCACCCAAAGGGGTTCCTATATGGCCTTGTAGTCTTGTAAATATGATATCTCTTTACCAAGGGTTAACAATGTCTTTTTTTGGTAGAATGTATTATTAAGTATCCTTTTTTATGTATAAAAAATTGGCCAAATATGGGTAGTGAACGAAATTGTTGTCCATGTTCTGAGAATTGACTCAAGTCATCTAACAAATAAGACAATTTATCTGAAGAGATACCAAATGGCCTGGGCTGCTTATTCCATGGTTGGACCAGACAAGAAATCTGTCATACTTAGCATGGCCCAACCATCAATGGACCATGCATTAAAATTCCCTTCCTGAGGGTGGTGTCTGGCCCAACACAACCCATAGGTCGTGCCAGGTTGATCCCTAGGCCTAACACAGCCAAGCTGGTGGTTAAGGTATTCATATTTTACTTTTGGTAAGTTAAATGCGTGACCGTGATTAAAAGTTATGTCATATTTTACAGAAAATATATATTTATTAGCATGTATGGCCAATTTCGGGAGAGTCATATGGGAAATTATAATATAATTCATTAACTAGACCCTAGGATGAAGTATTTTTGATGTCACTTCATGATCACTGCAGCAAATTGGGTTCATCTAATATAGTTATATATATATTTTGTTTATTCAATTTATAAGATCCAACCATGGTGTGTTCATCTTTATTATATAGTGTTTCCCTGTGACTGTGTCTCTTGTAAAGTCAACCTGGATTGTTATTGTATAGTACTGATGCTAGTTCACCTTTAAATCTCTAGTTAGGAATAGCAATTTGACTTTCTCTGATTAACACCTGCATCAATCCGCCCCTGAATATGCCTGACCCACCTCACCCTATATTGTAATAGGGTACTGATGGGAATGCAAAATTGTAATCCACATGCAGTGCTGAAGATGTGCAAGATTTTTGTGATCTGCCCTTCCCCTTTTTTACTGTGTAATTTATCACAAAATACATGCTTCTTATGGGGCAAATCATCTTACATATTTAATGCATACTTTATTGCCCACCTTGAATTTGACTTGCACAAGTAGCAGCACAGGGTGGCGCAGGGATAGGAAAGAAGAGCTCATCTCATACTTCGTCCCACCCCACTTGGGAAGTGGGGTTGGTATGGAAAGTTAAAATTTCATTTGGGCTTGTCCTGCCCCATCCTATTGTGATCCCAATCTCTAGTTATTTGTCTTTCCATGTCCAGAACCTTCAAAGCGAAACCCTTTATTAGGAGAAATGATTATATGATTCCTGGATCAACTTCATTTTGTATAAATGAGTACATGTGACTTGAGACTTGCCTATGAGCTTAGATTTTTAATAGCCATTTATTTTCTTTTTTGTTTCACAGACATTTCCTCTTTTTAGGGTATTCCTTATATATTCCTTATATCTTAAAGAAGCACTTCTAGAAATCTATTCACAGTCCACTTGATCATTCTGCATTTTAAATTAATTGATTTTGTTGGCTGTGATTGATAACTGGATATCTTTGTTCCTGCAAATTCACTTTATTAGTACTCTAATTCTTTAGACACTGCAGGGCTTCTCCAAAACAAATTGAAGGGCCTGATGGCAGAAACTTGCAGCTGCATTTTAAATCGAAGCTCTCTCTTCCACTTTTTACTGGTGGAAAAGTAGAAGGTGAACAAGGTGCTGCAATTCATGTTGTTTTGATTGATGCAAGTACTGGGTTTGTCGTGACATCAGGGCCAGAGTCATCTGCAAAGTTAGATGTTGTTGTACTTGAGGGTGATTTTAACAATGAAGATGATGATAACTGGACTGAAGAAGAATTTGAAAGTCATGTAGTCAAAGAGCGTGAGGGGAAAAGACCACTTTTGACTGGAGATTTGCAGGTGTTACTCAAGGAAGGTGTGGGGACACTTGGAGAGTTGACGTTCACTGATAACTCCAGCTGGATACGGAGCAGGAAGTTCAGACTTGGACTGAAAATCTCGTCAGGGTTCTGTGATGGTATTCACATTAGAGAGGCAAAAACAGAAGCTTTCACAGTTAAGGATCATAGAGGAGAATGTATGGTCCTTTGCACTCATTGCCTCCTTATTTTAGTTATTTCTTCCTTTAATTTTACATAGTCATTGGATATATCTATTGCAGTATACAAAAAACATTATCCTCCTTCATGGAAGGACGAAGTTTGGAGATTGGAAAAGATTGGCAAGGATGGCTCGTTCCATAAGAAGTTGAACAGGAGTGGAGTTTCCACAGTTGAAGATTTTCTTCGTTTGTATGTCAAGGATCCCCAAAGACTGCGGAATGTATGACATTGGTACATTTTTATTGTTGAGATTCTTTTCTGATTGCATGTTGATTATTTATATTAAATTTTTAGATCCTTGGAGGTGGTATGTCAAATAAGATGTGGGAGAGCCTAATTGAGCATGCCAAGACGTGCCCCCTTAGCGGAAAATATTATGTTTATTATTCTGATGATACAAGGAGCATTGGTGCAATTTTCAACCATATCTGTGAGTTTAGTGGCTTGATTGCTGGAGAGCAGTTCTATTCAGCTGAAACTCTCACAGATAGTCAAAAGGTATGCAGTGTTGCAAATTATTTTTCCTCTGATGCTCCAAGGTGATGTTGACATGCGTATATTTTTCAACCTGATCAATCAGGTGTTACTCTAGTAGTCGATAAAACAGGAGACAATAAATTGTGATTTATGTCAATCAATTACAACTGTCCAACATGGGTATAAATCAGACATATTTTTCAACTTGGGTACAGTGACTTTTTAGAAAAGTTTCCAAATACAGTGCGTGGATTATATAGAACACAACTAATATACATAATATTATCAATTTGATATAGTTTAAATTTATGTATTAATTAAGGGATGAGAGATGTTATGCAGGGGTTTTTAACATAATTTTTAATTGATATCATCGAACGAGAGTGTTTCTGGCTGTTTTTGAGGTTTCAAATTCTTTTTATGTCCAGTTTGTGATTTGTTGGACCAATAGATGGCCGGATCATGCTTTGATTGAATCAGGTTCGCCATGGATTCAAACCAAGCGGGAAACAGATCGAACTTGATTGCTATACTGAATCAATTCGATCCTTAAAGGAATAATATTAGGTTTCAGGGTTTCCCTTTTTTCTTGTGGTTTCTCCTGCGCCAGACCTGCTATTCTCATGCTGCACAAACCTTTTGCTTCTCTCTCCTCACTGCCACTCATCACCTAGGTACTGCATTGCGGACAGCTTCCTTCCATTATGATGTTGCTTCATCTTTCTCATCTAAATAAATCTCCTTATGCGGTTCTTTTTCTTTTGCATCCTTGTGTTTCTTGTTCCTGTTATTTCTTTTCTTATGGCTGAGGTAGATGAGCCTCTCTTTGACTCGCATTTCCTGTTCGTATCATGTTGTGCTGACATGTGTATGGGAGAGTGGATGAATGAGTTTGAGATGGCACAAACATTGACCATAGATGATCAATACATTATATAGTTGAATGAGTTAAATTTATTAGAGATGAAAGTGTAAGAGGTAGAATTACTTGTGATATAAATAGAGGAATAAAATTCATAGTCGACTTCAAATAGTTGGAAAACACAGTTTAACAATGATGACAACTACTATTTAAACAATCGATCTAACCAGAAATGCTATATTGGACGTGCTTTTCTATAACTACATTTCAATATCCCAAATGTGCCAATGCTATTATACTTTTTATGAGTGGATCTTAACACAACTACTAATCTGAAACTGTAGCAGTTATCATTTTGTAATTATCTTTAGAAAGGTATTATATGATTGAGTGACATAATAGTGCTTCCTAGTGAAATCCATTTTTACACTTTTGCAGGTCTTTGCAGATACACTCGTAAAAAAAACATATGAGAACTGGCAGTTTGTAATAGAATATGATGGCAGAGCTCTTCTGAGCTTGATGCCAAAGAAGACAATGACTACACGAAGTGAAGCTGCAGCTTTGGCAAACGTTTCAGATTCATACGACAACTCACCCACAGAGCAACATGCTACTGAAGTTCAGCCTTCAATCAATACTGGAGTGGTCAATGGAGGTAGCATAATCTTTACTTCGTATCCATATCCATATGACGGCCTTCTTTATCTTTAATACAAGGTTCTAAAATTCGCTAGGCGCTAGACTAGCGCCTAGCGCCTAGGCGGGGATTAATCGGCGCTAGGCGGATTAATCGGTATCAACATAAATTACATAATTAACATAATAAATCACATATTATAACTCCAAGTCCAACACAATAATATCAAATTTAAAATGAGTTTAAATTTCAAAATTACATAATTAATTAAATATCATAGTCATAAAACACAAACTCAAATTTAAAATGAGTTCAAACTTCAACATTAAACTAATAAAATTTATTTTACTTCTTCTTCTCCATAATTTTCAACAACTTGGTCTTCATCGGACACAAAGTCAATATCATCATCGTGTTCCTCCTTTTCTTCGGATTCAAAATCATCCTCATGAAGTTTTCTTACTCTAGAGCTTCTTCGGGGTTGTAGATTTTCATCTGCTCCACTTGCTTCATCAACCATTTGCCATGTAAGCCCAGAACCTAGTTCAATTTCATCATCTTCCCCACCATCCACAATCCAACCTTGTGCATTTGAAGCATCTTTTGCAAGAAGAACATCGACATTTCTTTCTTTTTCTCTTTTTTGTTTGTTCAACAATCTTGCATTAAATTGGACAAATACTAGATTGTTCAATCTGTTAACATCCAACTTGTTTCTTTTCTTTGTGTGAATTTAAAAAAAGAGAGTAAATATTAAAATTAGTAACATGAATATATACTTGACTTTAATTAAAGAATAAAGACTTAAAGTTTAAAACTTATTCGTTCAAATGTACTCCAATTTCTTTCACACCCAGATGCACTTGTAGTTAATGAAAGTATCCTCAATGCCACTCTTAGCAAGTTAGGTGTGTGAGCGCCGTATGCACTCCACCATGCACATGGATCAAATGTATCATCATTTTTTTCACATGCTTTTACTGCCAATGTTTTTCCAAATAACTCAGTTTTGTCTCTATATTTTGCAAATTCCTTGTTAATAATTGTATCTTGTAGATCCAACTTATTGGCATGCAAAATTTCTATACATTCAAAAATCCCCATTGCAACCTCCTCATAAAGAGCAATAGAATTATCTTTATAGTAAAAATAGGGATTCAACAAAAAAAAAGCAGTGGTATACAATGATGTATCAAGTCTATCCTTTATTTTTGACTCAATAATTGCTATGATAGGGTGATAATTTGATTCCACGTTGTTCAGGGCAACCTTGATATCTTCTTTAGCTTGAAGAAGCTCCCTATATAGAAACCCCATCGATGACTTTCTATCTCCATCTACCAATCGAAGAACTCTAACCAAAGGAGCAAATATTTTCAAACAAAGTGTCACACCATTCCAAAAACTCATGCTCATCACAGTAGAGTAAGCCAATTTCCCTTTATTTATCTTTGACCATTTACATGTCTCCCACATATTACTTATAAACATGACTCTTAAACTTATTTTTTTTTTTCAATCAAACTTTGCAATGTGAGAAAATTTGATGCAAACCTGGTAACTCCTGGCCGGACTATGTCTTTTCTTCGTGAAACTTCTCATCAATGACAAAGTCTTATGGTGAGCATAAATGAAAATAGTAAAAGATTTGGATTGGTCAATAACCTTTTTATATCGTGGAAGTTTGCCAATACTTTCAAGCATGAGATTAACAGTGTGAGTTGCACATGAACTCCAAAAGATACCAGGTTGCTTTTCTTTCATCAATTTAGCTGCAGCCATATTGTTGGTGGCATTGTCTGTTACAATCTGAACAATATTTTGAGCTTCTACTTGTTCAACATACTTGTCAACATATTCAAAAATAAGTTCAGCTGTATATGCTTCATCTGAAAGCTCCTTGGACTCTAAAAATGTAGTACATTTCTTGCAATTAACACAAATTTAAGATGCTTCTTCTTTTTTCTATCACTCCATGCATCTGTCATGATCGAGCATCCATTCTTTGCCCATTCTTCTTCATGTTTCTTCAGCAGTTATTTTGTTCTTTCAACTTTGGCTTTTAACAATGGTTCCCTTAGTTGATATTGAGTTGGAGGCTTGAATCCTGGTCCAAATTGACCCACTGCTTCCATTAGTTGCTTGAAGCTATCATTATCAACGGCATTGAATGAGATCCCATTTTCATAAACCCATCTCCCATCATATTGTTGAACTTGTTGAGTTCTCTCCTTGAAAAAAGCCTCATTTATATTTTTTTGGCGAAACATTTTACTCACTTGAACTTACATTTTCTGGAGCAATTGCTGATGCAGATATATCTATGGGGCCAAGAGGAAGAGGTTTTTTAGATGGATCTATCTCTTAAATTCCAGAATCTTCTTCTTCATCAAGAGAAATAGTCACCTCTGCTCTACAATTTTGTTTTTCCATTATTTTATTCTTCTTTCTGTTCCTCCCTTCTAAAATAGTCTGTTTGTTTGTTTTTATCTTCTTGAGATGCTTTTCGACAACCAGATACATTTTTAGGTATATTTCCAATGTGCTCCTTAATCCTATATACTCCTTCCGACATTATTTTTCCACACAACTTGCATTTAATTTTGTCAAGGTTCTTAGGATCAATCAACATCCCAAACTCCCATCCAATGCCATTTGACTTTCTTCTAAGAATCCCGGATTCAGGTTGAGTAACTGATACTGTCGAAGATGGATTGCTTGCCATTGTAATTGTAATAACCTGAAAAATGATTTAAAAACAAATTTAAGAACTTTAGAATCATTAATAAATTATAAAAAATCAAAAAAATTATATATAAAATATAAATTTTAAATATAAATTATATATAAAATATAAATTTTTTTAAATTTTAAATATAAATTTTTGAATAAGAATATGATTTATAATTCAAATTTTCTATTTATTTGAGAAAATGTTTAAAACTTTAAATAAAATTAAATAATAAATATAAATAATAAAATTAAAAAAAAACAGCGCTGGTGCAAGATCGACCGTTGTCGCCGCCGTCGGACGCGTCGCGGGAAGCGTTCGGCGGTGCCGGCAGCGTCGCCGAAAATGTCTTGCGACACGTCTGGCGCCACCGAAAGCGTCGCGGGTCGCTTTGAGCGGCGCCGAACGCGTCGCCGGAGCCATCCGACACCGTCGGAAGACTCCTGCGACGCTTCCGGCGCCGTCGGAAATGTCCCACGACGCTGGAAGCACGTTGGAAAAGTAAAATAAAACTAAATACATACCTGCTGCTGCGTGCGATACCGGAGGAGGCAACGATGATTTCGGAGGAGGCAACGGCGATTCCGGAGGCGTCGGGAAGAGACAGATGAATCGACAACAGGTTTAGGGCTTTAAAAAAAAAAAGGAAAGAAATCCCGATCCTGCAAAAGACGCGAGCACCGCCTGCGTCGCGTCGCGCCGCCTAGGCGGCCCCTCCGCCTAGCCTGGCCGCAGACATGATGTTCGCGGCGGCCGGTGGGCGTCGGCGCCGCTCGCCTAGCCCGAGTTTTCGAATACTACTTTAATATCTGTCTCTTATCATGACTCCTATTTAATTGATTTTAGTGGAGTTTCTGCTTTATTTTACTATGATCTTTTTTCTAGACTAAAGTCAAAAGTACCATTTCTCATGATGAATTGCATGTGTTTTTGAGGAGTTTTGGTTCACCAATTCTCCTGTGTATATGCAGGAGATACAGATTCTGTTTCCTATAACCATAATCAAATGAATCGATACTCAACTCATCGTCAACTTGTTAGTCGAAATGCTCAGTTGCATCATGAACATACATTGTCCCCACAAAGTCAGCTCAGTGGGTCGTCCGACGTTATTCAGGACAGCATTGGCCTTGCCTTGGTCCAACCGGAACACTCAAGCTCCGGATATCAACTTGTGGACCAACCCTTCTTGCCTCCAAATCTGAACACCTATCACAACTGGTCCCATCAACGTCAGGGTGACGACTTCCTCACTGAAGAAGAGATCCGCAGAAGCAGTCACGAGATATTGGAAAACGATGAAATGCAACAGCTACTTCGACATTTGACCATGGTTGGGACTTCAAATAACATGGCAGATGATGTTTATGGGTACCCTTCCTACATGCCCGTCCCGTCTCCGGCCTTCAACTTTGATGTGGATCAGAACCGTACATCCGGTAAAGCCGTCGTTGGATGGCTCAAGGTAAAGGCAGCGATGCGGTGGGGCATATTTATCAGGAAAAAAGCAGCAGAGAAAAGGAGGAAGGCTCAACTGGTTGAGCTGGAAGATTAACCAAACAATCACCGAATTCTCGTTAATCGTGTATATTATTAGAACTTCATACACCTGAATTCTAAGCTGGGTTTTATTTGTGTATCCTTTAAGCATTGTGCAGATGGTAAGCTCTCAAAAGAAAGACTCCATGGATTCAGTAATCGCTTGTGTCTGCTAATATCATCTGTAAATTAAGGACTTCTAGTCTTTGAACGCTTTGCTAATCATGTTATTGATTGAAACAGTCCGTTATCTGTTCGTAGCTATGATCCCATCTGATGATGCTTGTAAAGATGAACAGTTCGGTATTGCAATTATTTCCTGCACTTTCAGTTGGTTTGATGAAACGCCAAATGTCACAAGCTAGTGATTAATCTGCTTTTCCTATGATGGAGAAAAACTAATGACAACGTTGCAAGCGACAAAATACTTTGTTTAGTTCAAAATAAACATAAATTTTAAAGATTTTTGAATTGCTCATCTGTTAGAATTGTTACTGAATCCATGAACAAATAACAACTCACTGAACTAAATTATCTTTGTAGTTAGGAATAAAAAAGCTGAGACAATGTAAAATATTAGCTGCAATATGAGTTAAAAGAGAAAAAAAAATTATGTAGACATGTTTTTATTTTTATACCTTTTAAATTTGTTTTTTAAAATGATGCATGGAATTTTAAAATTATAAAAATATTCTGTCGTACAGATAAATAAATAAAGCTATTATTTTATATAGAATAAATAAATAAAACTATTCATGTTCCGTGGGCATGACACGATTGTTAATGGCTCACTTGGGTGATTCTTTATTTCTCAGGTTCGATTCCTCCCTTGTAGAGCGTGCAGTATGTTGACGGAAAAAATCGCTACATGCTGTTACGTGGTCGGGCCATCGGGTATTGATATCATCAATGATAAAGTCGCCACGTGCTTCCATCCCGCGATTTATCTCGTTGACCGGTGGGGACTCTCGTTGAAGGCTGTGGGACAGGACCGGTTAGCCAAGCGAATTAGTAGGGCGCAAGCCTGGATACTCCTTGTAAATAAAAAAAAAATTAGACGCGAAATGTTATTTTTAGAACTTTTAGGTTATTTTAATAATTTTGAAATGACATTTGAGGGTAAAATTTAAGGGGCGTTTGGTTTACTCTATTTTTTATTTTTATTTTTTTAAAAAATTATATTTTCTATTTTTTTAAAAATAACTTCTCTAGTTTTCTAAAAAAAAACGTTATATCTTTTTTTAAAAAATACCATTGAAAAATACAAATCAACGTTTTCTAGAAAAAAAAAAAGGAAAAGAACAATAAGCAAACCCCCCTACCCTATATTCGCCCATTAAACATCTCCCGTCTCTTTGCGTTGCGAGTCGGCAGCCCACCGGCCTCCCTCTTCCTCTCTCGTCGTTTCCGTCGCTCGCCGCCCTTCGAAACCTCAACTGAATTGCGAGTCGGCTGCCCACCAGTCTCCCTCTCTTGTCGATTCCGTCGCTTGCCGCCCCTCGAAACCTCCACTGAAGGAGCATCCTCGAGATCGGCCACCGCTGGAAACTAGGTCATCTTCTGATTTGTTCTATTTGCATTTTTCTCTAGGTTTTTTGGCCTGCTTGTTTTGGGTGCATGATAGAGTTGGATTGATCTAGCATTCAGGGATTTGAGGCTAGGGCTTGATCAAGTATATGTTGAACTAGAGTAATTGTTGCGTTTGGTTGTGCACACGGACCAAACCTTAACCTGGACTCTGAAGATCTGTAGGACTTGTGCTTTTGAATCATTTATTTGTAATATTATGGACCAGTCATATGCATCTTGCTTATTTCAGCTGAGTCTGGTCGGAAGAATATGCATCCTCCTTTAACTTTGCATCGGCATCCTATGTGTGCTGAGGTATCTTCACTTAGTCACAGAAACATTTTTTTCCTCTTGTCTTGTTCACTCTTCTGTTCTTTTGATGTCAGGACTTTTTTGCATTTTATTTTTTTTTTCCATTTTTATATACTTGCTAGGTGCAACAAAATTTAGCTGTTGTGCTAAAATTGGAGTTTTATTCTTTTTATTGTTTTCAGATTATTGAGGATTTTCAGAAGTGCCATGTAGACCATCCAATTGGGAAATTTTTTGGGAAATGCACTGAGCTAAAAATAAAGCTTGATCGTTGTTTTCGACAAGAGGTGACCTTTTTAAACATTAAATTTCCTCTTATCTTAAAATCCTTCCAAAAAGAGGAAAAATGAAACAACCAAGAAACCAGAGGCACATGAGCAAGGGTACCATGATTGAAATTTTAACTAGACACACATTTACCTGCAATTTAGTTAAATTATTTTAGAAAGATATTTGACCTTTATAATTTATCATATGCATTAAATTTCTAGATATAGTATTGCTAGCAATATATTAAGTATATGAAAATTTGAATACAATTCTCTAAACTATTCCATCTCTATGTAGCAATAGCAACTTCGCTTAATGGTAACTATAAGATTGATGATGATAATAACAATTTAAATACTTCTTTTACCAAGGAATGCAAAGAACCTTATACAATTAAAATTTTCTCAAATAATATGAAATGTGATGAATGATTTTCTATAGCAAATGTCAATCTTTAAAATAGCTAATTGAATGTAATAAATGTAGTTGAGGCAAAGATTGTATGTAGGTAGAACAAGCAAGCATAGTATCCTTTTGGGTTTTAGCATTATAAAATCCTAAGCCAATTTAGATCCTTGTTGGAATGTGGAATGTATTGGTCTGTTAGGATTGTAAGATTCACAAATATAAATTTGGCAACACATGGGGATGACAATTTACCCCTTCTCATTTTACCCCACATGTAATTTCTCTACCTATTAAAAAATTGTAATAGGATCTGATGTTTCTTAACTTTCATTCGTTACTTTTTAATTTTTTTTTTATAGAAAGCAGTGAAGCGGAAGGCAAACTTCGAGAAAAGTAAAAAGTTCAAAGAAAGACTGCAGGCGTACAGAAAGGAGATGGCAGAGCAAGACACATAAGGGCCTTGCAAAGTACCCATACTTGAATCTCTCATTAATAGACCATTGTCTAAATTGACCATTTAGATCAAAAGTCCTAAATTTTCCTTCTATTGGGGATTAAGAAAATTTGTTATTACTGGCTTCTTAGTTATACAAGAAGTACAATCTTTAATGTGCTCTTATTCATGTCTCTGAAACTTATACAAGAAGTACAATCTTTAGTTATACAAGAAAATTTGTTATTACTGTCTCTGAAAATTTTACTTCTTTTACCAAGGAATGCAAAGAACCTTATACAATTAAAATTTTCTCAAATAATATGAAATGTGATGAATGATTTTCTATAGCAAATGTCAATCTTTAAAATAGCTAATTGAATGTAATAAATGTAGTTGAGGCAAAGATTGTATGTAGGTAGAACAAGCAAGCATAGTATCCTTTTGGGTTTTAGCATTATAAAATCCTAAGCCAATTTAGATCCTTGTTGGAATGTGGAATGTATTGGTCTGTTAGGATTGTAAGATTCACAAATATAAATTTGGCAACACATGGGGATGACAATTTACCCCTTCTCATTTTACCCCACATGTAATTTCTCTACCTATTAAAAAATTGTAATAGGATCTGATGTTTCTTAACTTTCATTCGTTACTTTTTAATTTTTTTTTTATAGAAAACAGTGAAGCGGAAGGCAAACTTCGAGAAAAGTAAAAAGTTCAAAGAAAGACTGCAGGCGTACAGAAAGGAGATGGCAGAGCAAGACACATAAGGGCCTTGCAAAGTACCCATACTTGAATCTCTCATTAATAGACCATTGTCTAAATTGACCATTTAGATCAAAAGTCCTAAATTTTCCTTCTATTGGGGATTAAGAAAATTTGTTATTACTGGCTTCTTAGTTATACAAGAAGTACAATCTTTAATGTGCTCTTATTCATGTCTCTGAAACTTGTAATGATCTCTCTGTGGAGGTCATACTTTTTAAGGAGAAATATATTTATTCATCCTACACTACATGCATGATGCTAGAGTGAAATTAATTTGTCATTGTAAAATACTTATGCTAATTTTAATTTTATTTTCTTTCCTTGCACCAGCTATTGAACTTAGTTTGTTTTGGTAGCAGTACGCATTGTTGATAGTATGTGGTGCACTTTTGATACACGCATTGACATCATTCTGATTGCATATACTGGATATTTCGCTGTTAATTTCCTTGGTTTTGCCATCGGATTCAATTTTGAAGATGGTTTTGTGTTTGATAGTATTTGGTGCACTATTTATACATGCATAAATATCATACTTTTTGCACTATACTCAATATTTCCATCCAAATTTCTTTGTTTTAACTATCAGTTTCTGTTTCTGAAATGGTTGTGTTAGACTTGCGAGAGTTGTAGTTGCCTAATAGATTCGATTATAACTCTTCTACATTGTACTTTTGATGATCTAATTTTAGTTGATCTTTTTGCTGATCACATAATGTTATAGTTTCTATGAAGATTGTATTTTTTTTTGATGATCTAACTTGCGATGGTTGTTGATGCTGTCGCGAAGCAAGGTGGACACCCCTCCTGTGAGATGGTCCCCTGAAGGGCACGAGAATGCTGAGGCTAACTGCTGATCTGGCTCGCTCCTCGCCTACAAGATAGAGATCGTTAGAACTCGCCGGGAAAAATCCCCGGCTAGATACTCCGACGGTCAAGTCAGTACTCGACGGTGACCAGCAAATGGAAAGCAATAGAACAGTAAACAATGCACTATTGCGCGTACCTGAGAGATGTGGAGTGAAAGGGCTTATATAGCCGGGGAAGCTGATAGCTCCTGCCCCACCTGTCACCTGTTGCCATATAGCGAGACAAGGTGATGCATGCCCAAAGGTGACAGGATAAAGTAGTGCATACTGGGTTAAGGAAAGGGGCACCGTCAACTTAATGGCTGGCGCCTTTTGGCGCCGCTTGACTTGACACCAGTGTATGTGGTCGTAGTACCGGGGGGAGGGGCAGGGTATGACAGGAAGATCAAGCCATCAGCGGGATATCCGTCGTTTGGGCCAGGGTGGCACCAGTCGTGCTCCGACCCCGTACTGTTTCGGGTAGTCGGATGTCAGAGAGTGGTTGTTCTGCATACTAGGGTCAATTGAGGACCTTTAGAAGGAGAGCGCCAACTGGGGGCACCGAGTAACGAGGCTGACTGAGGGCCTGTGACGAAGGTGCTAACTGGGGCACCGAGTAACGCGGCCGACGGAGGGCCGATGATGAAGGTGCCGACTGGGGCACTGAGTAACGGCCGACTGAGGGCCGGTGATGAAGGTGCCGACTGGGGCACTGAGTAACGATATACTGAGTAGCACCCTCTTGGGCTCGGGCTTACCCCCGGAGCGTGGTCAGCCACGCGTCGACGGGGAGCCAAACCGAGGGGGTATTAGAGTATCAGCGTCTGAGCACCGATCAGGCCGATCCTGGGGAGCGTGGACCGTCACACGTCCGATCGGGGACCTGGATCCGAGTGACGCCTATCCGATGGGCCTCTCCAACCCATTAAGCCATTTTCCTTCTGCTTGGGCGCCAGGCTGTCGGGCTAGGCTCACTCAAGCTGACCCGGATCATAAGCATCCCCCTCAAGTCTAGTCGAAGGAGGCACACCGTCCAACTGACTGGATCCTCACTTTGGCTCGAGCCTCGCGCACCCGAGTGATCAGGTTTGCGGTCAGCTATCCTGATCGGCCTTGCATAGATGAATCGTCTACTAGGCAACCTGTTTCTTCGAAAGCCTTTTCGTCTCCTCTTCGCGAAATCATGACACTTCTTCTCTTTAATTGCCCGGGACTCGCATCCCCAAGCCCTTTGTGCCCATGCGCCGAGGGATATGCCATCCCTCTTCGCGAATGTTCATCTCACACGTGTGACCTACCATATCGAGAACTATCCAAGCTGAATCAGACGGTCTCGGCGTGGTCTTGCGCTTCTCCCCGCTCGCCATCGGACGACTAGTGTTGTTCTTTCGACCTTATAAATAGGCTTTTCACCTTGCCATCCTCACCATTGCGCCTTCACCCCAACCTCATTCTCTTGTAGATTTGAGCTCTGTTAGGGTTTCGGCGGCCTTTCCCCTCCAACCTTCTTCTCCGGCGATTCTTTTCTTTGGTTAGTTTCTTCTCTCTTTTTTATCTAATGGTCTCTCCTTCCTCATCCTCTTCCCCTTCTCCGCCATGGTATTCGGCCATGGTAACTGATCTTACTGCACACGACCTGGAGCAAATCCAGTCGGACTTCCTAATCCCCTCCGACCACCAAATGCGTTTGCCTAAATCAACCGATCGACCCAACTCTGCTCCGTCGGGCTATCTCACCTTGTCTCGGGACCACTTGCAAGCCGGTCTCCGATTCTCCATCCATCCTTTCCTCTCCTCTATTTGCGAATACTTCCATATTCCTTTACCTCAATTGGCCCCGAACGCCATACATTTGATGTGTGGCTCGGCCATTATTTTTACCATGTACAAGATTCCCCTACAGCCGGAGCACTTCCATTACTTCTTCTACCCCAAACAGCAAGTCGGGCGACTTTTTCTTCCAAGCCCGAGTTAAAGCTTCTTTCCTCCTAAACTCCCATCTTCCAATAAGGGATGGAAAGAGCGTTACTTTTTCGTTAAGCCCGCCTCGACCCCGAGCTGGCCCACGGCCTGGGTCGAGGAGCTTCCTGCCTCCGATCCCCTTCCCAAAAACTATTGCACCTCCGCTGCCTATCAGTCGGTCACGACCGAGCTAGAAGGTAGGCACTTTCATGGAGGGCACTTGCTGAAGGAGGAGATTCTTTCCGCCTTCGGTCTCAGCCCCATGCCGACCCCTCACTATCCGTAGTCGGTAGTTGCAGGCCCGAATTGCCACCGAACTGGCGACAAGGGGAGGTGCCCCGGCAGAGGGCGCTTCGGCAAACCTGACTCCGACTGTCCCTGAGTCAGCGTCCGCCACTTCTGAGACGACGCCACTCACAGCTGCCAGGAAACTTACTCCTTCCAAACGTCGACGAGCGTCCTCCCCGACAAGGGGTTCATCCCATCCTTCTTCCAGCAAATGCCTAGAGAAGAAGAAGAAAAAAAAAGAAGAAAATTATTCCCGGCTCGGGAACTCCCCCTACCTCCATAGCCATTGTTCCTGTTGCTGCCCCTATTGCGGATCCCTATGCCATCATACCTGCTGCTGACCCCGTTGCCACTTCACTCGTCATGACATCTGTAGCCGACCTCCCCATCTCTCCTGATGCTTCTACCCGGTCATTGCCCGAGAGGTTCCTCTGTTGGGGAACAAGCCGACTGCCCCATGATGCACCTTCTGGTGCCCACTATGTCTGATTGTCATCTAGGGATGCCGTCGGGCGAGCTACTCGACCGACACCAAGATATTCGCATGTATGGGTCGGTGGCCGACCGTTATGCCCAAGGACTCAAGGAGTTACACTTTCGGGGTGCTCGCAGTAACGCCGACGCCTTCTTCCTCAAAGCCACTCAGGTATGCACGGGCCTAATCCCTTTCCCCGTCGAGTACTCCATCTCCCTTCTTTAAGATTTATGTTCCTCTCGCAGTTCTTGGGGTCGTGCCAAGGCTTTTCCATGGCGCTCCTGACTCACATCTCGGCTCGGGAAGAAGTTGAGAGGAAGGTGGAACGTTTGGAGACACAACTGAAGCATACCCAGCTTGTCTCAGACAAGCCGACTTTAAACAACTTGCGAGTCGAGGTCGAAGCCCTTCAGGGCCGACTAGCTCTCTCCAAAGAGCAACTGGAGGCTACCCGTAGCCAGGTCGAGACAATGAACTTAGCTGTGTCTCAGATGAATACTAGGATCTCGACCCTGAAGCATAACGAGCGGAAAGCCTGGACTCTCCAGGCGAAGACCCGAGACAAGCTGACCCATGCGGAGGCTTAGCTACGGGAAGTGTCTGCAACCGCTGATTTGCTCAAGGCCCAGCTGGAAACCAAGGACGTAGAGGCCTCGGCTCAGGTAGAGAGGATAGCCAAGCTGTCTGTCGCGCTCTCTTCCAAGGATCAATCTTTACAAGACCAAAAGGAGGAACTTGAGCGGCTGATGAAGGAGAAAACCGAATGGGAGGTGGCTCAGGGCAGAGCTAACGGAGCTGCGTTCTTACAAGGAGGCGGAAGCTGATCGATTGGAGGCACATAGACTCGAGTGTATCAACTCCAAGGCACATTCTAACGAGATCTCCAAGCGATATCGGGCCGTGCTAATGCACCAAGCGATCAGCGTGATCCGACAACTTAAACAAGGCGGGTACCTATCCCCTGACATGCCCCCCACAGCTGATTTGCCCGATATAACTAGCCAGCCCTTCAAGTGAGGGCCAAGTCTCTTGTATTCCTTTTTCTTTTCCTAGCCTCTAATTTTGTAATGTTCTTATCCTTTGAATGCAATATTTCGCCATTGTCTTGATTCCATTACTCGAGTGCTTGGCGAGAGCAACTCGAGTGAGAGACCGAATGATTTACCTAGTTTCTATGGGCCGTTGAACCATATGACGAAGCACCCGAAACCAGGGGATTTATGGGAGCTTGCCCGTTTGTTAAGAACTCAGCCGCTTGGTCGAGTCACGCCTGGGGAGCGTGGGTCGCCACACATCCGACCGGGACCCTAACCAAGGGACTTGCGGGAGCTTGCCCATCTGGTAAGAACTCGGTCGCTTGGTCGAGTCAGGCCCGGGGAGCGTGGGTCGCCACGCGTCCAACCGGGACCCTAACCAAGGGACTCGCGGTTTGCCGAGGGTTCGGATTAGGTTAACCCTTTCTGTCTCGGTTGTCTGGCTGACCAGGCTATGCCCTTTCGATCGTCCCATCGGATCGATTCGTATCCTGCTTTGGCGCCTACATTGATTGGTGAGTAGACGTGTCACTGGGTGAATGACGTATCGGGCAGCGAAACGTCAATCACCAGTCCTTGGCACCCTCGGGCAGCGAAACGTCCGTCGCCGGTCGCATGCTTGCGTCCCGTTGGGCCTCAAGATTCTCCCGTGCCCTACTCGAAGGGTTATTACTCAATCCCGCCAATTACCGAGGCTCTCTTTGAACGACTAAGATCAATTGACTTCCCCTATATATAGGGGTGAGTCGCCATTCTCACCATCCTCAGTCTAAACTCCAGTAGTCCAGTGTTCCTTGCCCCTCTTATTATTATCACGATCATCTCCCCCGGTGATCCCTTATCACCCGATGTCGTCCATGGATTTGGACGTAGAACTTTTCGAACTTTTGCTTCCCCCCGGTGATGATTCTCCCCCTTCGATAAATGCGTTTCCGGCAACACCTTCCGCCACGACGGTCATTTCGGGTAAGGGGAAGGAACTAATGAGGGAGGCATTAGCTTCCGATCTAGAAATCGTAGATATGGACAATCAGCCGTTAGAAACCAGGCGTTAGATTCTCCGGTCGGCTAATTCCTTATCCTCACGCGGAACTGCCGCCCTTCCCTGCCCAGGGGAGAAGGTCGGGGTCATTGCTCCTGCAGAGCACTTTGCGGAGCCCCCAACCTCCGTCCCCTGGTACAAAGTTCAGGAGGCAATTCCTCCTCCGCTATCCCGTGGGACCTCTCTTCCTCCGCCGACTCGCGAGGCCTTCCCCGCTGTCTCCCAGCCGGGGGCTTTCATTCCAGCGACCTTTACTGGAGGGGGAAATATTGTTTGCTCGGCGAGTTCAAGGAGTCGGCTCGGGTGGTGCACCTATATGGCCTGCTCGGCAAGCGCTTCCATGATGGCCTTAATGAAGCCGGCTACTGGAGTCCCATCCAGCGCGCTGATGCCTTCATCTCGTCGGCCAGTCAAGTTTGCTTCTTTCCCTACTCGAGCTTCTTTCTCTAATTTTTAATGCCTGTTATCTTTCTTGCAGTTCCACGGCTCTGCTTATGATATAGGCGTCTGCCTAATGAGCTACGCTCGGGCGCTGCAACGAGCAGAGGCTCGAGCGGAGAGACTGGAGACGCAGCGCAGCTCTGCCATGCGGAGCTGCAGTCTAACTAGGAGTCGCTGAGCCGGCTGCGTGCCGAGAACTTGAACCTTCTCGAGTGTGCCCTGAGCTCTGCGGCGTATGTGGACGAGTTGATGCCCGCCTTAAACCTTGCTGATGCCTCGGCCGCCCAGGCATGACACCGAATTGCTCACCTGGAGCAGACGGGGCGCGCAGCCCAGGACCTTGAGAACCAAACCAACGCGGAGCTGTTCAAAGTCAAGGCATAGCTCCTGGAGGCTTGTCAGGCAGCTTCCACCCTCCGCGCCGATCTGAATGTCAAAGAGCAGCAGCGGGCTACCTGCTTGGCAGAGCTTCGCAAACTCAGGCAGGAGCATGATGTCCAAGCGTCGGTGTTGAAGGCAACTCAGCGACGATTACATCATGCCAAAGCATATGCCGAGTCCCTACACCGAGCCCAGTTTCAAAGAGAGGCCTGCTGGGCAGTCCGTGAACCCTGAGCAATCGTTATGATAGACACTTTCTTTGTACGCCCCGTTTTTGTACTAGCTTCGCTTATTATAAACGCCAGTTTTTCCCCTTTTCATTTTTTGCACCCATATGCTTGATGTTTAAGTGTTGGGGGTTCGGGTGTAAGCGCCCCGAGCGAGGGCATTCTTGCCCAACCCCGTTTGATGAGTGAGTATAATGGCTTCTGTGCATCATTCATTCTTTGCGAGCGACAGAATAAGACACTCAAGCATACTAGCTTCTGAGTGCTTGCCACTTGAGTGAAAGTGACCCCGTAGCTAGAGATCAGTCCTGAGTTAATCAAGCGGAGTTGCCAGTACGGGCGATTCACAGCGTCATTGTTGAGAGAATCCGATCGTGGGGAATTGCGGGTAGCCTGAGTACCCGGCTCAGGCATCAGAGTGATGAAACCACAACTATGCGCTCGCCTGCTTGCCTATGGGCCTCGTAAAGACGAGCGATGGTGTCCTCGATAGGGCCCTACTCAGGGAGTGTGGGTCGCCACACGCCTGACTAAGGGCCGAGCCAAGGAGAGGTATGGGAGTGGGTCCGATTTAAAGCTCGTGAGAACGAGAGTCTAGACACTGGTTCAGGCCGATTCTCCAGAGCGTGGGCCGCCACGCGTCTGATCGGAGACACTGAACCGAGTGGGGTGCGGAAGCTGGTCTGCTTATAACTTGCTGCCAAGGCAAGAGTTTGCGCACTCGGTCGGCAAGACTCAGGGAGCGTGGGTCGCCACGCGTCCGACTGAGAGCCGACCCGAGGGATAGATGGGAACGGATCCTGAGTGTAACTCGTGCGATGACGAGAGTCTGCACACTGGTTCAGGCCGATTCTCAGGAGCATGGGCCGCCACACGTCCGATCGGAGACACTGAACCGAGTGGGGCGCGGAAGCTGGTCCGCTTATAACTTGCTGGCAAGACAAGAGTTTGCGCACTCGGTCAGGCAAGACTCAGGGAGCGTGGGTCACCACGCGTTCGACTGAGAACCGATCCGAGAGATAGATGGGAATGGATCCCGAGTGTAACTCGTGCGAAGACGAGAGTCTGGACACTGGTTCAGGCTGATTCTCAGGAGCGTGGGCCGCCACGCGTCCGACCGGAGACACTGAACCGAGTGGGGCGCGGAAGCTGGTCCGCTTATAACTTGCTGGCAAGGCAAGAGTTTGCGCACTCGGTCAGGCAAGACTCAGGGAGCATGGGTTACCATGCGTCCGACTGAGAGCCGATTTGAGGGATAGATGGGAATGGATCCCGAGTGTAACTCGTGCGAAGACGAGAGTCTGGACACTGGTTCAGGCCGATTCTCAGGAGCGTGGGCCGCCACACGTCCGATCGGAGACACTGAATCGAGTGGGGCACGGAAGCTGGTCCGCTTATAACTTGCTGGCATGGCAAGAGTTTACACACTCGGTCAGGCAAGACTCAGGGAGCATGGGTCGCCACGCATCCGATTAAGAGCCGATCCGAGAGATAGATGGGAACGGATCCCGAGTGATGGCTCGTTCGGAGACGAGAGTCTGGAATACCTGCGAGCGAGGTGAGGACCGTGCTTTTCCACTATCATTGGTGTAGTACATTCGCATTATAAATTTTCAATCAGCCACTCGGTAGGGTTGAAGGTGGATCGCACTCCAGGGTCGATCCAACTTCTTTCCCTGCTCATTCTCCAAGTAATAAGCCCCTGAGGCGAGCTTTTGGATAACCTTGAAAGGTCCTCCCCACTGTGGCTCCAGCTTGTTGATATCTCTGACGGGTTTGATTCTTTTCCAGACCAGGTCCCCCACTTGGAACGCTCTCGGCAGCACCTTCCGATCGTACTTATGTTTCATCTTTTGTCGATATGCAAACATCTGAGCGGCTGCCTTGTCTCGGATTTTGTCAACAAGGTCCAGCTCTAGCCGTCTCCTTTCCGAGTTGTCCTCGTCATAAGCTGCCCTTCGGTCCAATTCGCATCCGACCTCGATTGGGATCACAACTTCGCTCCCATAGACCAACTGGAAAGGTGTGCTCCCAGTGGTTTCTTTAGGTGTAGTCCGCAGAGCCCATAAGACACTCGGGAGCTCATCTACCCAAGTTCCTCCAGCATGGTCCAGCTTGGTCTTCAATCTTTCAGAATTTCTCTGTTGGCCACTTCTGCCTGGCCATTGCTCTATGGATATGCCACAGAGGTGAAGACCTGCTTGATACCATACTCCGAGCACCATTCCTGTATCTTTCGACCTTGGAATTGCCTTCCATTGTCTAAGACGATTTTGTGTGGAATTTCATATCGGCATAAGATGTCCCGCCATAGGAACCTGATCACCGCCTGCTCGGTGATGCGCGTTAGGGCCTTGGCTTCTATCCATTTGGAGAAATAATCGACGGCTACCAGCAAATATTTCTTCTGGGCTACGGTAGTCAGAAAGGACCCGACAATGTCCATGCCCCACTGATCGAAGGGACAGGAGACCGCTGATGCTTTCATCGCCTCCACGGGTCGGTGTGGGAGATAATGATGTTTTTGTCAAGACAGGCAAGTGGCAACCAGCTTGTTTGTGTCCTTCTGTAGGGTTGGCCAATAGTATCCAGACAATAATGCCTTCCGAGCCACCGCTCGAGCCCCCGCATGGTTCCCACAGACTCCCATGTGGATCTCTCGCAGCACATAATCTGCGTCTTCCTTGCCCAAGCACTTGAGTAGGGGTCGGGCGAACGCCCTCTTGTATAACACGTCTCCAACCATGGTGTACCGGACTGCCCGCTTTTTAAACATTCAAGCTTCTTCTCTGTCAGCCGGCACAACCCCGTTTGTGAGGTAGGCGATGAGCGGGGTTCTCCAGTCGGACTCAAGCTCCAGCTCGACTCGTCTTTCTATTTGCATGATTAGCAGCGCCGGGCCACCTGGTTGGGGAAGTACCCAAGAGCCAACTGAGCTGGCCAACTTAGCCAACTCATCTGCCTTGAAGTTATCCTCCCATGGGATCTTCCGAACTTGCACTTCTTGGAATTCGACCTTCAGTTTCTCATAAGTCTCGATGAAGGCCTATAGCCGGTTACTATTAACCTCAAATCGCCCAGCCACTTGCTGTGTGACTAACTGGGAGTCGGAATAAAGTACCACCCGGGTTGCCCCTACATGCTTAGCAGCCTGCAGTTCGGATATGAGGGCTCATATTCGGCCTCGTTATTCGTGGCCCAGTACTCCAGTCGGATGGATAAATGCATCTGCTCTCCTTTGGGGGAAATCATCAGGATACCGATTCCACTTCCTGACCGAGCTGACGAGCCATCCACATATATTTGTCATGCTTCCTCAACCTCGTCCGCATGCAATTCACTCAAAAAATCGGCGAGGGCCTGCGCCTTGATGGCTGGGCAAGGTTGGTATTGAATGTCATACTCGCTTAGCTCGGTTGTCCATTTGATCAACCGCCCGGATGTTTCAGGATGAGAGGTCACTCGTCCCAAGTTGCTGTTTGTCAGCACCACGATGGGGTCTGCCAAGAAATAAGGTCGTAGCCTTCGAGCACCCAATAACAACACGTACGCCAACTTCTCGAGTGTCATGTAACAACACTCGGCTCCTTTCAGTAGATGAGCAAAGAAATACACTGGATGCTGCTCGGCTGCTTCCTGCTTGACTAAGACCATACTAACCGAGTCAGCCGATGCGGCTAGATAGACATACAGGACTTCCCCGACCTCCGGCTTGGCTAGCACGGACAACTCAGTGAGGTAGATCTTCAGTTCCTCAAATGCCTTATCGCAATCGGTGTCCCACTGAAATTTGGTGGCTTTGCAGAGAGTTTTGAAGTATGGCAACCCTCGTTCGGCTGATCGGGAGATGAACCGGGACAGGGCTGTAATCCGCCCGGTGAGCCGCTGAGCTTCTCGAAGATTTCTGGGCGGGGGCATGCCCATCAAGGCTTTGACCTTGCTAGGGTTTGCTTCGATGCCCCGCTCAGTCACGATGTATCCCAGGAATTTCCCGCTCCGGGTGCCGAAGAGACATTTAGCAGGATTCAATTTAAGCCCGTACCTGCGCAATGTCTGGCATGTCTCCTCGACATCAGCTATCAAGTCTTCCGCTTGGGTGGACTTGATGAGGATGTCGTCCACATAGACTTCAATATTTCTCCCGATCTGAGATCGGAAGACCTTATTCATCATCCGTTGGTAAGTGGCTCCAACGTTCTTCAATCCAAACGGCATGACGGTGTAACAATAAGTACCGCCCGCCGTGATAAAACTGACCTTCTCCTGGTCCTCAGCAGCCAAGGGTACTTGATGATACCCCTGGTAGGCATCTAGCATCGAGATGAACTCACTACCAGCTGTTGAGTCCACCATTTGATCTATCCGAGGCAGGGGATAACAATCCTTTGAGCATGCCTTGTTGAGATTCTGAAAGTCGATGCAAACCCGCCATTTATTATCAGGCTTGGGCACCAACACCACGTTGGCTAGCCAGGCCGGGAATTGCACCTCCCTGATGTGTCCGACCTCCAACAACCTCTCAATCTCGGCCCGGATTACTTTATTCTACTCGGTGCTGAAGTCCCGTTTCCTTTGCTTAACGGGCCGAGCATGGGGGTAGACGTGGAGGTGATGCTCTGCCACCTCCGGTCGGACGCCTTTCAGCTCTTTGACCGACCAGGCGAAGACGTCTTGGTTCTGAGCCAAGCATTCCAGCAAGGGCTTCTTCAGCTCCTCCGGAAACCCTGCTGCAATCTTAACTTGAGCTTCCTCCCGATCTGGAAGGAGCTGTACTTCCTCCTTATCTTCATGCAACTCGGCCCACGGGGAGGCCTGAACCATGTTGCAATCTGCGAAGGGGTGTGGGGCCTTCTGGCTCTCCACCCGGACGTCGTCGACGTAGCACCTCCGAGCTACCCTTTGGTCACCTCAGACCTCTCCCACCTTGTCCCTGACCGGGAACTTGACCTTGAGGTAGAAGGCGGAGGCGACGACCCGGAATTTGTTGAGGGTCAGTCGACCCAATATGGCGTTGTAGGCGGAGGGAGTGTCAGCCACCAGGAAAGTGGACCATCTGGTCCTCTTGAGTGGCTCCTCGCCTAAGGAAATGGCCAACTGAATCTGTCTGATTGGCTGCACCTGGTTCCCCGTGAACCCGAACAACGGGGTAGCTACCAGGTCCAGCTGAGACCTTTCTATTTGAAGCTGGTCGAACGCCTTCTTATATAAGATGTTGACCGAGCTTCCCGTGTCCACGATGGTGCGGTGGACTTGATAGTTGGCGATGACGACCGTAATGACCAGCGCATCATCGTGTGGGACTTCCAGCCCCTGAAGATCTTGGGGCCCGAAACTGATCTGGGGCCCCTCTGCTTGTGTCGAGCTGGTGTCGAGCTGATGAATTTCCAGTCGGCGCACCTGCGCCTTCCTGGCGCGGTTGGAATCTCCTCCAGTCGGTCCACCAGAGATGACATTTACGCCTCCTCAGACGGCGTTCTGCTGGTTAGCCTACTCTTCCTCCATTTCCTCGGCCTCACCCTGGTTCCCCTGAGGGAATAGATTGCGGGCAACCGGGTGATTTCCTCGGAGCTCCTCTGTGACGGGGTCGATGGCTCGACCTCCTCGGCCTAAGCCGCGTCCAGGAGGTGTCTGTCGTCCTCGCCCCCGGGGCGTGGGGGCTCGGCCCCGACCGGCCTGTCGGCACTCTTCAGTGGCGTGGTCGTGGCTTTGATGAAATGTGCAGTATGACCTCCATCGAGTCTGGAGACACCCTTGAGCCACCTGCTGCACGTGTCGCCGCTCCATTCCTACTCGGCCGACGGGCCCATGTGGGATGCGAATAGGTCCACCCGGGGACCTAGTGTTCTGAACGGGATTAGGAGGTGCTGGGATGATTGACTCTTTCTTACGAGCGACCTGTGCTTCCTCCACGTTGATGTACTTGACAGCCTTACCGAGAAGGCTATCGAAGTCCTTTGGGGGGCTTCCTGATCAGCGAACGAAAGAATTCCCCCTCTTGCAAGCCCTGGGAGAAGGCACTGATCAGGACCTCAGGTGTGGCGTTCGGCACGTCTAGTGCCACGCCGTTGAACCTCTTGATGTAGGCCCGGAGGGTCTCCTTCGGGCTTTGCTTCAGAGCAAACAGATTGAGGCTTGTTCAATGGTGCCTCCTGCTGCTAGCGAAGTGCTGCAGAAAAACTCTCTTGAGCTCTTCGAAGCTTGTGACCGACCCAACCGGGAGTCGGTCGAACCATCTCTGGGTTGTGCCGGAGAGGGTTGTCAAGAAGGCTCGACACTTGACGCCCTCTGGGTACTGATGAAGCAGAGCCGCGCTCTCGAACTTCATCAAATGCTCCTGCAGATCCGTAGTCCTCGCGTATTCAGGCATAGTGAAGAAATGGAGATGACGGGGAACTGGGTCATCCAGGACCCATGGAGTGAAAGGACTGCGTACCAGGATAGCTGAAGCAGGGTCGGCTGGGGCCTTTTCCTTATCCGGACGCCTTCCGTGCATCGGGTTGGACACTGAGGCCTCCGCTGACATAGAGTGGGCCTCGTCGTCTTGACCTTGGTGGAGGGCTGTAGGGAAAGGCACAGAACCGCCCTCAAGTCGGGCAGGCCTTCCTTGACCTCCAGAAGGTCAATGTGTTGCTGGCTCCGGGACCCTAGGCACCTGGCTAGCAGCTTGTGAAGGCTTTTGAGAAGCCCTTCGAGCTCGCGTAACCATCAGAACCTCGTACTCCTCTCGGGTGACAGTCATCACGAGCGGGTTGGGGTCTCCCATCTTTGCTTCCGATCAGGCGGGATGTCCTCCTTCTAGCGCCAAATTTGATCCTGTCGCGAAGCAAGGTGGACGCCCCTCCTGTGAGATGGTCCTCTGGAGGGCACGAAAATGCTGAGGCTGACTGCTGATCTGGCTCGCACCTCGCCTACAAGACAGAGACCGTTAGAACCCGCCGGGAAAAGTCCCCGGCCAGGCACTCCGACGGTTAAGTCAGTACTCGACGGTGGCCAACAAATGGAAAGCAATAGAACAGTAAACAATGCACTATTGCGCGTATCTGAGAGATGCGAAGTGAAGGGGCTTATATAGCCGAGGAAGCTGACAGCTCCTGCCCCACCTGCCACCTGTTGCCATATAGCGAGGACAAGGTGATGCATGCCCAGAGGTGGCAGGATAAACTAGTGCATACTGGGTTAAGGAAAGGGGCACTGTCAACTTAATGGCTGGCGCCTTTTGGCGCCGCTCGACCTGACACCAGTGTATGTGGTCGTAGTACGGGGGGGGGGGGGTAGGGTATGGCAGGAAGATCAAGCCATCAGCGGGATATCCGTCGTTTGGGTCAGGGTGGCACCAGTCGTGCTCCGACCCCGTACTGCTTCTGGTAGTCGGATGTCAGGGAGTGGTTGTTTTGCATGCTAGGGTCAACTGAGGACCTTTAGAAGGAGAGTGCCGACTGGGGGCATCGAGTAACGCGCCCGATTGAGGGCCGGTGATGAAGGTGCCGACTGGGGCACTGAGTAACGCGATCGACTGAGGGCCGGTGATGAAGGTGCCTACTGGCCGACTGGGGCACTGAGTAACGAGGCCGACTGAGGGCCGGTGACGAAGGTGCCGATTGGGGCACTGAGTAACACGGCCGACTGAGGGTCGGTGATGAAGGTGCCGACTGAGGCACTGAGTAACGATATACCGAGTAGCACCCTCTCGGGCTCGGGCTTACCCCTGGAGCGTAGTCCGCCACGCGTCGGCGGGGAGCCAAACCTAAAGGGGTATTGGAGTATGAGCGTCTGAGCACCGATCAGGCCGATCTTGGGGAGCATGGGCCGCCACGCGTCCGATCGGGGACCTGCATCCGAGTGACGCCTATCCGATGGGCCTCTCCAGCCCATTAACCCATTTTCCTTCTGCCTGGGCGCTAGGCCGCCGGGTCAGGCTACACGCAAACTGACCCGGGATCAATTGTGTTCCTTTTTATGTTATACTTTCTATGAAGCTTGTGGCGGAGATCAAATTCTCTGATCCTTTTTACTGATAGAATTGCATATGTAGCAATGGTGGATCAAGGATATCTCTCTGATCTCCTAGGCAATTCTACAGCAACTACCACCTGGTGATCTTTTTCTCCACTGAGTTTTTTAGTTAACAATGCACAAAAATTTTACCCCTGAAATGACACTTTTTTTTTAAAAAAATGTGGTCTGATTATTTCTTATTCCAATTCTAGGTGCTATTTGAATATTGGCAGAGCAAAGGATGAACCCTAATCTCTATCTTTTACTTAACTCAGATAAGTCAGTTTTTCGTCCCTTTTTTTTCCGGTTTGTTTACTATTAATTTGAACATAAGCATTTCGGCTAGTGGTTGGCTCTCATTTGAGTGTATTATTGTGACAGAATGTCCACAAAGTTAAAGATAAAATATCTGCTCTGATTCTGTAGGTTCTATGCGGATCAACTTATGATATCATCTGTAATAAATCTTATTTATATAAAAAATTATGTCCTATTCTAAAAAATAATTAGAATTTTTTTTAGAAAATAAATTAAGATTTTATTCTAAGGATTAATTTATATTTTAGGTAAAATATAAATCCGGATATATCAAATTATCTCTAGCTATATTTATAATATTTTAATACTCCCCCTTAGGTTGGAGAATATAAATCATATGCACCTAGCTTGTTACATATGTAGTCAATTCGGGGCTCTCTAAGTGACCTAGTGAATATATTTACTAGTTAATCATGTGAGTTGACATAATTAGTAGATATTTTTTCAGATACAACTTTCTCTCTGATAAAGTGACAGTCGACTTCAATATGCTTTGTCCTCTCATGAAAAATTAGATTTGAGACGATATGCATGGCGACCTGGTTGTCACATATAAGTGATATTTGTATAATCTCTTTAAATTTTAGTTCCTAAAGTAACTGTTTGAGCCATATAAGCTCTTGATTGGCTATGAGCATAGTTCGATACTCTACCTCTGTACTGGATCTTGCTACAACATTCTATTTTTTTGCTTTTCCAAGAAATAAGATTATCTCCGACAAATATACAAAATTCAGAAGTAGATCTCCTATCAGTTGGAGAATTTGCCCAATCTGCATCAGAATACTCTATGACTCGAGTATGTTCTTTGTCTTCGTATAAAAGACCCTTTCCTGGAGCGACTTTGATATATCGAATAATGCAGATCACAACATCTCAATGCTCCTTGCATGGAGAGTTGAGAAACTGACTTATTACACTTACTACAAATGAAATGTCCGAATGAGTAACAGTAAGATATCTTAGTTTCCCTACTAATCGCCTGTGTCGTTTAGGATCTGGAAGAGGCTCCTCTTGATTTGACAAGAGCTTGCCATTAAAATCCATGTGGTTGTTAATTGTATTTGAGTTTAACATTCTTGTTTCTTCTAAAATATCGATTGCATACTTCCTTTAGGATATGATGATTTCATCTTTGGACTTTGTTACTTCTATCTCCATGAAATATTTGAGTTTGCCGAGATCCTTTGTCTGGAAATGTTTGAAAAGATGTTTCACCTATGAAATCCCGAGATGATCACTATCTATGATGACAATATCATCAACATAAACCACTAATTAGATGCAACCAGTAGATGAGCGACTATAAAAGACAGAATGGTCAGTCTCACTTCGAGTCATGCCAAACTGTTCAATTACAGTATTAAATCTACCGAATCATGATGTGGGTGACTGTTTGAGTCCATATAAAGATTTCCACAAGTGACATACAGAAAACTTCCCCTGAGCAACAAAATACGGAGGTTGCTCCATGTAGACTTCCTCGAGCAGGTCACTATATAAAAAAACATTTTTGATGTCCAATTGATAATAAAGAGGTCAATGTTGAATTGCAACAATGGACAATAGGCGCACAGAGGACATTTAGGCAACAGGAGAAAAAGTGTCTCCATAATCCAATCCGAAGATCTTAGTATAGCCCTTAGCGACGAGGCGGACTTTAAGCCGGTCAACTTTTTTGTTTCGACCAACTTTCACCATATGTGCCTATTGACCACCAACAACTGATTTCCCTGGTGGTAGAGGAATGATGTCCCAAGTCTCACTGCTTTGTAAGACACACATTTTGTCGAGCATGGTCTGTTTCCATTCTGGATGGGCAAAGGCATCACCTACAGTCTTTGGAAGAGAAACAGACGATAAAGAGGAAAGACAAGAATAATAGGAAGGAGAAAGACGATGATAACTCAAAGAAACATAATGAGGAGAGGGATTATGAGTGGAACGCATACCTTTTCGAAGTGCAATAGGAATATTCGACTCAGGAGATGTGACCGGAGGTGATGCGAACCCAAAGAGAAGAAGTCTCAAGAACACACAATAAAATGGAAGAAAGAGAGAAAGATAGTCTAAATTGAAAAGAAGGAGAATGAAAAAAAGAACCTCGACCCAATGCTTAGGAAAGCATGAACCTTGGTATAGAAGAAGAAGAAGATAGACGCTACAACCTTGGGATGGAGGTTGATAAGTCTTGAACGCCACAAGGGGATGCCTTGATAAGTTCTAGTTCAATGAAGAACCAACAAGTGAGAGTCTCACCATTTAGTAGATTGAAATAAGCAAAAGTTACATGTTGTGGCCGCCACCCCCTTAATTTATAGCTATAAGGTGACCTAAAAACCCTAAAAGGCCAAAAGGAAGCCCATTTAGTAGAGGCCTATGTAGACTACATAGCCATATTGAGCTTTTGACAACATTACAACCCAAATAAAGCTAGAAATTGAGTCTAAATTGAACCCATAAAATTAACATATCCCTCTCACATAGATACGAGACTTAAGTGACTAGTTAAGCTCATCTAAGGCTTGAATTAGATTGACTAAGCCGTATGACTTGCTCTTGGTCAAACCTTCTTCAATGGTAGCTTTGGCTTTCACATCTTCAATTAGCACATTAAGTGCTTCTTTCATCTTTTTAGCCTTAGCCCTTGTAATTGGGTCTCCTTTGATGCATAATGAATCATCAACATCTTCTAGAGTAGGTTGAGCATAATCCATATCGTTAGCTTGTTGGACAACTTGTTCACTTCCTTTGACTCCATCACTTCCTTTGACTCCATCATTCCCCCTCTCCTCAAAAGGATTCGTCCTCGAATCTTGATTTCCTATATCAAAGGGAGAGAGATCAGAAACATTAAATGTGGAACTCACATTATACTCACCCGGTAAGTCAAGTTTGTAGGCATTATCATTAATTCGCGCCATGACTTGAAATGATCCATCGCCTCTTGGATGCAACTTAGCACGACGTTTAGCAAGAAATCTCTCCTTTCTCATATGAACCCAAACCCAATCACCGAGTTCAAAGATTATTTTCTTTCGTCCCTTGTTGGCTTGCGTAGCATATTGTTCAGTCTTCTTTTCAATTTGCATTCTTACTTTCTCGTGCATTTGCCTCACAAATTCAGCTTTCCTTGTACCATCCAAACTACCATGCTCAGAGATAGGCAAAGGTGACAAATCCAAAGGAGTTAGCGGATTGAAATCATATACCACTTCAAAAGGTGAACACTTAGTAGTAGAATGTATAGATCTATTATATGCAAATTCAACATGTGGTAAGCAATCTTCCCAAGCTTTTAAATTCTTTTGAATGATAGCTCTTAATAAAGTAGCTAAGGTTCGATTTACTACCTCAGTTTGTCCATCTGTTTGTGGATGACACGTTGTAGAAAACAACAACTTTGTTCCCAACTTGCCCCATAGTGTCTTCCAAAAGTAGCTTATAAACTTTGCATAAAATGAGCCATTTTGGAAAATCTGTCTACGACCACAAAAATAGAATCCATACCTCGTTTTGACCTGGTAAACCTACAATAAAGTCCATAGAAATATCAACCCAAGGTTCACTAGGAATTAGTAGAGGTGTATACAACCCATGAGGTAAAGATTTAGATTTTGTTTGCCTACATGTGATACACTTCTCACAAAATTTGACAACATCTCCTTTCATATGCGATCAAAAGAAATGCTCTAACAAAACATCTAGGATTTTTCTCACTCCAAAATGTCCCATTAGTCCCCCACCATGGGTTTCTTGGACTAATAATTCCCTCAATGAACAGTTAGACATACATAACCTATTAACTCTAAATAGAAATCTATCATGCCTATAAAACTTCCCAAATGCAGCATGCTCACAAACTTCAAATACATTTCCAAAGTCAGGATCTTTAGAATATAGATTTTTAATGTATTCAAATCCTAACAATTTAGTGTTCAAAGTAGAGAGCAAGGTATACCTTCTAAATAAAGCATCTGCAACAGTATTTTCCATACCTCTTTTATACTTGATCACATAAGGAAATGATTCAATGAACTCCACCCATTTCGCATGATGTCTATTCAACTTACTTTGTCTCTTCAAGTGCTTTCATGATTCATGATCAGTGTGAATGACAAACTCCTTGGGTCACAAGTAATGCTGCCAAGTCTCTAAAGCCCTTACCAATGCATACATCTCTTTGTCATAAGTGGGATAACTCAAAGCTGCTCCACTCAATTTCTCGCTAAAATAAGCAAGGGGTCGACCTTCTTGTATTAGCACAACTCCAATACCTATTCCTGATGCATCACACTCAATTTCAAAAGTTTTAGCAAAGTTAGGTAATGCAAGTAATGGTGCAGAACTTAATTTCTCCTTAAGTGATTTGAAGGCTGAATCTTGTTCACTATCCCAACGAAATCTAACATTCTTTTTAACAATTTCGGTCAAGGGTGCAGTTAAAGTGCTAAAATTCTTAACAAACCTTCTGTAGAAACTTGCCAAACCATGGAAGCTACGTATCTCAGTTATGATTTTTGGTGTTGGCCATTCACGAATAACCTTAACCTTCTTCTCATCAACTGCTATCCCTTAGCACTAACAATATATCCAAGAAACTCAATCTGATTAGTGCAAAAAGAACATTTTTGAAGATTAGCATACAACTTTTCATTTCGCAAGAAAATTAGAACATTTTGTAAATGATTCAGATGCTCCTATAAATTTTTGCTATAAATCAAAATGTCATCAAAATATACTACAACAAAATTTCCAATAAAAACACGCAAAATATGGTTCATTAACCTCATGAAAATACTAGGTGCATTAGTAAGCCTAAATGACATTACTAACCATTCGTACAAACCATACCTAATCTTAAATGCAGTTTTTCATTCGTCTCCCTCACACATGCGAATTTGATGATAACCCGACTTCAAATCAATTTTAGAGAAAATGGAAGAACCATATAGTTCATCTAGCATATCATCTAATCTATGAATAGGATGACGATACTTTACCTTAATCTTGTTGATAGCTCTACAATCAACGCACATTCTCCAAGTTCCATCCTTCTTAGGCACTAGCAAAACGGGGACAACACATTGACTCAAACTTTCTTGGACATACCCTTTTCTCATCAATTCTTAAACTTGCCTTTGAAGTTCGTTTATCTCAGCAGGGTTACACCTATAGGTTGACCGATTAGGAATTGTGGCTCCAGGGATGAAATCAATTTGGTGTTCTATTCCTCTACGTGGTAGCAATCCATCAGGAACCTCATCAGGAAATACATCATCAAATTTCTACAAAAGAGACTTAACAACACTAGGCAAAGTAGGGTCAAGATCGTTAGTATTAAAATCGGTCTCCTTGTACAAAAGTACAATCATTGGCTGTGAAGTATAAAATGTTCTCTTAACCTCTCTTTCTTTGGCATAAAAGCTCCCTTTTTTACTCTCTTGCTCTTGAATTTCTTTTCCCCTTTCATTCTTTTTTCACTCATCTCATCCTCACGTTTTCTTTTCTCATACTCTTTTTCTTTTCCATTCTTTTTTCTTTTCTCATTTTTTTTTCTCTCACAATCTTTTTTTTTTCACTCTCATTTTTGATCCTCAATTGATCTTCATATACTTGCTTAGGATTCAATGGTACAAGAGTTACATGTTTACCATGCATCATAAAAGAATACTTATTTTTACACCCATCATGGATGACCTTCCTATTAAATTGCCATGGTTTACCTAAAAGTAGATGACTTGCATGCATTGGTACTACGTCACAAAGTATCTCATCATAATATCTACCAATGGAAAATGAAACCAACACTTGCTTGTTGACCTTGACTTCCCCGCAATCATTCAACCATTGTAGTTTGTAAGGTCTAGGATGCTTAGTGGTAGGTAAGCATAATTTCTCAACCAAGATAGTACTAGCTACATTAGTGCAACTTCCCCCATCTATAATCATACTACATACCTTGTCTTTGATGTGACAATGGGTATGAAATATGTTGTCTCGTTGTTCTTCATTATCTTCTTTCACTTGCACATTTAGAGCATGCCTAGTGACAAGGGCTTCACCTTCGACGGGATACTCTTCTGCATCACTTTCCAATAATGGGGGCAAGACATTATCATCTTCGGACTCACTCTCAGTCTTGATGTCATCATTTTTTTTTCAAAATCATAATTCTTTTGTTTGGGAATTGTGATGCGATATGTCCCCTTCCCAAGCATTTAAGGCATTTAATATCTCTATTTCTTGAAGGTTGGAGGGGTTTCTTTCCCTTGACCAATGGAGCATATCTCTATGGCTTCAAGCTCCACATAATGTTGCAACTCTACTGCATTTGCAATTTCGTGATTTAAACCTTGTAAAAATCGTGCCATGGTTGCTTCTCGGTCCTCCTCCACATTGGCTCGTATCATCGTAATTTCCATCTCGTTGTGGTATTCCTCCACAGTCTTGGATCCTTGTGTGAGACTTTGTAATCGTTGATACAAATCCCGGTAGTAATGTGTTGGAATGAATCTCTTTCTCATAATAGTTTTCATCTCCTTCCAACTGCTAACGGGTCTCTCTTTGTTTCTTCTCCTGCTTAGAATAATTTGATCCCACCAAATAATTGCATAATCAACAAATTCAATGGCAGCGAATTTTACCTTCTTCTCTTCAGAATAGTTGTGACAATTAAATACTAATTTCACTTTCTTTTCCCACTCCAAATAGGCTTCAGGATCACTTTTGCCTTGAAATGAAGGAATCTTCATCTTGATATTTCCCAAGTTTCTATCCACATGACCATTCATCCTTCCTCTTCTACCACCAATTCGAGCATGATCCGATCTGCCACTTGAAGCTCTATCATCAATGTCCTCAGATACGCCATCATCATCATCATCATGGTCACCACGGTTATATGGTCTAGCACTTCATGAAGAAACTCTACCAATTTGGCTGTGTTGCAATCTAGCAGTTACAACATCTTGCTTCCCTATTCTGTCGATAATCTGAGTAAAACGGATTTCCATGCGTTCCAAGTGTTGTCTCAAAGCACGTTGATCAAGTGATTCTCTAGGTCTTGCTTCTTCTCCATTTGTCACCATTGAACAATCTGTTTCACTCAAACACTCAAACTCACGAATGTTAGCTCTTTAAACAACTTAGAATTGAGGCAATTCCTTCTAAGCGTTTGTGGACTATGAGAATTCCCAAGGGTGTTAGGACAAAAGATAGGAATTGAAGACAAAAAAAAATACAAATTGCAGAATTGAAAAACTTGAAGTATGTGCTGAAAGGAAATTTGCCAGAATTGAATCTAGGCAATATTGAGGATAATGCGGAATTGAAAGATAACAAAACTTGAATTAAAGAGATGAAAGGAAAGTTGCCAGAACTTAATCTAGGCTGCCAGAATTGAATCTATGCAAACTTTAAAGGAAATGAGAGTACTTGAAATAAGAGTTGAATGAAAAGTTGTCAGAACTTAATCTAGGCTGCCAGAATTGAATCTAGGCAAGCTTTAAAGGAAATGTGAGTATTTGAAATAAGAGCACAAAGGAAAGACGCCAGAAGTTAATCTAGGCTGCCAGAATTGAATCTAGGCAAACTTTAAAGGAAATGGGAGAACTTTAGATAAGAGCTGAAAGGAAAGTTGTCAGAACTTAATCTAGGCTGCCAGAATTGAATCTAGGTAAGCATTAAAGGAAATGGAGAAAATAAGTTTGCAAACAAAGTCTCTTCTTTTTTTTTTCACCCTCTTTTGTTGTTTTTTTTTCGGCTTGTCTTGCTTTTTTTTTCTTTCTTTTTTTTTTGGCCGAAAATCACAGATTTTTTTCCTTCTCTTTTTTTTTGTTGGAGAGCAACAAAGCAAGTAAGGCTTGCTATGTAAAAGAAAAAGAACAAAAATAAGATAGAAACTCAAGAACACAACGAAAAGGATAACCAAATCGATTTAGAAAACTAAGACTCTGATACCAAATGCGCACCCAAAGAGAAAAAGTCTCAAGAACACACAACAAAATGGAAGAAAGAGAGAAAGATAGTCTAAATCGAAAAGAAGGAGAATGAAAGAAAGAACTCGACCCAATGCTTAGGAAAGCACAAACCTTGGTATAGAAGAAGAAGAAGATAGATGCCACAACCTTGGGATGGAGGTTGATAAGTCTTGAACGCCGCAAGGGGATGCCTTGATAAGTTCTAGTTCAATGAAGAACCAACAAGTGAGAGCCTCACCATGTAGTAGATTGAAATAAGCAAAAGTTACATGTTGTGGCCGCCGCTCCCTTAATTTATAGCTATAGGGTCACCTAAAAACCCTAAAAGGCCAAAAGGAAGCCCATTTAGTAGAGGCCCATGTAGACTATATAGCCATATTAAGCTCTTGGCACCATTACAACCCAAATAAAGCTAGAAATTGGCCCTAAATTGAACCCACAAAATCAACATATCCCTCATACATAGACAAGAGACTTATGTGACTAGTTAAGCTCATCTAAGGCTTGAATTAGGTTGACTAAGCCGAATGACTTACTCTTGGTCAAACCTTCTTCAATGGTAACTTTGGCTTTCACATCTTCAATTAGCATATTAAGTGTTTCTTTCATCTTTTTAGCCTTAGCCCTTGTAATTGGGCCTCCTTTGATGCATAATGAATCATCAACATCTTCTAGAGTAGGTTGAGCATAATCCATATTGTTAGCTTGTTGGGCAACTTGTTCACTTCCTTTGACTCCATCACTTCCTTTGACTCCATCAGGAGGAAGAGGCGAATGACTTGACTTCAAAGATGTGTCCATGATAGTATCAGCGTTGGGCAGTGACAAAGCAGGATGAGGATGACACTGATAAACCCGCAATGGAGGAGATGGGGCTGGAGGTGATTGAGAGTCCTTTGGAGGGTAAAAGATAGTCACTGGCGTGGATGTAGAAGGAGAAAACTTGGATGGAGATGTATTAGGCCCAAAAAATAGAACCGAATTAAAGAACATGACATCAGTAGATATGAAGTACCGACGGAGAGTAGAAGAATAACACTTGTACCTTTTTTGAGATCGTGGGTACCCAAGGAAGACACATTTATGCGATCGGGAAGAGAGTTTGTGCTAGGATCAAGAACATGAGAAAAACATATAGAACCATAGTCGCTAGGTGGTATTTTACCTTTAGAGTGGAGGAAGACATGCGATTGATGGGATAATACGCAATAAGTACGACGTCCCCCCAAAATCGATGAGGATCATGAGAGTGGAAAAGAATAATACGTGTGGTCTGGAGAAGATGACGATTCTTGTGTTCTGTAACTCTATTCTGTTGGGGGGGGGGTGTGAGGACAAGATGTCCTATGCAACACACCATGAGACGCTAAGAAGGCCTGAAGCGGAGTAGATAGATATTCACGCGCATTATCACTTTTGCAAGGTTCGAAGAGAAATACCAAATTGAGTTTTGATTTCATGGAAAACGATTGAAAAATAGAAAACAATTCTGAACGATCCTTCATCAGATATAACCAAGTACAATGGAAAAAATCGTCTATAAAAGTAATACAATATCGAGACCCCAATGTAGAAGAAAAACGACTCAGATCCCATACATCAGAATGAACCAAAGCGAAAGGGCACGTAGCTCGACTCACAGTGCAAGGAGAAAAAGAACTACGAATATGCTTTTCTAATTGACATGACTCACATGCCAAAGACTCTAAGTAAGAAAGGCTAGGATGTAATTATTTCAATTTATAAAAGACCTGAATGTCCTAACTGAGCATGAATGTCGAACCAACAAGAGAGGGTCGGTGAAGCCGATATAGGTCATGAGCCTCACATCCGAAGTAAATCATCCTCTTTGTACTCCGGTCATGTAAAGAAACAGAAATTTTAATAAAAGAGATGGCACAATCAAGAGACCGAGTAAGTTGACTTATCGATAACAAATTAAAGGGAGCTCCGGAAACATAAAAAATATTATGAATAGGGAGAGACGGAGAAGGATGAACAATATCAATACTTTGGGATTGAGTTTGAGAACCATTTGCCATGGTGACAAAGGGTAAATAACTGAAAGTAGTGGGAAAAAAAAAGAGATTTATTACTAGTGATATGATCGGTGGTCCCATAATCAAGAGCTCAGGGATACAAAGATCGAGATATGCTAGTAAAGAAATTATCCAGCGTGTGCAACAATAGTGGAATCAGAAGACTGTCGATCTTCATACCATTTCAGAAAGTCGTCATAGGAAAGTGGTGGGGTCGGATCCGGTGGCAACTGTAAAGTGGATGCTGAAGAAGTGACAGAACTCTGGACGATCTAAGTAGCACGAGGGGGTTGACCATGTAGACTCCAATATTTATCAATCGTATGTCTTGGTCGGTGGCAGTGATCACACCAAGGACGTCCTTTGCCACCCTTACAGGGTGGAAGTCTTGTGTTACTTCGAGAGACCAACGCCGATGAGTCAACAGGAACGGAAGGAGTTAACGTCAAGACTTTGACAGAGACACGAAGGAGAACTCTCATGTACTGTCTATGATAGCTTCTGTGATGACTGCCCAGAATTTGATCACGAATATGAGAATAATCTGTGGCAGATCATATAAAGCCAGAGACATAAAAAATTTCTTCCGATTTTCAAGCTTTGTAACAAGAGTGGTCGCAGGTGGAAGTAGTTCATTGAAGTCACAAAGAAGATAAGAGATCGAACCCAGATAAGTTGACATAGAATCCTTAATCTGATAGGCACTGAGGATGTTCATGAGATCTTCACAAACTGATGAAAGCCAAGGAGGGGTTACAAGCTTACAAAACAAAGCCGAGGATGAAGAGGCATTGAAGAGAATTGGAGGACCCAAGACAAGGTCCAAGACTAAAAACATGAAGCAAGCTTTGGAGGGCTTAATAATGGAGCTCAAGGAAAAGGAGGATCAATGCACAATGGAGGCAACAACTAAATGGATCACATTCCTTCAACTTGAAAGTGAAATTGAGCCAACATGATGACCATTTTCGTATATATTTTTGGGGGAATTTTCTAGCACGACTTTCAATGTCCTTTGGTGGGTTTTAATGCCATTTTGAGAGTTCTTAAGCTAGTATTAGGAATTAGTAGTTGCATTAGTGGAAAATAAATGCCCATGCATTTATGCATGCATGATAATGGTGCATAATTAGTGCTTAGTGGGAAGTGTAGTAGAGGTTAATGTTTCAACCTCTACTAAGTCTATATATAGGAAAACTTTTGTATGACTAAGTGGGTTTTGGTTGAAAGAAAATCTTAGTTTTCTCTATTGTGAGAGCTTCCTTCGAGTTCTTAGGTAAAGAACTAAATCTGATCTTATTAAGGCAACTTGTGGCGATCAAAACACCCATGACTTATCACTCATCTTCTCATCTTTCTTGAGTGTGGCGTCAATATCCTTCCCCAAACTGAATTTCAAGGCGAACCGAATTAGGCGATCTTATCATTTGGTATCAGAGCTCGGGTCCTTGATTTTCAGGTTTGTGTTTTGTTTGTCAATTCAATATATATATATATCGTCCTTTTGTTCTTGTTCATCTTCGTTGATCTCTATAGTATTTCATTGGTATCTTTTCATTCTCCATCTCTATTCGTCACCATTTCTGTTCTTTATTTGGGTCCTAAATTAAAAAAAAATAAAAGAAAAAAAATTCGAAAAAAAGGAGGAAAGAAAAAAAAGAGAATTTGTAAATTAAAAGGATTCAATATTCCTCTCATTGCTCTTGATCGTTACTGAATTTCTTGTTCTATCCGTTTATTTCACTTGTTCTACTCATATTTCTTGTTGGATTCTTGCTCATTTGATCGTCAACTTGCTGTCTTGAAAAAAAAATTATTGATAAGGTTCTTTTCTTAAGAGCTTATAAAGATAACTGAGTGACTAAATTTGAGTGCAAACACGTGAGTAGAGTGGTGAGGTCCTTCTAACATTTCTTTTGTAATTGTCCTTGTCATCTTCTTTTGTTGCAAGCATAAGTGGGGAAAGAACACCTAATTCCCCTAGGCGAGATCCTAATTGGCTTCAAATGGAGGCACATATGCAACACTTTGAGAGGTTGCTTCAAAGACAACTTGAAGGATTACACGAAAGGATGGACCGACTTGAAGGAGGAAGAGTTTCCAACCATGGGAGCAATTCTAATAATGAAGAATCTCATCAAGCAAGTGATCTATTCTACGGTTCTCCAAGAGAAGGAAGGGGGCGTGAAGGGGAAAGAAGACGTGAAAGAGGAGGTAGAGACCATAGACGTGAAGATGATCTACGAGGTGTGAAAGTCAAGGTACCTTCCTTCCAAGGGAAGAACAATCTACGGTTCTCCAAGAGAAGGAAGGAGGCGTGAAGGGGAAAGAAGACGTGAAAGAGGAGGTAGGATCATAGACGTGAAGATGATCTACAAGGTGTGAAAGTCAAGGTACCTTCTTCCAAGGGAGGAACAACCCTGAAACATATCTTGAGTGGGAGATGAAAATAGAACAAATCTTCTCATGCCATAATTACAACGATGCAAAGAAAGTGAAGGTGGCTGCCCTTGAGTTCGCTGATTGCGCTTTAATTTGGTGGGATCAAGTGCAAAAAGAGAGAAGGTATGGAGAGCATTCTATAGACACTTGGGATGAAATGAAGACTTTGAAGAGAAGGAAATTTGTGCCTTCCTACTACCACAGGGATTTGCACAACAAATTACAAAAACTCATCCAAGGGAGGAGGAGTGTGGATGAGTATTACATGGAGATGGAGGTGACTTTGATTAGGGCCAATATTGTGGAGGATAGGGAAGCAACCATGACCCAGTTTCTCCATGGCCTAAACCGAGATATTGGAGACATTGTAGAGGTACAACATTATGTGGAGCTTGAAGACTTAGTTCATCAAGCAATGAAAGTGGAGTAACAGTTAAAGAGAAAGGGCATTATGAAGAAATCATCTTCTTCAAACTACTCCTCAAGTTGGAAGACAAGCCAAAGAAGGAGGGTTCTTCTTCTAATTCTAAGGAGGTAACAAGCACTAAGAAGCTTTTTCCTACTAATTCTTATTCTACTTCTGAGAGTAGGGATATCAAATGCTTTAGGTGTTTGGGAAAAGGACATATTGTATCTGAATGTACAAATAAGAAGACTATGGTGGTGAGGGATAATGGGAGTATTTCTAGTGAAGAAATTTCTTCTCATTCCTTTTTCGCAAGCGATGGGGAAAATGATGGAGCAACCTATGTGCAAGATGGAGATCTCTTGGTGGTTAGGAGGTTATTGGGGAGTCAAGCCAAGGAGCATGAAGAGGACCAAACAGAAAATATTTTTCAAACCCGCTGTCTTATTTAAGGTAAAACATGCTCTATGATCATTGATGGTTGGAGTTGCATCAATTTGACAAGCACTAGGTTGGTCACCAAACTCAACCTAAAGACTACACCACATGCAAGGCCATATAAACTCCAATGGCTGAGTAATAGTGGTGAATTGGTAGTGAATCAGCAAGTTTCCATTGGTAAATATGAAGATCAAGTTCTATGTAATATTGTACCTATGGAGGCAAGCCATATTCTTCTTGGGAGACCTTGGCAGTTTGATAGGCAAGTTCACAATGATGGATTCTCCAACAAGTTCTTTCTTGTTCACAATTCTCGCAGAGTCACACTTGTACCATTGTCACCTAGGGAGGTCTGTGAGGATAAAAAAAATGAGAGAGAAAAGAAAAAAGAAGAGCGAGAACTTAAGAAAGAGAAAGAGTGTGTGAAAAAGAAAATAATTGATTTTGAGGACAAAATTCAAAAGAAAAGAGAGAATGAGGAAAAGAAAAGAGAGAATGAGGAAAAAAAGAGAGAGAAGAATAGATAATTTGTTTACAAGAGAAAATGAGGTGAAGAGAGCTTATTTGACAAGGCAGCTTATATTTCTTATTTTGTGTAAGGAAACTTGCTTGGAATCTAATACTAACTCCTCGCCTAGTGATGTTGTAGTTATTTTGCAAGATTTTGAGGATATGTTTCCCAAGGAAATACCTCACGGTTTGCCACCAATGAGGGGAATATAACACCAAATAGACCTTATTCCTAGCGCTTCTCTACCCAATAGGCCAGCTTATAGGAGCAACCCTCAATAAACAAAAGAGATACAAAATCAAGTGGAGGAGTTATTGCAAAAAGGATGGGTTAGGGAGAGCTTAAGTCCTTGTGCAGTACCCGTAATTTTGGTACCTAAAAAGGATGGATTATGGAGGATGTGCACTGACTGAAGAGCAATCAACAACATCAGAATTCGGTATAGACATTCTATCCCTAGACTTGATGATTTGCTTGATGAATTGCATGATGCTTGCTTCTTTTCTAAAATTGATTTGAAAAGTGGGTACCATCAAATTAGGATAAGGGAAGGGGATGAATGGAAAACTGCTTTCAAAACTAAATATGGATTGTATGAATGGTTCATAATGTCTTTTGGGTTAACTAATGCACCAAATACTTTTATAAGGCTTATGAACCATTTTTACGAGATTTTCTTGAAAAATTTATGGTAGTATACTTTGATGATATTTTGGTATATTCCAAGAGTTTTGTTGAGCATATTTCACATCTCCAATCTGTCTTGCATGTCCTTAGTAAGGAGAAACTATATGCTAACTTAGAAAATTGTTCTTTTTTGCACTGGTCATGTGGGTTTTCGTGGTTTTGTCATAAGTTCTAAAGGAGTGTAGGTTGATGAAGGGAAAGTTAAGGCCAGTAGAGATTGACCAACTCCTAAAACTGTGAGTGAGGTTAGGAGCTTCCATGGGCTGACAAGTTTCTATAGAAGGTTTGTGAAGGATTTTAACACATTGGCAGCACCCCTAAATGAACTTGTTAGGAAAAATATAGGTTTTAAATGGAGGGAGAATCAAGAAAATGCATTTCAAGCACTTATGTACAAACTCACACATGCACCTATTCTTGCTTTGCCTGATTTTTCCAAATCATTTAAAATTGAATGTGATGCATCTCATGTGGATATTGGGGCTGTTTTACTTCAAGATGGTCATCCCATTGCATATTTTAGTGAGAAATTAGGTGCGCCACTCTCAACTATTCCACATATGATATAGAATTGTATGCACTTGTTAGAGCTTTGCAAACATGACAACATTATCTTTTGCCTAAAGAATTTGTCATTCATAGTGATCATGAATCTTTGAAGTATTTGAAAGGGTAGGGGAAGCTCAACAAAAGGCATGCCAAGTGGGTTGAATTTCTTGAACAATTTCCTTATGTGATTAAGCACAAGGAAGGGCAAATATTTTAGCAGATGCACTTTCAAGAAGGTATAATTTGCTTGCTACACTTGAAACTAAATTGCTTGGCTATGAACATATTAAAGAATTATATGTACATGATAATGAATTTTCCCAATTATATGCTGCGCATGAAAAGAAATCCCAAAATGGGTTTGTTAGGCATGATAACTACTTGTTTAAGAATAATAAACTTTGTGTGCCTAGAAGATCCATGCGTAAATTTCTAGTTAGGGAAGCACATGAGGGGGGTTTAATGGGACACTTTGGGGTTCAAAAGACCTTAGAAATGCTGCATAAACATTTTCATTGGTCACACATGAAGCATGATGTGCAGAAATTTTGTGAAAGGTGCATTGTGTGTAAAAAAGCAAAATCTAAGGTATCACCTTATGGACTTTACACTCCTTTGCCTATTCCTGAATTCCCGTGGACTGACTTGTCTATGGATTTTGTTTTAGGGCTGCCAAAGGACTCAATTTTTGTGGTAGTTGATAGATTTTCCAAGATGACACACTTCGTACCTTGCCATAAAGTGGATGATGCAACTCATGTGGCAGATTTGTTTTGTTTTTCAAAGAGGTAGTAAGACTTCATGGCATGCCTAGGAGCATTGTTTCAAACCGTGACACCAAGTTCTTAAGACATTTTTGGAGGACCTTATGGAACAAGCTGGGAACAAAGCTTCTTTTCTCCACCACATGCCACCCTCAAACTGACGGCCAAACTGAGGTGGTAAATAGGACTTTTTCTACTCTTCTTAGAGCAATTATTAAGAACATTAGGTCTTGGGAAGAAAGTTTACCCCATGTTGAATTTGCTTATAATAGGGTTGTCCATTCGACTACTCAATTTTCTCCTTTTGAGATTGTTTATGGGTTCAATCCGCCAACACCTCTTGATTTGCTTCCTTTATCTAACACTTCTTCTTTAGTTCACAAGGATGACAAAACAAAGGCGGAATATGTGAAGAAGCTTCATGAGCAAGTTAAAGCTCAAATTGAGAAGAAAATGGAGTAATATGCAAATAGAGCCAATAAAGGGAGAAAAAGAGTTGTCCTTGAACCCGATGATTGGGTGTGGGTTCATATGAGGAAGGAAAGGTTTCCTGGCCAAAGGAAATCAAAGTTTCAATCACGAGGAGATGGATCATTCCAAGTATTGGAAAGAATTAATGACAATGCTTACATGATTGACTTGCCCGGTGAGTATGGTGTTAGTGCAACGTTTAATGTGGTTGATTTGCGTCTTGTTGATGTAGGTGATAAGGACCTAAATTCGAGGACGAATTCTCACCTAAAGGTGGAGGGAATGATGAAACCCAAGGAGGGGTTACAAGCTTACAAGACAAAGTCGAGGATGAGGAGACATTGAAAAGAATTGGAGGATCCAAGACATGGTCCAAGACTAAAAACATGAAGCAAGCCTTTGAGGGCTTAATAATTGAACTCAAGGAAAAGGAGGATCAATGCATAATGGAGGCAACAACTAAATGGATCACATTCCTTCAATTTGAAAGTGAAATTGAGTCAACATGAGGACCATTTTCGTATGTATTTTTGGGGGATTTCTCTAGAGTGACTTTCAACGTCCTTTGGTGGGTTTTAATGCCTTTTTGAGAGTTCCTAAGCTAGTATTAGGAATTAGTGGTTGCATTAGTGGAAAATAAATGTCCATGCATTCATGCATGCATGATAATGGTGCATAATTAGTACTTAGTGGGAAGTGTAGTAGAGGTTAATGTTTCAACGTCTACTAAGTCTATATATAGGAAAACTCTTGTATGGCTAAGGGGGTTTTGGTTGAAAGAAAATCTGAGTTTTCTCTATTGTGAGAGTTTCCTTCGAGTTCTTAGGCAAAGAACTAAATCTGATTAAGGAAACTTGTGGTGATCAAAACACCCATGACTTATTACTCACCTTCTCATCTTTCTTGAGTGTGACGCAATATCCTTCCCTAAACTGAATTTCAAGGCGAACCGAATTAGGCGATCTTATCACAAACTTGATAGAGTCATCGAGAGGTGTTTGTAAAGAGTTGTTGAGCCTGTGTCCAAACAACTTTGCAGATTTTGTGAGTGCGGAAGACATCCCTAAGATATGGATGGATTGTGGCTCGGATACTACAACACAATTGAGTGTCAACCTTTTTTCACAGAGGATGATCGACGACTTGAGCATTCTCTTCGGTTTGGGTGAGATGTGTCTTATAACCTTGCCCAATAAGCCTAAGCTCAATGTGAGAGGCCTAAGAGGAGTCGTTCTTACCATCCATCTGCTTGGAAGAGAGCGGTGCAGTGATGCGGTTAGTAACGATTGAGATATCCGACTTTGGATTATCAGAGGTAGCCATTGATCAGTTTTGGGTTGTTGAGAGGTTGTCGGTGTCAGGAATAGGCGCCGAAATACGCACGCGACGGAGGAGCCTTAAGAATTCGATGGAGGAAAGCACATTGCGGAGAACAACACACGGCGTGTGACGGTATGCAGGAAGAAGCCTTCAGCGCACCTGAAGATGGAGGTTGTGAGTCGATGAAGAAAAGGAAGGGCTGCCTCGCGCGAGTAGGTCGTGGGGAGCGATGCAATCGGGTGCAGAGATAACGCGATCACGTGTAGCGAGCCACGTATTATCGGAGCTCGCGACCTGTGCAGGAGAAGAACAGCAAATTCAACTTCTCTGGAGAGCAACAACTTTGGCTTCTTTGGAGAACAGTAGCGTCATGGGCATGAGAAGAACAGCAGCATCGTGAAAAATAACAGTAGTGTCGCGTGGAGAGAGGGGAAAAGATAAGTCGCCAGAGGGGAAAAAAATGGATCGGCCAAGATTTAGGACGAAAGTGAATTTTATGATAAAGGAAAAACTTGATCCTTGAGTATTAACATCAACTTTCTTTTACTACATATTGACAGGATGAGTTTTAGAGCGACGTGCGTTCCCTTCCTCACATTCCTCAGGCAGGTATTTCAATGAGCTCCAGCAAACTCTCTCTGACTTTTGTTTTACCAGATTAGCAATTCAAACAATATCGATGGTTTAAGACTCTTTCCCGATAGTATCATATTTAAATCTTGGAAAAAACAAAAAGAAAGTTAATAGATCCATGTTAACTTGGGTCGTTAGGGGTTCATTTGGCATTAGTTTGGTTACTACTCATTAATGTGGTGGTCATTAACGAATACTTTCAGGTTTCTTGATTAATTAAATCTCTCTTGACCACATGATATTATCGTGACCAAGTATATGCCACAGTGGATTATTATATCCAGTTATTCTTCTTACTATCACTTTTCTATATTTCAGATACAATATAAATATAATCTTATATACCTGTCTCTGTATCTTCTATATAACGTCGTTCTTGTTGATCTTCAAAATTCTGATTATTACATGAAATGCAATCTTCGTTGTTCAGTTTTCTCATGATGTTCTCTGATCCCGCTCTAGCCCATGTATAATCTGGTTGGTCAGCATGACACTTCGTAAAGATGGGTCACTTCTAAAAGGAAGTCGGATAGCCTGGCATGGTGGGGCATGAGACGGGGTGGATTGTCACCAGCCCGAGTTCTACTCGAATCGGATGCCCCTGATTCTGTCTACGCATGGGACAAAAAGGGGATAGAAGTTGTCGGCTCTCCTGGCTATATAAGGATTTCCTTCCTTCACATACATGTATGCTTAATATTTTTTAGCTACTGTAGTTTTTTATTTGGCTCCATCTTCTCTATTGGATTCTGACTTAATCGTCGGAGGCCTTGCCGGGAAACTCTCCCGGTGGTTTGTTGACGGTCATTTTTTTACAGGACAGACGCTCCTCGACCGGAATAATTTTCAGCATCACTGCGTGATACCACCATCCTTCTCCATCGATAAGCTGTCCTCGTCATCAAGACAGACGCTCCTTGGTCAGAATAGTTCTCAGCATCACTACGTGATACCTGTTAGTGATATGAGAGAAGTGTCCTAAGGCAATCGCCTTATGATTGTAAACATTCATTTTAATAAATGATAATTTACTATTTGAGTATACATGTTTGTGTATTTGATTAGGATCTTAAACTCATCTACTGAATGTCCGCAATACAATTCACAGCATAAGAGAATTTGTGATGGGATCACAACTAGTGATTATCTCTAAATGTGCAATTGTGAAGTATTGAAAATATCCCTAGTCGATGAATTGATAAATATGGACATTATCAATTCTGTTGAGACTAGCATGGGTTATTCTCTAATCAGCTGATTCTCACTGGATGGTGACATTGGGATGTCAGGAGATAAACATGGATGCTAGTTAAGGGAACTAGTTCATTGGAGTGACTAGCTGTAAAACTTCATATGATAATCTATGTAGATATGTCAATGAAGTTCTTACTGCGGCTTAAGTGCGATGTTCCTTTGACTTGCGGTGTTCAAGTCATCTTGGTCATGGAGACTTATACTTTAACATCTTAAGCAAGCATCTCCTAGGAGGTGTGGACCCAGGATGATTGGGTATAAGCCGAAGTGCCCGAAGATGTTTGAACAGCCTACAAAGGATTCACCACTCCTTGCGAGGAGATGTATACCCAGGCCTATCGTCGGATTGTTACTCAAAGCCTCTGGCCAGAGCATATCATGTTTAGAGTGCGAGTCTCTTAAATACATGAGAGTAATTAGAAATCCAAAGGACGAGAAAGACATTACTTGGGCTAGGTGTGACGTAGTCAGCCTAGTGGGGACTGACACAAATAGACCGTGTCCTGAACCAAGTGGGTATAAGATGGTGAAGGGAATGGGGCACGATTCATTAGAGCTGCTGAAGGGTTTTCAGAATTACTTCTGAGGTCAAACCGTTGATCTTTCGATTAATTGGGGGTCATGATGTACTACTAGGTGCCACTCATGATCGTTCTATAATTAGTTGATTATAAACGGCCAACATAAATCGAAAGCCTATTTAGTCACACGCACTACGAGTAATCCGAGGGATTTAAAACGAGTTGAAAATTAGATTTTTCGATCAAGAGAAATAAGTCGAATCTGAGTTAATCAGAGGCGCAACGGAAGCTAAAAATGGCTAAGTCTTTTGAAGGCTTATTGGGCGAATTAAATGAGTTTAATTCGCGATGGGATCGGCTTGGTTTGGCCGGCCAAAGAGGGTGTCCACCCTCTTGGTTTGGCCGGCCATTAAAAGGGGGATAAACCAATTTAATTGGTTTAATTAATAAAATAAATCTAGCACGATTTGTTTTATAAATTATGGATAAATAAATTGATATATAAAGAAATTTATATAAAGAGATTTATAAAGAAATTTGTAGTAAATTTATTCTTTTTATGGAAATTAAAATGAACCAAGAATTGGTTTAATTTTAATTTATAAAATCAATTATGAATTGATTTATCCATGATAAGAAAATTTTATACAAATTTTATTTCATAATTAAAAGAGAAGTATTAGTTTTATTATAAAATTAGTTATAATAAAATTTGGTTTAAACGAAAAAATTCATAAGAGAATTTATAGGATAAATTTGTTATGAAAATTCCGTTAAAAGGGAGTCTTGGCAAGGGAGAGGTTAATATATAAAGGAACCAAAGGCAATCCTTGAATTCCAATCAATAGAGTAATCAAGAGATTAATTCTCTCCCTCTCTCTCTCTTATTCTCTTCCTCCCCTTCTCTTCCCCTTAGGGCCGGCGCCCCTTGTTCCTCTTAGGGCCGGCGCCCCAAGCTCCCATTAGGGCCGGTGCACCATCCACCCATCTAGGGTTGGTGTGAGCAACAACAACCAAGGAAGAGTCGAAGAAGAAGAAGAAGCGGATCGCGATTCCTTCCTTCTTTTCTCGGAATTTTGATTCCATTACTTTGGTGGTTAGTTTCCTATCTTTTCTCTTATTCTTCTAGTTGTGCCTTTAGAGAATCTAGTAGTTCTCGTCGGCACAAAACTCGTGACTTTGCGAAGTCATCCCGAAGAGAACTCGGCGTGGACGCGAATAGAGGCGAAGCTTCCAAGGGACGCTACGGTTGGATCTCGTCCCTTACTTCGAGTTACGCGAGGTACTTAGTAAATTAGTTTACTTTTCTGCAAAGTTTTAATTTATGATTATGTCCACACATCATAAGGTTGCATGCTAGATACGTGGTTAAAATAATTTAGGAAATTATTTTATGCTAATTCTTCCGCTGCACGTAAAAATTTAAAATTTTACGAACCCGTATCCGTGTCAACATGCACCCGGTCCCAACAGTGATATCAGAGCCGGTTAGTGTTCGACATAATCTTATAATTGTTTTGCGGAAAACTTTGTCATAATCTCAATTTTGGAAATTTTTTTTTCAATTATGGAAACTTTCCAATTATAATAAATTTTAGGTTTAGGAATTTCTAGGTTTGGAAATCCACATGAAATTTCGTAAACTTTTGAAATATCCTAGTTTCTAAAAATTTTATAATAATTGTGAAAACTTCCGATCTTTGGAAACTTTCCAATTTTGGAAATTTTATATTTTAGAAAATTTCCAACTTTGGAAATATGTAAGTTTTCTTTGTACCAGAAACTTACAATTATTCTGAAAACCTATTATGAAATCTCGCAATTTTGGGCACTTTCTTTCAAGAAAGTCTAGACAAATTTATGGACAATTAATTAACAATTAAATTTAAATTGGTTTTTAAATTGACAACAAAATTCTTTATTTTGGATTGAGCCTCGGGGAGCCGTCCAATTTAAAGTTAGTTGTTGTAATTTAATTTCCCAATTTTAAATGAAATTGTCATGTTTAATTTGGTTGCGCTTCCGAAGCGGACCAAATTGGATTTACGACAAATTACTTTTCTTTGGGTATCTGAGCCTCGGGGAGCCACCCTTAGAAAATGATTTGTTGTAATTAATTAAATCCATGAATAAAATATGCTTTAAGAGGTGATGCTCTTACATATTGTTGTCTCCAAAATTAATTAGGAAAATGGTTTCCTATAGAGTTTCTTAATTGAGATTTTCATGAAAATAATATGTGGTTGAATTAAGGGAATTGTCTCTTAATTTAATAAGTTTTGATTTAGAGAAATCAAAGTCTTAAACATATTATTTCCGAAATTGATTATGACAATTTAGGAAATTATTTCCCAAAACAACTCCTTTAATAAAGTATGAAATTAGAATTAGGAAATCCGGTTCCTAATTCAAATTATGGGACTTGATAAATTAAGTCACGTACATACTTTATTAAGGAAATCGTTAGTCATGACATAATGTCATGAATGTGCTTAGAAAAGAAAGATGAGACCCAAAACCCCTTACAAAATATTAAGGCAAACACCTTCCATTAATATGGTTAGAATTGGAGTCTTGTTTCTCGTTTGGGTTGATGGACACATCCATGCCCGGCTTGAACCTCAACATGTTCAAACCATGGAATTAGTTTATGAATAATATAGTTGGAGTCAGAGGTCAATCCTTAGTTTTGGTTGTTGGACACATCCAAGCCTGACTAAACAGTTGAATGAGCTCCAACCATATTAAAACTATTTCTTGATTAATGGGTCAGCCTTAAGCTTAGAGCATCGATTTGTTGTGCCACAGCCAAGGTCGATGTAAAGAGAGGTGCAGTTGGGTGCTATGTATATGATGCATACTTGTTAATGAGTTAACAACCCAATGATTTATGCAAACATTCAATTAGTTGATAGCATAAAGTGATAGTTACATATATGTGATATGTAATCGGTATAATTACCTACCTTCATAGCTAAGAATGACTTGATGGCCACAGCCATGGTTGTTCTTATCTATGGTTGGATATCAACCTATTTGGAGATGTTCCTACGATCTCCCGAATTGATAAAAAGGGTTATTCAATTTGAAAAATAAATAGGATTTTATTTATGTATGTTGATACATTCTTTAATCATTCTTCTCACATAAGCTCAATTTGTATTTCTAGGATAATCACTCGATCATGTCTTCTCTAAACTTGCGTTCCATTTTGGACACCAATAAACTGACTGGGCCGAACTTCATGGACTGGCTTCGAAACCTGAGGATAGTCCTCAAGGCAGAGAAGCTTGCTTATGTCCTTGAAGATCAACTTCCCAACCATCCTCCAGAAGTGCAACTCCAGACCAGTTGTGGCCTATCAGAAACATGTGACCGATTCTGAACTTGCGAGTTGCATCATGCTAGCCTCTATGGTACCTGAGCTGCAAAAGCAGCATGAGCATATGGATGCTTATACCATCATCTTCCATCTTCATGAGTTGTTTGAAGAGCAGGCGAGATCCGAAAGGTTCGAAGTCTCCAGACTCCTCTTCACCACTAAGATGAAGGAAGACACTTATGCCTCGCAGTTTGTGTTAAAGATGTTGGGGTACATTGAGCGACTGAGCACACTCGGTTTTGCAATGGATCATGAACTAAGTACTGACTTAATTCTGAGTTGTTTGCCCAAAAGTTATTCACAATTTGTGATGAACTATCGGATGAACAAACTAGAGACCACCATTCCTGAGTTGCTCAACCTGCTGAAGACTGTAGAGCCTTCTGTAAAGCCGGATCAAAAGGCGGTACTGTTAGTTGGTTCCTCAAAGAAAGGTTCTAAGAGGAAGGTCAAAGAACAGAATAAAGGGAAGAAGAAAAAGGCCAAAAAGACTGAAAAGAAACCAAAAGGAACTTGCCATCATTGTGGCAAGGAGGGTCACTGGCGAAGAAACTGCAAGGTTTATCTTGAGTCCTTGAAGAATAAGGCATCCGATGCCCCATCCTCTTCAGGTATCTTCGTTATTGAATGTCACTCTATTTCCTCAAATACCTGGGTACTTGATACTGGGTGTAGCTCACATATATGTAATGACATAAAGGGGCTAAGGAATAGAAGAAGACTCGTCAAGGGAGAAGCAAATTTACGAGTTGGAAATGGAGCAAAGGTTGTTGCTGTTTCCATCGGAACATATTTGCTAAAGCTCCCAACTGGATGTATCTTAGAATTGGATAATTGTTATTTTGTTCCTTCGTTAATAAAGAACATTGTATCTATTTCATGTTTGAATGAAAAAGGTTATCATTTAACTTTTAGTAACAATTGTTGTTACATAACTTTAAATGGCGTTCTTTATGGGATTGGAACTTTGTGCAATGGTATCTACACATTAGATTTATCCGGTGACATTTTTAATATCGAAGTAAGCAACAAGCGTGCTCGAATAGATAATCGAATAGACTCCTACACTTGGCATTGCCGTCTTGGCCATGTAAGTAAGAAACGCATGACCGAATTACACCGATGTGGAATTTTGGAATCATTTGAACCCGGTTCATTTGATACATGTGAATCATGCTTAAAGGGCAAGATGACCAAATTACCCTTCTCCGGAAAAGGTAATCCAGTGGGAGAATTGCTTGGTCTAATACATACTGATGTATGTGGACTAATGTCAACTCTTGCACAAGGAGGCTATAGCTACTTCATTACCCTTATCGATGATCACTCACGATTCGGGTACGTGTTCTTGATGAAACACAAATCTGAAGCTTTTGAGAAATTCAAAGAGTTCAGAAATGAAGTAGAGAAACAACTTGGCAAAAGTATTAAGATACTTCGATCCGATCGGGGTGGTGAGTACTTAAGTCAAGAGTTTCAAGATTATCTTAGGGACAATGGGATATTGTCCCAATGGACTCCGCCGTATACACCACAGCATAATGGTGTATCTGAGAGGCGCAACCGAACCTTAATGGACATGGTTAGGTCAATGATGAATCATGCAACTCTTCCAAAATCCTTTTGGGGCTATGCACTTAAGACAGCTGTTTACTTGCTAAACAGAGTCTTGACCAAGGTAGTCTCTACTACTCCATATGAGATATGGAATAGTAAGAAACCTCACTTAACTCACCTTAAGATATGGGGTTGTCCCGCTTATATGAAGCGGACTGTATCAGACAAATTGGATGCTAAGTCTGATAAATGTCTATTTATTGGATACCCTAAGGAAACGAAGGGTTACCAATTCTATCATCCCTTGGAACAAAAGGTGTTTGTTTCAAGGCATGCTGTATTTCTAGAAAAAGAATTTCTTTTACAAGAAAACAGTGGGAGTAGCATTGAACTTGATGAAGTTCAAGAAACTCCAATAGACATTACAGAGACACCTAGTCTAGACCCACAACCAATAACTCATAATGATGAGCTATCAGTTGAACCTAAAACAACACCACCTCTTCGTAGATCTGATAGGACACGCAATATTCCAGAGAGATACGGATTTCTCATAAGTGAATCGAACGACGATGAACCTATCAGTTATGAAGATGTTCTGAAAAGTTCAGAAAGGGACAAATGGCTTGAAGCCATGAAGTCGGAAATGGATTCCATGTACGAAAATCAAGTATGGGACTTGGTTAACCCACCTGAAGGGATTAAGCCCATAGGGTGCAAGTGGGTTTTCAAGAAGAAAACTGACATGGAAGGTAATGTTGTTACCTTTAAGGCTAGATTAGTGGCAAAAGGATATCGTCAGAAACAAGGAATTGATTATGACGAAACCTATTCGCCAGTAGCTATGCTTAAATCCATTCGGATGCTCCTAGCCATAGCAGCTCATTATGATTATGAGATATGGCAAATGGATGTGAAAACAACCTTCCTTAATGGAAACCTGCTTGAGGATGTATACATGATACAACCTGAAGGTTTCACATCGGTTGATAAAACCAAAGTATGCAAGCTTCGACGATCCATATATGGACTGAAGCAAGCATCCAGGAGCTGGAACATCCATTTTGATGAGACAATCAAGAGTTTGATTTCTCACAAAATCCTGACGAACCTTGTGTGTACAAGAAGGTTAGTGGGAGTGCAGTCGTATTCCTAGTATTATATGTCGATGACATCTTACTTATAGGAAACGATATATCAGTTTTACAGACAGTTAAAATTTGGTTGTCCAAAACTTTCTCCATGAAAGACCTGGGAGAAGCAACCTATATCCTTGGGATTAGAATCTATAGAGATAGATCAAAACGGTTGCTTGGTCTTTCGCAGTCTACGTATATAGACCGAGTGCTAAAAAGGTTTAGCATGTCGGAATCCAAGAAAGGTTACCTTCCCATCAGGGATGGGATCAACCTTTCAAAGTCTATGTGTCCGCGCACAGAAGACGAGAGGATTTGCATGAATAAGATTCCTTATACATCCGCGATAGGATCTATCATGTATGCTATGTTATGTACTAGGCCCGATGTATCGTATGCTTTGAGCGACACAAGCAGATACCAGTCGGATCCAGGAATGGATCATTGGGCGGCTGTCAAAACAATCCTTAAGTACTTAAGAAGACCTAAGGATGTGTTCCTAATATATGGAGAAGGAGATATGGTAATACGTGGGTATACGGATGCCAGTTTCTAGACAGATAAGGATGACTCCAAATCACAGTCTGGATTCGTATTTACTTTGAATGGAGGCGCAGTAAGTTGGAAAAGTTCCAAACAAGACACCATAGCAGATTCTACCACGGAAGCGGAATATATCGCAGCTTCGGAAGCAGCAAAGGAAGCAGTCTGGATCAAGAAGTTCGTCTCCGAACTTGGCGTGGTTCCAACCATTGATGAAGCAGTGCCGGTTTACTGCGACAACAATGGAGCTATTGCACAAGCAAAGGAACCAAGGTCTCATCAGCGATCCAAACACGTGCTTCGCCGCTATCACCTGATCAGAGAGATTATAAGTAGGAATGATATACAAATTGAGAAAATTCCCACTGAAAGGAATTTAGCGGATCCTTTAACTAAGGCCTTACCTCAAAGCAAGTTTGAGGGTCATGTTAGAGCCTGTGGTATTGGATACCGTAGCGATTGGCATTAGGCCAAGTTGGAGTTTGTTAGTGATATGAGAGAAGTGTCCTAAGGCAATCGCCTTATGATTGTAAACATTCATTTTAATAAATGATAATTCACTATTTGAGTATACATGTTTGTGTATTTGATTAGGATCTTAAACTCATCTACTGAATGTCCGCAATACAATTCACAGCATAAGAGAATTTGTGATGGGATCACAACTAGTGATTATCTCTAAATGTGCAATTGTGAAGTATTGAAAATATCCCTAGTCGATGAATTGATAAATATGGACATTATCAATTCTGTTGAGACTAGCATGGGTTATTCTCTAATCAGCTGATTCTCACTGGCTGGTGACATTGGGATGTCCGGAGATAAACATGGATGCTAGTTAAGGGAACTAGTTCATTGGAGTGACTAGCTGTAAAACTTCATATGGTAATCTATGTAGATATGTCAATGAAGTTCTTACTGCGGCTTAAGTGCGATGTTCCTTTGACTTGCGGTGTTCAAGTCATCTTGGTCATGGAGACTTATACTTTAACATCTTATGCAAGCATCTCCTAGGAGGTGTGGACCCAGGATGATTGGGTATAAGCCGAAGTGCCCGAAGATGTTTGAACAGCCTACAAAGGATTCACCACTCCTTGCGAGGAGATGTATACCCAGGCCTATCGTCGGATTGTTACTCAAAGCCTCTGGCCAGAGCATATCATGTTTAGAGTACGAGTCTCTTAAATACATGAGAGTAATTAGAAATCCAAAGGACGATAAAGACATTACTTGGGCTAGGTGTGACGTAGTCAGCCTAGTGGGGACTGACACAAATAGACCGTGTCCTGAACCAAGTGGGTATAAGATGGTGAAGGGAATGGGGCACGATTCATTAGAGCTGCTGAAGGGTTTTCAGAATTACTTCTGAGGTCAAACCGTTGATCTTTCGATTAATTGGGGGTCATGATGTACTACTAGGTGCCACTCATGATCGTTCTATAATTAGTTGATTATAGACGGCCAACATAAATCGAAAGCCTATTTAGTCACACGCACTACGAGTAATCCGAGGGATTTAAAACGAGTTGAAAATTAGATTTTTCGATCAAGAGAAATAAGTCGAATCTGAGTTAATCAGAGGCGCAACGGAAGCTAAAAATGGCTAAGTCTTTTGAAGGCTTATTGGGCGAATTAAATGAGTTTAATTTGCGATGGGATCGGCTTGGTTTGGCCGGCCAAAGAGGGTGTCCACCCTCTTGGTTTGGCCGACCATTAAAATGGGGATAAACCAATTTAATTGGTTTAATTAATAAAATAAATCTAGTGCGATTTGTTTTATAAATTATGGATAAATAAATTGATATATAAAGAAATTTATATAAAGAGATTTATAAAGAAATTTGTAGTAAATTTATTCTTTTTATGGAAATTAAAATGAACCAAGAATTGGTTTAATTTTAATTTATAAAATCAATTATGAATTGATTTATCCATGATAAGAAAATTTTATACAAATTTTATTTCATAATTAAAAGAGAAGTATTAGTTTTATTATAAAATTAGTTATAATAAAACTTGGTTTAAACGAAAAAATTTATAAGAGAATTTATAGGATAAATTTGTTATGAAAATGCCGTTAAAAGGGAGACTTGGCAAGGGAGAGGTTACTATATAAAAGAACCAAAGGCAAGCCTTGAATTCCAATCAATAGAGTAATCAAGAGATTAATTTTCTCCCTCTCTCTCTCTTATTCTCTTCCTCCCCTTCTCTTCCCCTTAGGGCCGGCGCCCCTTGTTCCTTTTAGGCTGGCGCCCCAAGCTCCCATTAGGGCCGGCGCACCATCCACCCATCTAGGGTTGGCGTGAGCAACAACAACCAAGGAAGAGTCGAAGAAGAAGAAGAAGCGGATCGCGATTCCTTCCTTCTTTTCTCGGAATTTTGATTCCATTACTTTGGTGGTTAGTTTCCTATCTTTTCTCTTATTCTTCTAGTTGTGCCTTTAGAGAATCTAGTAGTTCTCGTCGGCACAAAACTCGTGACTTTGCGAAGTCATCCCGAAGAGAACTCGGCGTGGACGCGAATAGAGGCGAAGCTTCCAAGGGACGCTACGGTTGGATCTCGTCCCTTACTTCAAGTTACGCGAGGTACTTAGTAAATTAGTTTACTTTTCTGCAAAGTTTTAATTTATGATTATGTCCACACATCATAAGGTTGCATACTAGATACGTGGTTAAAATAATTTAGGAAATTATTTTATGCTAATTCTTCCGCTGCACGTAAAAATTTAAAATTTTACGAACCCGTATCCGTGTCAACATGCACCCAGTCCCAACAATACCACCATCCTCCATCGACAAGCTATCCTTGTTATCAAGTTGGGAGTCCACCTCGCTCTTCGATAGGATCATATTTAGCGCTAGAAGGAGAACATTTCGCCTGATCGGGAGAAGAAGATGGGAAAACCCAACCAAGTGACGATTACCATCACGCTGGAGGAGTATAAGTTTCTAATGACTGCTCGAGCCCAGAAGACCCCCCAGTTGCCCCTGCATGCAGGTAGCCCAGCGACCCGGTTCCTCGAACCCTCGGCCGTGGGCAACTCGGCGGGTCGGGGAAATGCCGTCAGGCCATAAGGCATCTCGATCCCCTTTCCCCCTTCTTTCTTTTGAACTAGAGGAGATAAGGCTCACTCGGGTCCCGCGGAGGCATCCGCATCCAGTCAGATGCACCAGCATCGTCTAGATAAGGGGAAGGGTCTGACTGACCCCACACCGGCTCCCCCAACGTGGAGCCCATTTTTCCTGCAGATCCTCGAGGACCCGGTCCCCAAGCATCTCTGATTCTTCACCATCCCGGAATACTCGGGAGCTAGCGATCCTAAAGAGCACCTTATGAAGTTTAAGAGTGTCGTTTTACTTCATCAATATCCCGAGGGTGTCAAATGTCGGACGTTCTTGACAACCCTATATGGATCGGCTCAGTGATGGTTCGTTCGGCTCCGGAGCAGGTCTGTGTCAAGTTTCGGGGAGCTCAAGAGGTTGTTCATGCAACACTTCACGAGTAGTCGGAGGCATCATAAGACCAGCCTCAACTGTTTGTGCTGAAATAGGGTCCGAAGGAATCTCTCCGAGCCTACATCAAGAGGTTCAACGGTAGGACCATGGATGTATCGATCGCTACCTTTAAGGTTCTCATCAACGCTTTCTCCCAGGCAAGGTAGTTAAAATCGAGATTTTAACTTGAATCGGAAGGGGTACTTAAAATCGTAAATCATATCGTAAGATTTTATAAAAATCCTATATATATGCATATAAAATTATATAATCATATATATGCATGTAAAATAGCCTAAATAATAAAAAAAACTTTTAAATCACTAAATAAACTTATATTCATAATCAATATTACATTAGTAATGTCATCCATAGCCATAAAATAGTGAAAAAACATAATAACTTCAATTAGAAAGGTTTCACCAGCCATCTAATTATAGAATTTAGATGCCTAATGTATAAATCTAAAAAATATGACACATTAAAATTATAAAGTTCTATCATTCGATCCTCATCTTCCTCTCCACCAGCCTCATCATCAAAATCCATCATATCACCATCACCAAAGCAGGACACCAAAGTGCCGCAGTAGGGACGCGTAACTTAGGGACGTCGAAGATGCATGCGATTAGGGCATACAAAAAAATAGAGAATGGATATTTTTTTTAAAAATAGATCAAGTCCAACGAAAAAGAGGATTTTTTTAGAATCGTTAAAATCACATCCGAATAGTAAAATTACGATTTTAACCCTCAAAATCACATTTCAAAACAATTTTAACAATATACGATTTTAACTAAAATTTAAATCGTTCAGGGGTCAAAAATAGTAAAATCGTAAGATTTTATGATTAAAATCGTGATTTTAACTACTATGCTCCCAGGGGTTACAGGAAGGAGATTCTTCCGTTCGCTAATTAGGAGGCCCCCAAAGGACTTTGTTAGTCTCTTGGGGAAAACTGTTAAATATATCAATGTGGAAGAAACCCAAGCCACTCGGAAAAAGGAAATGGGTGCCGCCCCAACACCTAGTCCCCCACAGAATAGCCGTTCGCAAGGTGGACCCATTTGCAACCCTAGAGGGGTGGTCGACCGAGTGGGAATGGAGCGAAGACACGTGCAACAAGTAGTGCAGGGATGTCTGCCAACCCGGTGGAAGCCTTATTGTGTTTTCCACCAAAGTAATACCCATAGTACCGAAGACTGCTGACAGGCCGGGAGAGGTCAGACCTCGATTGCTAGGGGAAGGGGGCGTTAGGTCTCCCCGAGAGATGGGCAGGGTCGGGAGGGGGGGACTAGCGGCTGTCCCAGCAACAGAAGAACCCGAGCGGAGCACGCCTGCTGCTCGACACTTATTCCCCTAGATGGGCAGATCGAGCCTGAAGAGGTGGATGAAGACCAAGCCAATCAACAGAATGCCGTCCGAGGAGGGGTCCACATGATCTTAGGTGTACCAACCAGAGAAGACACTAATCGAGCCTGAAAAGCCCAGGTATGTCGGCTGTAAATTCACCAGGTGGGGACGAGTGCTGCCTAGGCACAATGCCCTCAGATCAGTTTTGGGCCGTAAGATCTGCAAGGGTTGGAGGTCCCTCACGACGATGCCTTGGTTATCACTACCGTGATCGCCAACTATCAGATCGACCGCACCATCGTGGACACGGGTAGCTCGGTAAACATACTGTACAGGAGAGCCTTCGACCAATTGCTGATCGAGCCATCCCAGTTGGAATTAGTGGCTACGCCGTTATTCAGGTTTACTGGGAACTATGTGCAGTTGATCGGACAGATACGATTGGTCGTGTCCCTCGGCGAAGAACCCCTGAAAAGAACCAGGTGGTCCACCTTCCTAATAGTGGACACCCCCTTCGCCTACAACGCCATCTTGGGGCGATCAGCACTAAATGAATTTCGAGCAGTGGTCTTAACTTTGTACCTCAAGATAAAGTTCCCGGTCGACGATAAGGTCAGAGAGGTTCAAGGGGATAAGAGAATGGCGCGTCGATGCTATGTGGACGACGTTCGGACAGAAAGTCAGAAGGCAAGATGAACCCCTACCAGCTGCAATATGGTGTAGGTTTCCCCTTGGGCAGAATTGCACGAGGACAGAGAGGAGGCTTAGCTACTCTCCAATCGGGCTGAAACCAAAATCAAGATAGCAGCGGGCTTGCCTAACGAGTTAAGGCAACCACTGGTGGATTGCCTGGCACGGAACCAGGATGTGTTCGCCTGGTCGGTGAAGGACCTCCACGGGGTATGAGCGGAAGTGGCCGAGCACCTTTTGCACGTTTATTCAAATGCCAAACCCGTCAAACAACGCAAGAGGGATTTTAGTGCAGCACATAATTGTTAGTAGGAGCCCTAGAGCCAATTATGTGATGATTGACTGGAGACATTTTTGTATCATATTCTATCATTAATAAATGCATGTTTGGTTATTATACTTACTTTGTATTTGTGCCAAATAACTAAGTCTAATAATGTCCTTGGGTAGTAGGTTCTTATCTACATTATATCGATTGGTTGAATCGATAGTGAGATAATGTAGAGAACACTACTCTAAATCATTCCTAGTCAAATATTAATATTCAAGGACAATATTAATACAAGGAGACTAGCATGTAGGTCAACTGATGACTTGAGCTCACAAGTCATGGATATGTGATATCAAGTTGACACATGGGTATACATTGGAGAATGTGTACTGAATGACCCGCTATGAGAAAGTTTCATAGATTGTTATATGAGTGTCATAAACGTTCTCATGTGACTATTGGTATGAATAGTCCTTAGACCTGAATTCACTACGGTTTCCTACATAAGGAGTTATGTACTTTGGTATCGTCAAACGTCACCCGTAACAGGGTGGATTATAAAGGCGATCACTGGGTATGTAATGAATTATGCGGAGGGATGTGAGTGATGTAGATGAGATCTATTCCTCCCATATGACGGGAGTGATATCTGTGGGCCCCTTGATCGAGTAGGACTGCTAAAACGCATGGCCATGCTCAAATGAGTCAATATGAGATATTGAGCTCATTTGTTTGAGTGAGTCTACTCGGGGATCAAGAAACACAAGATTGATTGAGGATGACAGTGTCTATGTCTCATTGGTCAATCTAGATATCAAGGATAGAAGGAAAAGGTCATACATTGCCATAGTCACGGAGGTTAAGTCGGATCTCGACTTTCTTGTTACTTGGGTAGCATTGATGCATTGCTAGATGCCGCTCATTGCTTTTGTGTCTAAATTGGTTTAGACACATTGCCAACGTTATGAGAGCCTATTGGGTCACACACTAAGGACACGATGCTTCGGAGATTAATTGATCTTGATTTGGCTAAGATTTAATTGGAATTGGATTAATTGAGTTAGACTCAAGTGAATCCAATTGGATTATGGATTGAGATCTAATTTGAGTTAAACTCATTTAGATTAGACTCAACCACATTTGGATGAAATATTAATTCATTAAAATGATTAATGAATTAATAAGAGAGGAAGATGGAGAGTTTCTCACCATTAGAGTGTTACATGAAAAGTTAGAGAGTTACATTAAAATGTTTAATGAAGGGAAGTTTAAAAGGCAAAAACTCCTCATGATATGAGTATAAAAGAGTTTTTCCCTTGTCATTTGGATGACAACTTGTCATTTTCTTTCCCCTCTTCCTTCTCTTCTCCATCTTGGCCGAAACTCACATCTTGGGTTCTTGGTGTTTTGTGAACTACCTCAAGTTGCTAGCACAACTAAGGTAGTTCTTCTCCGAAGTAGAGATATCGTGTTCGTGTGGATACGAATAGTGGCACAGACACTTGAACGTGCAAAAGATCTGGCGGCGCTTGGACGAGCGGGATAAAGATAAGGGCACGCTCCAAAGGTATAAACAATAGATAAATCTATTAGATAGATATACTTTGTACGAGTTTTCTTTCACATGGATCACTCGTGGGATCTTGTTTCCGCTGTGTTTTGTGTTTATGTCGCCTGAAGATCCCAACAATAACAAAGTCATCCGGGTGGAGATCGAGAAGCTCCTGGAAGCCGGACACATTAGGGAGGTCCAATTTCTGGCCTGGCTAGCCAATGTGGTCCTCGTGGCCAAACCTAATAACAAGTGGTGTGACTGCATCAACTTTCGCGATCTCAATCGAGCCTGCCCGAAGGACTGTTATCCCTTGTCGAGGATTAATCAGATGATCGACTTGACGGCTGGGAGCGAACTCATCTCCATGTTGGACGCGTATCAAGGCTGCCATCAAGTACCCTTGGCCGTCGCTGATCAGGAGAAGGTCAGTTTCATCATAGCAGATGGTATGTATTGCTATACTGTCATGCCATTCAAGCTTAAAAATGCAGGTGCTACTTATCAGCGCATGATGAACAAGGTCTTTCGAGCGTAAATTGGACGGAATATTGAGGTTTATGTAGACGACATCTTGATCAAGACTGTTGGTTGTTCCGGATTCCTCCCTATATCCCCGGATTAAAAATTCTATTGATTAGAACTAATCCGGATAGGGAAAACTTCCCGAACGACCTTTTTCATTTTCATGCTTTTCGATTGAGTGATCGCTTGAACAAACTTGTTGTTCAAGCAATCAAACTCCTTTATCGATTTGCAGTGAAAAAGAAGATGAAGTATGGATCACCAGTTCTTGTGTTTAATTCGGGATCTAAGAAAACAAATACAATTAATACAAGAATGAAATAAAAACAAGATATACCTCTTGTTTTACCTCTTGATCTTCTATTGTATTCTTATCCTCTTCTTGGACGTCATGTGAGCGACGATCCTTCAAGAAACAAAGCCACCAAAAGACCTCCTCCTCTTCCTTGTTGCGCCAGCCAAAAGGAGATGGCTCTCCTTTCTTGCGTGACCGAACCACCTCCCTTCTTCCTTGATGCGCCGCACACCCAACGAGGGAGAGAAGAGAAAGAAGAGAAGAAGTAGAAAGAGCTCTCTCTTTCTCTCAAAAACCTAGTTGCCCTCCTCCCTCCTTGAACCGGCGCCGCACACCACCAAGGAGAGAGAGAGAGAGTGAGGGAGGAGGGGATAGAGAGGCTTAGGGCTTCTGGTTTCATGACTTATGAGGGTATTTATAGGCTATAATAGGGACCATGATGAGGAGTTGGTTTTGCTCTCCTAACGGATCTTCAACCCGACCCGTTAATAATAACCCGCTCCACTAATGGATTATTATTGAACTACCGCACCAACCCCATAATAAAATATGGGTTCCTTCTTATTATGTGTACATTTTCTCCCCATGTTTAAGATATCGCATGCCCATTAATTAATTAAATTACTGACAATTTAATTAATTAACATCTAACTCCAAGAGTAGTACCACTCAACCTTATCATCATGTTGGACCAAGTCCACTTGCAATATTTAACATGATAATCTTTATGAGCTCCTGAAGGGAACATCATCATCCTAAAATAATTAGGACACGATTTCCTTCTATAATCAACGACACACCATATAAATAATATTATTTTCCGATTTACCGGGCCTATTGATTTAATGAATAAATTTTATCCATTGGTATATTAAGGAAATAAATATTAAGTACATGTGCCTGTTATTATATCGGGATTAAGAGCATGTAAATCCATAATAACCTGAGGTATTGTTCGATTATATAGTCAGTATAAATCGAATCACTCAAATCGGTCGTGCTCAATACATACAAAGTGTATTAGTGTAATTCTATAGTCAAGATAGACTAATACCAAATTACACTATAACCATTCCAATAGTTGGTCCAAATTCATTTCGGTTGTGAGCCACTACTTATACTTTACAAGGAACTGATAACATGGTCTTTTGTGTGACACTACACACCATGTTATCTATAATGTAAAGTAATAGACAACTGCATATATAATAAATATAAAATGCAAACACATGACCATTGTGATTTTTATTCCAAAATAGATGTTCATTCAAAAGCTAGGCTTATAGTATACATCCTGACAAAGACTGCCCGAGCGGCTGAATTGGCGCAGGACGTGGAAGAAACCTACTGCACCGTACACAGATATGATCTAAAGTTGAACCTGACCAAGCGCCTTTTCGGAGCGCGGAGCAGGAAATTCCTCAGATACATTGTGATTGAGAGAGGTATTGAGGCCAACCCAAGTAAGGTCAAGGCGCTGTTCGACATGCCACCGCTGTGAAATCTGAGGGAAGCACAGAGACTCACCGGGAGGATCACGACTTTATCTCGATTCATCTCCCGAGCCGTCGAGCGGGGTTTACCTTTCTTAAAAACTTTGCACTGAGCCACCAAGCTCCAGTGGGATGCCGTCTGTGACAAAGCCTTTGAAGAGTTGAAGACCTATCTGGCAGAGTTACCAGTCTTGGCTCGAGTGTCGTTACATGACGCTCGAGAAGTTGGCTTACGTCTTGCTATTAGCCGCTCGGCGGCTTCGACCTTATTTCTTAGCATATCCGATTGTGGTTTTGACTAATAGTAGTTTGGTTCGGGTGCTGTCAAATTTGGAGGCTTCAGGGTGGCTGATCAAATGGACGGCTAAGCTGAGTGAATACAACATATAGTATCAAGCCTGCCTGACCATTAAAGCTCAGGCCTTAACTGATTTTCTCAGCGAATTGCGCTTAGAGGAGACCGAGGGTGCCTGACAGGTTTATGTAGACGGGTCATTAGCTCGGTAGGGAAGTGGTATTGTTATTTTGATGATCTCCCCCAGGAAGAGCAGCTACATTTATCTGTACGGTTGCAGTACCGAGCCACTAATAATGAAGCAGAGTATGAAGCCCTTATCGCTGGACTACAAGCAGCTAGGCACATGAGCGCCACTCGGGTAATCTTGTATTCGGATTCACAACTAGCCACTCAACATCTTGCTGGTCATTTCGAAGTCAACAGTGACCGATTACAAGCATATATCGAGGTATACGAGAGGTTGAGGGCCGAATTCCAGGAGGTCCAGTTGCAAAAGATCCCCAGAGAAAACAACCTCCAGGCGGACGAACTGGCAAAATTGGTCAGTGTGGTGGGCTCTTGGGTGCTCCATAAGACGATGGGTCAAACAATGTTGGCGATGCATATAGAGCAACAGGCGAAATTGGAACTCGGACTGACTAGAGGGCACCTCTAGTCACCTACCTGATGAACGGGATACTTCCGTCCGACCGGGAGCAGGCTAGGCTCTTAAGAGAGAGAGAGGTTCAATATTCCTTAGTTGGGGATGTGTTGTATAAAAGAGCCTTCGCCCGACCGCTACTTAAATGTCTAGGAAGCGAGGATGCCGACTATGTGCTCAGACAGATACATATGGGAATCTGTGATAGTCATGTTGGAGGAAGGGTTGTGGCTCGGAAAGCGCTGCTCTCGGGTTACTATTGGCCAACCTTGCAGAAGGATGCTGATCGGCTGGTCTTTATTTGCCTGTCGTGCCAGAAGCATCAAAACCTTCCTTGTCGACCAGTCGAAATGATGAAAGCATTTGCACGATAGTGGTTTATCACCAGGGCCAATAGACTCAATATTTCCAAACAGACTGAGTTCTTTCATTAGAAATAAAAGAGCTTTCTCCTCGAATAACACATTCTCAGAATTAACTTTAAGAGTCTGAAAAATGAAGAACTCGTTGTGGAATCCAAGTAATGGGATCCTTGAAATCTTTTCGGAAATTGAAGATCAAGGGTTCCCCTTAGTATTATATGTAGTAAGACCTTGGTTATTTCACCTATTGGGGGAATTCCTCTGGTAGGGTAAAGAATTTTCTTATTATCAACAATGAGAGGGAGATGTAGTAAAGATGGTCTTTTGTCGCTTCGATCAGTGAGGGATGGACATAGTGGGACATTTTCCTATCGCTCCTGCCAAAAAAAGATTTTTATTAGTGGTGGTGGACTACTTTTTCAAATGGATCGAAGCAGAAGCATTAGCACGTATCACCGAGCAGGCGGTGATAAAGTTCCTATGGAAGAACATACTTTGCGAATATGTAATCTCTCACAAGTTGGTCTTGGATAACGGACAACAGTTCCAAGGAAGGAGAATTAGGGAGTGGTGCTCGGCTCATGACATTCAACAGTCGTTCACCTCTATTGAGTATCCTCAGAGTAACAGGTAGACAGAGGTCGCTAATCGGGAAATTCTGATGGGTTTGAAGATGAAGCTAGATCACTCGGGCAGCACGTGGGTAGATGAGTTACCCAGTGTCCTGTGTGTTGGTGCTACACCAACCCAAGTGTGATCGGCTAGATCATGGGTTTTGATGTGTGTGTCAATATGATTAAGTTAGGTTTTTATGTTGATTTGATATGTGTGCTTGAGTCGTGCAGGACTTGGTGAATCACACATGAAGTAATGGAGTGAAGCATTCGAGAGACGAGAGCCAAGGAAGAGGACTTCAAGGGCGAGCTGAGGAAGTAGACTTCAAAGGCATACGCGAAGGATGGCATGGAGGCAAGCCGTGGGCTTGTATGCACATCCGAGGGACGAGAGCCGAAGGAAGAGAACTTTAAGGGGCAAGCCGAGGAAGTGGACCTCAAGGCATACGCGAAGGATGGACTTCGGAGTGAGTTTGAGTGATATTGTAAGTTGGGCAGTCGACTGGCAAAGGGAGCAGTCGACTGCCAGCATCGAGTGGAAACTCACAGAAAGATCAGTCGACTGGCCTGCTTTAAAATAGAGTCGTTAGGCTAGCCGTTGGCTGGGCATCAGTCGACTGGCCCTGGGGGCAGTTGACTGATGTCGGAGCTGAGCTGTTTGTTAACAACTCTCTCCTCTATTTAAGAGGAGGCTTTGGGGCATGAATAGGTTATGGTTCTTGATTGCTAAATCCTATTCTAAGTGCCCAAAGCTTCCATAGCCTATTCTTTTCCTCATATTCTAAATCTCATCTTGTAAAAGAGGAAGAGAGCATCTTGTGAGGGATTCTCCACCTTCAAGGAGAAGATCATAGTGAAGCTTGTTTGTGTGGTGTGAATCCTTAGATTAGTCACCTCTAGGAGGTGGATACCAAGTAAATCAAGGGAGTTAGCATTGCTTTTTTTTTGTTAATTGATATTGTCTATTATTGTTTTTGTACTTTAGCTAACATTCTTGTAGACAAAATCAAAGAAGACCTATTCACCCCCCTCTAGCCTAACACCAAGGTCCTAACACTGTGGGCCCAGCGGACCACACCGAGGGAGGGAACAGGCCACACGCCCTTTCAACTGGTCTATGGAAGCAAGACAGTGGTGCCAGTGGAAGTGGGGTGTGAATCCAATCGGAGGAAGGCGTACGACAAAGAAAATGCGGAGAGGAGATGCTTGGAGCTGGATCTATGGTCAAGGAAATTTGGGAGAGAGCTGTGGCAAGGATGTTCGCCTATCGGCAAAGAATAAAGCAAAGGTACGACTGAAAGGTGCTGGCTAGGGCATTCCAGGTCGGGGATCTCGTGTGGAAAAGAATAATGTCGGTCGGCGATGTTAGCAAACTAGAGCCTCAATGGGGAGGGCCTTTAAAGGTAGTCTAGAGGGTGGCCTTAGGGGCTTATTATTTGGAAGACGAGCGAGGAAAGAAGCTGGATAGGCCCTGGAGTGCGATTCATCTCCAACCCTACAGAGAGCCACAGTGAGGTTGTGTAAGCCTGGTGTATTACCCAACTTTAGGTTGCTAATGTATTTCCAGGGTCTCCATGACATGTGTAAGCATGTCAGACTCTTGCTTCGCCAGCGAGTTATAAGTGGGCATGCCCCCACTCCACCACTTGACTCAGTGTCCCCGATCGAATACGTGGCAGCCCACGCTCCTTAACATCGGCCTGGGTAGGTGTCTAGACTCTTGCTTCGCCAGCGATTTATAAGTGGGCATGCTCCCACGCCTCCACATGGCTCGGCATCCTCGATCGGACGCGTGGCAGCCCACGCTCCTTAACATCGACCCGGGTAGGTGTCCAGACTCTCGCTTCGCCAGCGAATTATAAGTCGACATGCCACCACGCCACCACTTGGCTCGGTGTCCCCGATCGGACGCGTGGAGGCTCACGATCCTTAACATCGTTAACATCGGCCCGGGTAGATGTCTAGACTTTCACTTCGCAAGAGAGTTATAAGTGAGCGTCCCCCCGCGCCACCTCCTAGCTTGGTGTTCCTGATTGGGTGCAGGCGGCCCGTGCTCCCAGGTATCGGCCCGAAGGGGTGTTCAGATTCCTGCCTAGCTAGCAAGTTATAGGCGGGCGGTTCTCGTGCCTCCACCTAACTCATGACGCTCTAAGGGACCTCCTACTCCATATCGTGGGTTAGGGTAGAGGCCCCCGAGCAGACCTCGCCGGGGTCAAACCGGTGGAAAGTAACTCGAGTTCAACCAGGGCATAAAGTGATTCTCTAAGATAGGGGAAAAAAATGCAAAATACTCATAATTGTGAGAAGCGCGAAATATATTGAGCACCTAGATAATTACAGGAGTGAGGGAGCATCCTTTAAAAAAAAATAGAACAAAAATATCCCCAGGCCCTCAGTCGAATGGGCGACGAGCCTCCTCCGGTAGCTATTGGTTCAAGCTGGAGAGCTTCACCATGCTAACCGACAGATCAGGAGGAATGTATCCTCCCTGCTTAAGCAGATTGAAGGTGTTGGTCAGTTGCATCGTAAGCAGGGGTTCACTCGTGCAACGAGCTGCATGCTAAAAGCCGCCGAGTTGATATACTCCACCCGGTGGGCATTCAGTAGCGCCGCCTCGTTTGCCCTGTAGGCCCGAAGATCCTCAAGCTTTAGCTGAGTAGCTTCCCACTCGGACTGTTGAGCGTGGAGTCGAGTGAGCTCCTCGGCCTGGGAGTTCAATTCTTGGTCCTGACTCGTCAACTGAGCAGCTAATGATTCCACCATCTCAAATCGGGCGGCTAGGTACTTCTCCTTGGCTGATAGCTCAGCCTGCAGGGACAGCTGGAGGAGGTCACCTTCTTTCTTGTTTGCCTCCTCATGGGCCCGAGCATAGAAGACCCAGGCCTTTCGCTCGGTATACTCCAGGGTGGAGATCCACCTTTAGGCATGCGCCACGGCTGAGTCGAAGGAGTCTACTTGGGTCTTAGCCACCTCCAGTTGTTCCTCCGCAGTCGCCAGTCAGTCTTGCAGAGCGATGATTTCTGCTCGGAGGTCATTCAAAGTGGCTTCATTGGAGACCAGTCGAGCATGATGAAGGCGAGTCTTCAGCTCCTCCACTCGAGCTCAGCGGCAACCCGAGCCTGTGCATGGGTCACTACAGCCATAGATAGGCTATGACATGAGCCCTAGAACTGCACTCAAAAGGATTAGTAAGATTGTGAGTTGAATAAGACTTAAGATCGAGTTAAAAAATATATACCTGAGTGACCTTCAAGAAGAAGGTGTTAGCCTTGCTGTTAGGGCCCCGGTAGTAGGATTCCCGAACCCCTTGCATATAACGATCTGCACCCAACCCATACAGTTGTAGTTCCTGGGACCGGTATGGAAGGCTCCCAGGCGGTAGCTCCAAGCGGGGGTCGACAAGGGAAGGTACCAGGACGTGGAGAGTTGGGGGGGGGGGGGGGCGACTGGGACCTCCCCGGGTGATGACGCCGAGTCAAGAGGAAGGGGGAAGTACATCGCACTGGAAGATGGGTCGGGTGGAGAAGATCCGCCTGAGGCTGCTGCTCGAGCAGACGCCTCTGTATGCGCCGAAGAGCCTACCGGAGCTTGTTTCTTCTTCTTCTTCTTCGGCCAGGAAGTGGAGGTAGCGCCCCGACCTGTGTTGGATCGAGAAGCCCGATAGAGGGGGGGGGGGTGAATATCGGGAAAACTTTCGGATTTGTATAAGAATAGGTACGCAGCAGAAATTAACGAAAAGACACAGAGACGCAATCGATTTACTTGGTTCGGAGCCTGTGTCGACTCCTACTCCAAGGCCCACGGTCGTTGACCGTTTACTTTGGGCAATTCTATATTTGGCGCAAATAAGTTACACAATTTGATTTACAAAATTAAATGCAATAAGATATTAAATAAAAAATACGCTCTTCTTTTTACCGACGTCCGGAGTAGGTCGACTCTTTCGGGGCAGCAGGACGTCGTCAGTTCGAGGTGAAGCGTTTCCGGAGCAAGGCGTGAGCACAGAAGAGCGTGGAAGCTTTGGAACGAAGTTGATGTGAAGCTTGGGGTCGAGGGGTGCTATTTATAGCACCTAGGGCGCCCTGGACGTCGGGGGCGCCCTGCCACGTGTCAGCCGATCCACACTTCGCTCGGTCAACTTCTATCCCGCTTGAACAAGGATTAAGTTTGACCTCTGGGGCGCCCTGGTCGCTGAGGGCGCCTTGGTTGACGCGGTCTTCTCGGCTGGATAGGGCTGGAGCTTCGCAGTCTTGGGCTCGAGGCGCCTTGGCTGCTGAGGGCGCCTTCGCTGACCAGGGCGCCTTCGCTGCTGAGGGCGCCTTGCCCAGTAAGCAGCTGAAACCCTTTTTGCTTCGCTTGGTTTTGGTTCACCTTGAGGGCGCCCTGGACACTCAGGGCGCCTTACTCAGCTGCTGCCTCACTCCTTTGAGGCTCTCTGAGTTGCAGACACACGTTCCTTCGGTTCTGCATTCAGGGTTAGTCCAAAACACAATAACACAATTAATTATTTATTTTATACAGCCTTAGCTGTCTTGGTTCTGACTTTGGTCTCCAAAATGGAGTCCTAGGTCGAACCGACGCCTACTGTTCCCTCGACGGGGAACGCGTCCTCACCTACTCCTCTCGGGAGAATTTACCTGATGCCAACCGCTCCCTTGGTTGGACTTTTGCCTGGCGGTCCTTTGCCAGGGCTTGGATGCCGAGCTGTCCTTCGCCCGGTGCCTAGCAGTCCTTCGCTAGGTCTTTTAACTCTGGCATTCCTTCGCCAGTGCCTAGCGGTCCTTTGCTAGGGCTTTTTGCCCTGGCATTCCTTCGCTAGTGCCTAGCAGTCCTTCGCTAGGGCTTTTACTGCACACTAGATTAACTTGTTAGAAAACAAGAAAGACTTAACTTTTGACCTATGTTGCCATTATCAAAACACAGGTTTGACTTGGGTACATTCTGCACCAACAATCTCCCCCTTTTTGATTTATGGCAACCCTAGTTCAAAAAGTTAAGTTTAAGCAAAAACATGAAAAAGTTTTAACTTTTGTTCCCTCCCCCTGGAAGGAATCTCCCCCCATGTTTTTCAAAAATTCGTGGGGTTTTAAAAACTTTACTTGTGCTTAAGTTTTAGGTACTTAGAAGTAACTTAAAAATACATAGTAGAGTTTTTAAAGCATAATTTGAGTTTAAAGTCTTAAGTTTTACAGTACTCAAAATGTTAGCTTAAATATTCGGTAGGATATAACAAGCTTAAGTACTTAGTAGGTTTTGAAACACTTCAGTACTTAACAATTTTGAAAAACTTTAGCTTTAGAGTAAAAATAATTTTGACATGCTTAAGTAGAAACCTTTTGAAAGGCTAGAGTACTTTGCAAAATTTGTAGGCTTGAAACAAAAATTTTGAAGCTAGAGTACTTTGCAAAATTTGAAAGCTTGAAGTAAAGAATTTTGAAGCTAGAGTACTTAGCAAAATTTTAAAGCTTGAAGTAAAGAATTTTGAAGCAAGAGTACTTAGCAAAATTTTAAAGCTTGAAGTAAAGAATTTTGAAGCTAGAGTACTTAGCAAAATTTTAAAGCTTTTAAGAACTTAAGTACTTCTTCAAAAAGTTTAAGCTTTTGAATAAAGGATAAGTATGTTTTTGAACCTTTTTGAATAAAGGAAAAATTTTTAAAAAAATAATTTTTCTCTTTCTTATCTCTATCTCCCCCTTTGCCATATATCAAAACAGATAAATATAGCATGAATAATGATTTGCTGTACTGAACCAGTTTGATTTACACTAAATCAATCAATTTTTGTCTGTAGGGACCTGTCTAACCCAATTAGCTACTTACTAACTGTTATATACAGTAGTTTTTGCTAGGGTTAGTCAAGTTAAGTGTTTCTGTTCAAGTTAGATTTTCTAAGCTTGACACTTAACTTGATTGCTGTATAAGTTGTATTTAGTGCCCCAATTACTGCAGATGCACTGACTTAAAGCATCTTGAATTAAGGCAAAGACCTAAGCATCTCAACCCTTTCTAGGTTATCAATCATAAGTACCCTAAGGTGCTTGTGAGATCCTGGCTTCTAAGTCTATAGGTGCATGCAGTTCTAGGGTTAGGGCCTAGCCTAAGTCCATTTTCGAGAAATCCCTAGTTTTGAAAGGGGGTAGTTTTTAAATAAAACTAAGTTGAAAATGAAAACTAATTTTAAAATTAAGTGAAACAGTTTTTCAAAACACTTTTAAAAACAATTTTAAATTAAGCCAAAAAAAATAATCTATTCTACAAGGCACAATCCTAACTAATTAACAAGAAACCAATAATTATAAACTAGTCATCATAAAATAAAAGCAGTTACTCTAGTTTCAACATAGTCAACAGTCAAGCACAAGTCAACCCTACTGAGTAGGGGTAGTCAAATAGGTACAATGCTAAGTGAATCTAAGATGAAGGACCGGGGTGATCAGATGGACCCGGCTGCCACGCATCGAATCGTGCCATCATTTGTAAGAATCGTGCATCAGCTACTTCTCTATCAGCTCGGCGAGCGTCCATCTGCTCTATGTGAGAGGCCTCGACCTCCTCTCGGAGACTCTGTATCTGTGTCTCCATATGGGTCACTCTCTCGTAGAGTGTCGGTGGAGGGGGCTCGTCTATATGGGCTCGGACTTCTGCTGCTACATTTGCGACGTCGTACTCGACCTCCTCGTCCGAATCGATCTGGGGAGCTGCTCTCCGACGTCTCCAGGACAGGACCCCGGTACCGGACACCTCTATACCTGCTAGGGCGAAGTTTCTATAGCCTATTTCATCGTAGTCGGTTAGATCGGCCATTTCTCCCTCGGTAATGTTCCTACTATGGTAATGTAATAGGGATGTGACAATGTGGCAGTAGGGTGTGCGTACCCGCCCTTGCGTGGTCACACTGGATGCGTGTAGGATAGTGTGAAACATATGAAGCCCTATATCAATATCTAGTTGGTGAATCAGGGCGTACAGGAGAAAGGTATGGAATGGTCGCATAGTGGTGACGTCCCTGGTGGATAATGGCAGAATACATCGGACTAAGACCCTGTATAGGGCGTAGTCCTGAACCTCTAAGTCGACTGACTGGAATCGTCTGGCCACTGGTTGCCTAAAGAAGTATGAGTGTAATGTATCTAAGGTGATGTGAGAATAGGGAGCATCAAAGGGAGGCTCCCTAGGAGGATAACAACAGAAGATGGACTGCGAGGGTCGTAGTCCTAGAAATCGGTTCAGTAATGTTGGTGTGATGGTTAAGGGAATACCTTGAACCATGGTGGAGAACATGAGATTATCCTGTCTAATGATATTATTATAAAATTCTGCACATAAGGAAGTATTGATTGGGTGAGTGCAGAATACGAGATTGTCTAGTTGGTAGTGGTTTATAACGTTCATAGCTAGGGGACAGGATTGGGTGAAGAATAACCTATTCAAGTAGCTCGTTTTGATAGGTTTATAGGTGGTACGAGCGAACTTGTTACACAATTCTAAATTGGGAAACCTAGGATCAGGACTAGGTTGAGTACCGGGTTCTGCCTGATTAGGTCGACGTCTTCTAAGAGAAAGAATGTATACTTAAAGAAAGTGTGCAAAAAAAATTGAAAAGAAATTAACAAAAACAATAAATTATACCGGTTTGCTCGGGGAGGCATTGTTGAAGATGAGGGCTTGAGAGGTTGCAAGATCTCTTGGAAGGTAGATAGTTGAGGAGGAGAAGTGTTTTGGTGTGAAGAGAAGAAGGGGAAGGGAGCCCCTTTTTATAGGCAGTTTGGGCGCCCTCCCCCGGGAGGGCGCCTTGACTGAGGAGGGCGCCCTTACCAGTGAGGGCGCCTTGACCAGGCCTGCAGTTACCTTTCGGCAGCTTTCTGCCGTGAAAGGACTATGGGAGGGCGCCTTGACTGAGGAGGGCGCCTCCACCCAGAGCTGCAGCAGCCTTTTGGCAGCTTTTGACCAACAAAGGGGTATCCTAAGGCGCCCTGATGCTCCAGGGCGCCCTGGTCAGCGTGCAGTGGCAGAGGTACTTTTTGACCAGCCTTGGGGCGCCCACACGGATTTGGGCGCCCTAAGGACTAGCTTTTGAACTCTAAGGGAGTGCATTTGACCAAACTTGACCTGATTTGACCGTGGTTTGACTTATGTTGACCATGGTTTGACTATGTTGACCATGGTTTGAAATATAGAATTTTACTGCAACACAGGTATTTAAAGGAGTCAAAATTTAGTCTTAATTTTACTATCTCACCCGAATCTAGGGTTTTCAATCACGTTAACCTTATAGGTTTTGTGGGACAGGTTTTGATAATTTTGAAAATTTTGATTAATTTTGAAGGATAATTAATTAATTAATTTTGAAATTTTTGAAGAGATGTTTAAATCTATACTTAGCTGAAATTTTGTGTTAGATTCGAATTTGACAAAAATTAATTTGAATTTGAATTTCAAAAATTGGCTTCCAGGTCTTGGCGAGGCACTAGGCCTTCTTTGGCCGAAGCCTTATGGGATCATCCACCCTTTCCTTGACAAAGCCTTTTAATGAAATTTCATTTTCAAAATCAATTTCTGAAAAATTTCTGGTCTAACTAGTTTGAGTTTTGGATCGGTAGCTTCGGCTAGTTCCGCCAGTCTAAAGAGACCAAGTGAACTTGATCTTATTAGAATTGGTTTCCCCAACGTACTATCATCTCACCTCTATCCAATACTATGTTGTCAAATTTCAGCTAAGTTTGTTCAGTCCTTACCTAACCTAAGTCTAAGCATGGTATATTGCAGAAATTAAATAAACAATCAAACAATCAATTTAAATCAAAAATAACAAATTCATCTAATAATGAAAATGGTTTTCAGTTTGGCTCCCCCTGGACTAAAGCCACGGTGATGGTTAGGCAAGATGTGAATCTTGTCCTTGGGGATCCAATACTGACTTGATCCAGTTGGTTTGTTCAGGCATAGTTTAGGTATCCATGCCTGAATTTTGCCTCTGGACTGATTCAGTACAGTCAAATATGATCTTTGTCAGGATTTGGTTCGGTAGCCAAGTCCGGATCGATTTAGAATTGATTTCTGTTTTCCAAGGATCATGTCAAGACCCTTGGAACCAGATGTAAATCGTTCTAAAGCTGTTCTAAAATCCTTAACCTGAGTTTTCAGGGAGGAGTTCTCCTTTTCAAGTTTTTCAACTTGAGTAGGAGTTCCTTCTTGAACCTTCTCGGTTAAGGGTTTAGAGTCAGCTCCCTCTTTCAGGAGTTTTACTTCCTGTCGGAGGGTTTCGACCCGGAGTTTGGCTTTTGCCAAATCTCGAGAAAGAAAAGAAATCAATTCAGTTAACTGTAATCTATTAAAACCAGTTACCTTAATTTCTCCGTCTTTTGTGAAGGTCAGCTCGCCGTCTTCTTGTTTTGATTCTGATTCTGTCTCGACTTTATCTGAGGCGGTCAGAGCTAGGAGGTTGGACTGGGGTGCCTCTTCTTCTTCTTCTGAGGAAGACTCGTCCCAGGTTGCTTGCAGTGCCTTCTTTCTTCTCGGCTTTTTAGTCTCCTTTAGGTTAGGGCACTCTGACTTGTAGTGGCCCTTTTTCTTGCACTCGTAGCAGGTCACATTGGGCTTGTTTGCTGGTTCAGTTGGTTCGTCCTTTCTTCGGCCGGTTTTTCGTTTGTTGGTTCGGTTCTTCAGCTCCTTGTAGTAGCTTCGAGCGAGCCGGACCAGCTTAGTTTGATCTTTATCTTCTTCTTCTGAATCTGAGTCTGAGTTAGATTCGGTTTCAGGTTCAGGCTTCTTCTTTGTTGTTCTTCCAGTCTTGCCTGCAAGAAAAGCAATACCTTTCTCAACCATATTGGTGTTAGTTTGTTCGTGCAGTTCTAGTTCAGAAAATAATTCGTCTAATTTTATTTTAGAAAGATCCCTAGAGACCTTGTATGCATCTACCATAGATGCCCACAAGGTGTTTCTAGGGAAGGCGTTTAGAGCATACCTTATTAGGTCACGGTTTTCAACCTTGTGACCTATTGTGTGAAGACCGTTCATTACCTCTTGGATTCGTGCGTGGAGCTGGGCTGCTGTTTTGTTGTCGGCCATCTTGATAGTGTAGAGTTTGTTTAGTAGCAGATCTCGCTTGCTGATCCGAGTATCTGAAGTCCCTTCGTGCAGCTCGATCAGTTTTGTCCATAGCTCCTTTGCACTATTGAAGGGGCCCACGCGGTTCAGCTCTTCCTTTGTCAGCCCGCATTGTAAAGTTTGTGTCGTTTTTGCGTCGGCTTCTATTTTGCGTTTAAGGGAGTTGTCCCATTCAGAGTAGCTTTGTGGTTGTCCTTCGGCGTTTTTGGGGATCTCCAGACCGGACTGGATGATGATCCACATATCCACCTGAGTTTTCAGGTGGACTTCCATGCGACTTTTCCAGTAAGAAAAGTCTTCTCCACTAAATAGTGGAGGTCTGGCGGTGCTGAATCCCTCTTGCATGGCCATTTAGACTGAAAAAGAAAAGCTAAAAGAGATTTGCCAAGACTTGGTCTTGGATTAGCAGTGCTGGATAAATTAAAGACAAGGGGTGTTGCACCAACCTTGCCAAAAAAAACGAATGAAATTTTTTCGAAAAATTCGTAAGATAAAGAAAATAGAATGATAAAATTAAAAAGAAATCCGAAAAAAATTTCAAACTGGTGGTTGCACCAGGTTTGAACTTCCCCGCTCTGATACCACTTGTTGGATCGAGAAGCCCGATAGAGGGGGGGGGTGAATATCGGGAAAACTTTCGGATTTGTATAAGAATAGGTACGCAGCGGAAATTAACGAAAAGACACAGAGACGCAATCGATTTACTTGGTTCGGAGCCTGTGTCGACTCCTACTCCAAGGCCCATGGTCGTTGACCGTTTACTTTGGGCAATTCTATATTTGGCGCAAATAAGTTACACAATTTGATTTACAAAATTAAATGCAATAAGATATTAAATAAAAAATACGCTCTTCTTTTTACCAACGTCCGGAGTAGGTCGACTCTTTCGGGGCAGCAGGACGTCGTCAGTTCGAGGTGAAGTATTTCCGGAGCAAGGCGTGAGTACAGAAGAGCGTGGAAGCTTTGGAACGAAGTTGATGTGAAGCTTGGGGTCGAGGGGTGCTATTTATAGCACCTAGGGCGCCCTGGACGTCGGGGGCGCCCTGCCACATGTTAGCCGATCCACACTTCGCTCGATCAACTTCTATCCCGCTCGAACAGGGATTAAGTTTGACCTCTGGGGCGCCCTGGTCGCTGAGGGTGCCTTGGTTGACACGGTCTTCTCGGCTGGATAGGGCTGGAGCTTCGCACTCTTGGGCTCGAGGCGCCTTGGCTGCTGAGGGCGCCTTCGCTGACCAGGGCGCCTTCGCTGCTGAGGGCGCCTTGCCCAGTAAGCAGCTGAAACCCTTTTTGCTTCGCTTGGTTTTGGTTCACCTTGAGGGCGCCCTGGACACTCAGGGCGCCTTACTCAGCTGCTGCCTCACTCCTTTGAGGCTCTCTGAGTTGCAGACACACGTTCCTTCGGTTCTGCATCCAGGGTTAGTCCAAAACACAATAACACAATTAATTATTTATTTTATACAGCCTTAGCTGTCTTGGTTCTGACTTTGGTCTCCAAAATAGAGTCCTAGGTTGAACCGACGCCTACTGTTCCCTCGACGGGGAACGCGTCCTCACCTACTCCTCTCGGGAGAATTTACCTGATGCCAACCGCTCCCTTGGTTGGACTTTTGCCTGGCGGTCCTTTGCCAGGGCTTGGATGCCGACCTGTCCTTCGCCCGGTGCCTAGCAGTCCTTCGCTAGGTCTTTTAACTCTGGCATTCCTTCGCCAGTGCCTAGCGGTCCTTTGCTAGGGCTTTTTGCCCTGGCATTCCTTCGCCAGTGCCTAGCAGTCCTTCGCTAGGGCTTTTACTGCACACTAGATTAACTTGTTAGAAAACAAGAAAGACTTAACTTTTGACCTATGTTGCCATTATCAAAACACAGGTTTGACTTGGGTGCATTCTGCACCAACAATTTTACGAACCCGTATCCTTGTCAACATGCATCCGGTCCCAACACATTTGACTCCCTAGAATGGTATCCTAGTCCCGGCCTATCATTTCTAAGGTGTTGATAATTTGGTATCATACCTAACCCCTTGGATCCCCTAATGAGTCTATCTAGGTTCTTTTCTAATTTATCAAGTTTTGCCCTCAAAACTTGATTTTCCTTTTCTAAATTTCTAACTTTAGTATCATCATGTCCATTTTGATCATTCCTAGATCTACCCATTTTTCTAGGCATGTGTCTCCCTTTCTTAGGGTTAATGCCTTGATCCTTAGGTCTAGTAACCCCAGATTTATCATAAAACATAGGTTCTTTGATATTTTGGCATGGAATAGTATTTCTATTTCTATCAGAATACTTGAATCCAAAAGTACGCATAGACACACAATCATTATTAATTCTAGCATTTATAAAAGCATTTGGAGCATAAGTAAAGTTAGGGATTACCTCCCTTACCCTTGTAGCTCCCCCTTGATGTGAGCTCCTTTTCTTCTCTTCTTTTTCCCATCTTCTTAAGTGCTCCATCTTCTTGAGCTCTCCTTTTCTTGGACATTGAGTTGATAATGTCCTAGCTCCCCACAAGTATAGCACCTAATGTGCTTCTTTTTTTTCTTTTCCCTACAACCCACATTAGATTTTAAAAGAATGGACTCGGGTTTAGAGATTAACTCCTTCTTACTTAGTGGACACTTGTCCTTGTAGTGTCCCTTCTTGTTGCATCCAAAGCATATGATGTGTTCTTTTGATTTGACTTTGGTGGAGGTAGGAACTTTTTCTTTCTCCAGTATTGAGGTAGGTCTCTCCTCCCCCTCAATTCTTGAAGTTGACACCTCTTCTTTTTCTCTTGATGAAGTGGAAGATCTTTCACTTGATTGTACCACTTCAATCGATGAGGTTAACAATTCTCCTTCATTTTGGTCTTCTTGAACCATGGAACTTATCTCTTTGGGCTCTTCCACTATTTGAGCTCGGTAGGGTTTTCATGAAATTCTTCCAACTTGTTCCACAACTCATGTGCACTTTTATACTCACATACACCACTCAAAACATTATTAGGTAAAATATTTACTAATATACCAATTACCTTCTCATATGCCCTAGAATGCGCTTGTTGCTTCTTAGTCCAATATCTAGGTCGGAGCTTCTTTCCGTGCTTGTCTGTTGGAATCTCAAAGGGTTCTTCTAGCACCACCATGCATTCCCAATCCATTCCGAGCCAAGTCTACATCTTGTCCTCTAATAATCAAAGTCTTCATGATCACACGTAGGTGGTGTGTTGATATCATCCCCCAACATGTCTTCCATCATCTTCTCCTCTAGCTTGTGCTCTTTTGGCGATTATTCCAACAAAAGCGGACCTTCGCTCTGATACCACTTGTTAAATTGTGGCGCTAGCTAGAGGGGGGGGTGAATAGCAACATTCGAATTTCTCTACCTACAATGTTAGCAAGCGCAAGCGGAAGTCTAATAAAACAAATGAAAACAATGCTAACGCTATTTACGTGGTTCGGAGATAAAAACTCCTACTCCACGGTTGCCCGTAAGGTGGGCGATCCCTAATCCATCGGTGGATGATTCCCCGGAGCACCTCCGGCTAGATCACGTAGCTCCTTGTGGGTAGAGAAACCTCACCACAATCTTTGGACACTACCTGAGCACAATAGGCTACTAACTCACTCTATCCAAGCAAGTTTCGTCAAGAAAGAAAAGCATGAAACGAGCTCGTTTAAATAGAGCTCGAGTCTGAAATGACCGCTACCAGTCGACTGCCCCTGGGGCAGTCGATTGGTCTCACTCAGATTTGACCGTTACAGCCAATGTTCGAATCACCAGCCATTACCAGTCGACTGCCCCTGGGGTAGTCGACTGGTCCTTCCCTAAGCCTAGGGTTACCCTTCCCGAGTACATTTCTCTCCGCACTCGAACCCTCCCGGCTTAGTTCCCGGGTACAAACACTCACGCTTGGACCCTCACGACTTGGTCGACTCTTCACCAACAACCTCGACTATTGCCTTCACGCCCTCTTCGTCTTTGGCGCTCGTCCCTTAGATGCGCAGACAAGCCTCCAGCTTGCCTCCATGCCATCCTTCACGTACGCCTCGAAATCCGCATCCCTCGGCTCATCGTCTCTGCTATCCACGGTCCCTCGGATGCGCACACAAGCCTCCAGCTTGCCTCTGTAACGACCCGAAAAATTCTCATAATATTTTTTTAAAATATTAAGCATGTTTAAATAATTTTCCAAGGGACCTAGAAATATTATGGAGAACTTTGGCCTAGAAAATCCATGTTTTCTCATTTAAATTGAGAAAACTAAGTACTAATGGGCTTTATGTGGGCTTTTTAGTACCATGATTATAGGTGGATTTCGGTAATAATTAGTATAAATATAAATAGGATTTAATTAGGCATATTAGCATGATTATGGGTAAGTCTTAGCCTAATTTTTCTATTTTAATGGAGAAATTAGGTACTAATGAGCGTTAAATGGGCTCCAAAAATGGGGATTAATTAGGTAAAATTAATATAAATTAGGTAAAATTAATATAAATATAAAAGAATTTTATTTAGGAATATTAGCATAATTATGGGTGATTTTTGGAGAATTTTCGAAATAAAAGGGGACTTTCGAAAATTAGAGGAAAAGGTTTAAATAAAATGAAAAATAAAATAAAAATAAAGGTGCATGGGCCAAGGATTGAACCTTGGACCTCTTGTACAACCATGAATGCTTTAACCAACTCACCTAGCAAGGAATACTTATGAGTAAATGAAGTGGAGGTTGGTTAAGAAGTAGAAGGAGATGAAGGGTCATGGAGAGACTCTTCATTTGCCTCTTTAAAGGAGCTATAAAGAGGGGGTTTGGGGGGTTACTTCTCTTCACCATCAAGTGCATTTGCTCCCCTCCTCCATCCTCATTCTAGCCGAAATTCTAAGGAAGAGTTCCCCTTGGAAAAGTTTCCACCAAGGCTCCATCTCCCAAGATCTAAAGTTCTTACAAGGATCCAAGGACTAGGTGTGGTCAAGAGACATCAAGTCTTCTTCCTTCTCTCCATCCAAGGTCTAAAAATTTAGAAACCCCAAGGTAAGACTCCCTCACCTGTGGTATAATAGTTATCTATGATTTCCATGATTTTTAGCATGATATATGGGTTAGTTTTTGGATGTGATGTTGAAAGGAAAGAAAAACCAAGGTCCTTAAGTTTATGGATTTCGGCCAGCATGATTTAAAGGTCTATAAATGTGTTAAAAATCATGATAATGTTATTTGATGTTCCCTTATGATTTTTAGAGGTTAAGTATAATTTTTGGGAATTTTTGGAGTACCCTAGGACACTCTAGGGTTTTGGCCAACATGAAAGGGGCAAAACCAAGGTCCCTATGTTTATGGGTTTCGTCCACCATGATTTAAATGTCTATAAATATGTTAAAAATCATGATAATGTTATTTGATGTTCCCTTATGATGTTTAGAGGTTAAGTATAATTTTTGGGAATTTTTGGAGTACCCTAGGACACTCTAGGGTTTCGGCCAACATGAAAGGGGCAAAACCAAGGTCCCTATGTTTATGGGTTTCGGCCACCATGATTTAAATGTCTATAAATATGTTAAAAATCATGATAATGTTATTTTATGTTCCCTTATGATTGTATAGGTTAAGTATAATTTTTGGGAATTTTTGGAGTACCCTAGGACACTCTAGGGTTTCGGCCAACATGAAAGGGGCAAAACCAAGGTCCCTATGTTTATGGGTTTCGGCCACCATGATTTAAATGTCTATAAATATGTTAAAAATCATGATAATGTTATTTATGTTCCCTTATGATGTTTAGAAGTTATGTATAATTTTTTGGAATTTTTGGATTAACCTAGAGACCCCATATGTTTCGGCCAACCTCAAGGACCCAAGGGTTAGGGTTGAGCCTTTAACTGCAAGTACATGTTTATGTGTTGCCATGATAAGTATGATAAGTTTATGTTCAGGATATGAATGATGTCATGATAAGAATGATAGGGTTATGATCACGATAAAGATGATGCTATGATATGTTAGGTTCATGATATGAATGATGCCATGTTAAGTATGTTACGTTTATGTTTAAGAATGAAAATGATGCCATGTTTAAGAATGAAAATGATGCCATGTTAAGAATGAAAATGATGTCATGTTAAGAATGAGGATGATGCCATGTTTACGAATGATATGCCATGTTTACGAATGATATGCCATGTTTATGAATGATGTGCCATGCTCTATGAATGATGTGTGCATATGCCATGTCTAAGAATGAAAATGATGAATGACAAGTATGATGAATGAAAAATGATGCTTATGTCTTTAAGGCATAAATATGCTAAACGGCACGGTCGATGGTCGACGGTACGACGGTCGAGAGGACCGGTAAATGGGCCGGTAGACGGGCCGAGCCGTAACAAGTTATGCTATGTTAAGTATGCTATGAATGAATGATGATGAATGACAAGTATGATGAATGAAAGATGATGCTTATGTCTTTAAGGCATAAATATGCTAAACGGCACGGTCGATGGTTGACGGTACGACGGTCGAGAGGACCGGTAAATGGGCCGGTAGACGGGCCGAGCCGTAACAAGTTATGCTATGATAAGTATGCCATGAATGTCTTATGAATGATGACACATGAAAAGTATTTTACTTTATGTATGGGCTTGTACCGGACCGAAGTATGGGTCCAAGGGATGGGCACCTTAAGAACGCCCCGGTTTTGGACTACCGAAGCTGTCCACGGTTCTGGCCCTACCGGAGCTGGGCAACAGGGATGGGCACCTTAAGAACGCCTCGGTTCGGGGACTACCGACTATGCTGTCCTTATCCTAGTAGGTTGGGGCTCGCGACCTCGGACTTGCAAGGGATGCGCGCTATGATGTATGTATGTGGTACAAGCCGGGGACCCCAAATGATGTTATGATGATTATGTTTAAGCAAATTAAAAGTATGTTTTAAAAGTTAAGCATCCCTTATGTATATGCATTCCACTCATGCATCCATTCATGCTATGCATTATGCTATGTTGATAAGATGATATGCTTACGTTTCATGTTAAGAAGTATGCATGAGAATGAATGATCTATGCCATGATTATGTTAGGAAGATGTTCATATGCTATGATAGGTATTATGCCATGCTACTATGTTTATGATTTATGCCATGAATGATGCCATGCTACTATGTTTATGATTTATGCCATGAATTATGCCATGCTACTATGTTTATGATTTATGCCATGAATTATGCCATGCTACTATGTTTATAATTTATGCCATGAATTATGCCATGCTTAGAATGTCTACTATGTTTATGATTTATGCCATGAATTATGCCATGCTTAGAATGTCTACTATGTTTATGAGTTATGCCATGAATTATGTCATGCTTAGAATGTCTACTATGTTTATGTTCATGTCATGCTATGTATACGATAAATGATGTAAGATGTTATGTTCCAAGTAGAGCACCAAGTATGTTAATGTTTTATGTGCTCATTATGAGATGATGAATGATGAATGATTTTGTGAGTAGGAAAGAGTCTTACTAAGCCTGTGTGCTTATAGTCTTATTTCCTTATACCGCAGATCATTCAAGGGGATAATGAAGGAAGCAGCAGGAGGGCAAGAACGCATGTGTGTAGTAGTGACTTGGCCCAGGAAACTTTATGTTTACGGTTTATGCTAGAACTTCACCTTGGTTACTTATATGTCTGAATAATGACCTGTGGAACCTTATGATATGATGTTACGTATGACATGATATGATATGATGCTTAAGTTCAAAGTTAATATGCTAAAGTTCCTATGTCATTAAGTTAAGAATGATAACAGGGCATGTATAAGTTAAAGTTATTCCGCTGCCTTATGATGTCTACATGCCCTAAGCATGTTAACGTAACGCCGCTTACGAAAGAAAAAAAAAAAGCGGGCGTTACAGGTTGGTATCAGAGCAGTAACCATCTCACTACACACACATCAAGCCCTCTTCCTGCCGCTTCCAAGTAAGTACCTCTTTACATATCTTATAGTAGGAAGATGTTTTATGATTTTAAGATATGCAAGCATGAACGGTATTTATGATGAAAAAGTACGTTACGATATGTAACGATGAATGATACTTTATTTTCTTTTAGGAATTAAATATTAGAATAATATAGGGGTAGGAAAAAAAACTATAATTTATGATATTATGTATAATCTATAATATAGTCACATGTAGAAAATTTTCTGATAGCCTACATACCCACAGGAGATTATAACACTCTCACCTATGTTAGCGTATAGCATTAGTTCCATGATATTAATACTGATATAATTAATGGTATAGGTCATACAGTATAACTTAGGTAGGGACGCATAGGGTAGGGTGCTAATTATTTTAACACTTATTATAGGTTATGGGTTACTGATGCCTTATATATAATATATAAGACTACCTTAAGTTATTTTATGGTAATATAATAAGTAGGATCTCACCTATTCTATAATAATCATACAACTAATATAATTCGTAACCCGGGTTGAGAATTAATATTCGGAAGCATACTATTATTATTAGGTACCCATGAGTAAAATAAGTATATAACTATGATGTATGCATATAATTATATCATGGAGTTAATAATGACATTAGCCAATTATATATCAAGAAATAATCAGAACTTCGATATATACAGCGATGCTTCCAAGCTAGGACTTGGAGCTGTACTTAGGCAGAGTGGTAAGGTCATTGCTTATGCCTCTAGGTAACTTAAGGAATATGAACAGAATTACCCCACTCATGATCTGGAACTGGCCGCGGTGGTCTTCGCTCTTAAAATATGGAGGCATTATCTCTATATGGAGCGCAGTGTAAGATTTATACAGACCACCAGAGTCTGCGATATTTCTTCACTCAGAAAGACCTGAATATGAGACAACGCCGACGGCTCGAGTTGGTGAAGGTCTATGACTGCGAGATCTTCTATCATCCAGGAAAGGCGAACAAAGTGGCCGATGCACTCAGCCGGAAGTCAAGTGCCACCTTGATGTCCATATCTAAATTATCCCGACCACTTGAAAAAGAAATTATGAATTTTGGGGTCGAAGTCATCTCCGGGCGACTTTCCACCATGACAATATCACCCGCGCTATGTGAGGACATATTGGAAAAACAAAATGGTGATCTGAGTCTCCAGAAAATAAAACAGGAGATCCTAGAAGGAAAGGGCGATAGTTTTCATATCGCCGAAGGGGGAATACTCTACCTTAGGGATCGTCTATGTATCCCTAGTGATCCGGAGCTTCGAAAAGAGATACTGGCAGAAGCTCACGAAACCCCTTACTTGATGCATCCAGGATCCACCAAGATGTATCAGGATCTGAAGGAGAAGTTTTGGTGGTCCGGTATGAAGAAGGGAGTGACCAGATTTGGGAAGAAAGGAAAACTAAGTCCGCGCTATGTGGGGCCGTACCTGATTCTGAAAAGAGTCGGTAAGGTGGCATATGAGCTGGAGCTACCTCCAGAGATGTCAGCTATCCATAACGTATTCCATGTGTCCCTGCTGAAAAAGTGTATCCCAAATATGGACCAAGTGATCGGGCCACAGACGGTGCAAGTGCAAGAGGACCTAAGCTATGAGAGCAGACCCATCCAGATTTTGGATAGGGAAGTCAAGAAGCTGAGGAGTAAGGAAGTGCCCTTAGTCAAGGTCCTATGGCAAAGTCAACGGTTCGAAGAAGCTACCTGGGAGCGCGAGGACGAGATGAGGCGCAAGTACCCGGAGTTATTCTAAGTTCGAGGACGAACTTTCACGAGGTATGGGGGATTGTAACGACCCGGAAAATTCTCTTAATATTTTCTTAAAATATTAAGCATGTTTAAATAATTTTCCAAGGGACCTAGAAATATTATGGAGAACTTTGGCCTAGAAAATCCATGTTTTCTCATTTAAATTGAGAAAACTAAGTACTAATGGGCTTTATGTGGGCTTTTTAGTACCATGATTATAGGTGGATTTCGGTAATAATTAGTATAAATATAAATAGGATTTAATTAGGCATATTAGCATGATTATGGGTAAGTCTTAGCCTAATTTTTCTATTTTAATGGAGAAATTAGGTACTAATGAGCGTTAAATGGGCTCCAAAAATAGGGATTAATTAGGTAAAATTAATATAAATTAGGTAAAATTAATATAAATATAAAAGAATTTTATTTAGGAATATTAGCATAATTATGGGTGATTTTTGGAGAATTTTCGAAATAAAAGGGAACTTTCAAAAATTAGAGGAAAAGGTTTAAATAAAATGAAAAATAAAATAAAAATAAAAGTGCATGGGCCAAGGATTGAACCTTGGACCTCTTGTACAACCATGAATGCTTTAACCAACTCTCCTAGCAAGGAATACTTATGAGTAAATGAAGTGGAGGTTGGTTAAGAAGTAGAAGGAGATGAAGGGTCATGGAGAGACTCTTCATTTGCCTCTTTAAAGGAGCTATAAAGAGGGGGTTTGGGGGGTTACTTCTCTTCACCATCAAGTGCATTTGCTCCCCTCCTCCCTCCTCATTCTAGCCGAAATTCTAAGGAAGAGTTCCCCTTGGAAAAGTTTCCACCAAGGCTCCATCTCCCAAGATCTAAAGTTCTTACAAGGATCCAAGGACTAGGTGTGGTCAAGAGACATCAAGTCTTCTTCCTTCTCTCCATCCAAGGTCTAAAAATTTAGAAACCCCAAGGTAAGACTCCCTCACCTGTGGTATAATAGTTATCTATGATTTCCATGATTTTTAGCATGATATATGGGTTAGTTTTTGGATGTGATGTTGAAAGGAAAGAAAAACCAAGGTCCTTAAGTTTATGGATTTCGGCCAGCATGATTTAAAGGTCTATAAATGTGTTAAAAATCATGATAATGTTATTTGATGTTCCCTTATGATTTGTAGAGGTTAAGTATAATTTTTGGGAATTTTTGGAGTACCCTAGGACACTCTAGGGTTTCGGCCAACATGAAAGGGGCAAAACCAAGGTCCCTATGTTTATGGGTTTCGTCCACCATGATTTAAATGTCGATAAATATGTTAAAAATCATGATAATGTTATTTTATGTTCCCTTATGATGTGTAGAGGTTAAGTATAATTTTTGGGAATTTTTGGAGTACCCTAGGACACTCTAGGGTTTCGGACAACATGAAAGGGGCAAAACCAAGGTCCCTATGTTTATGGGTTTCGGCCACCATGATTTAAATGTCTAAAAATATGTCAAAAATCATGATAATGTTATTTGATGTTCCCTTATGATGTGTAGAGGTTAAGTATAATTTTTGGGAATTTTTGGAGTACCCTAGGACACTCTAGGGTTTCGGCCAACATGAAAGGGGCAAAACCAAGGTCCCTATGTTTATGGGTTTCGGCCACCATGATTTAAATGTCTATAAATATGTTAAAAATCATGATAATGTTATTTAATGTTCCCTTATGATGTTTAGAAGTTATGTATAATTTTTGGAAATTTTTGGATTAACCTAGAGACCCCATATGTTTCGGCCAACCTCAAGGACCCAAGGGTTAGGGTTGAGCCTTTAACTGCAAGTACATGTTTATGTGTTGCCATGATAAGTATGATAAGTTTATGTTCAGGATATGAATGATGTCATGATAAGAATGATAGGGTTATGATCACGATAAAGATGATGCTATGATATGTTAGGTTCATGATATGAATGATGCCATGTTAAGTATGTTACGTTTATGTTTAAGAATGAAAATGATGCCATGTTTAAGAATGAAAATGATGCCATGTTAAGAATGAAAATGATGTCATGTTTACGAATGATATGCCATGTTTATGAATGATATGCCATGTTTACGAATGATATGCCATGTTTATGAATGATATGCCATGTTTATGAATGATGTGCCATGCTCTATGAATGATGTGTTCATATGCCATGTCTAAGAATGAAATGATGAATGACAAGTATGATGAATGAAAAATGATGCTTATGTCTTTAAGGCATAAATATGCTAAACGGCACGGTCGATGGTCGACGGTACGACGGTCGAGAGGACCGGTAAATGGGCCGGTAGACGGGCCGAGCCGTAACAAGTTATGCTATGTTAAGTATGCTATGAATGAATGATGATGAATGACAAGTATGATGAATGAAAGATGATGCTTATGTCTTTAAGGCATAAATATGCTAAACGGCACGGTCGATGGTTGACGGTACGACGGTCGAGAGGACCGGTAAATGGGCCGGTAGACGGGCCGAGCCGTAACAAGTTATGCTATGATAAGTATGCCATGAATGTCTTATGAATGATGACACATGAAAAGTATTTTACTTTATGTATGGGCTTGTACCGGACCGAAGTATGGGTCCAAGGGATGGGCACCTTAAGAACGCCCCAGTTTTGGACTACCGAAGCTGTCCACGGTTCTGGCCCTACCGGAGCTGGGCAACAGGGATGGGCACCTTAAGAACGCCTCGGTTCGGGGACTACCGACTATGCTGTCCTTATCCTAGTAGGTTGGGGCTCGCGACCTCGGACTTGCAAGGGATGCGCGCTATGATGTATGTATGTGGTACAAGCCGGGGACCCCAAATGATGTTATGATGATTATGTTTAAGCAAATTAAAAGTATGTTTTAAAAGTTAAGCATCCCTTATGTATATGCATTCCACTCATGTATCCATTCATGTTATGCATTATGCTATGTTGATAAGATGATATGCTTACGTTTCATGTTAAGAAGTATGCATGAGAATGAATGATCTATGCCATGATTATGTTAGGAAGATGTTCATATGCTATGATAGGTATTATGTCATGCTACTATGTTTATGATTTATGCCATGAAAGATGTCATGCTACTATGTTTATGATTTATGCCATGAAAGATGTCATGCTACTATGTTTATGATTTATGCCATGAATTATGCCATGCTACTATGTTTATAATTTATGCCATGAATTATGCCATGCTTAGAATGTCTACTATGTTTATGATTTATGCCATGAATTATGCCATGCTTAGAATGTCTACTATGTTTATGAGTTATGCCATGAATTATGTCATGCTTAGAATGTCTACTATGTTTATGTTCATGTCATGCTATGTATACGATAAATGATGTAAGATGTTATGTTCCAAGTAGAGCACCAAGTATGTTAATGTTTTATGTGCTCATTATGAGATGATGAATGATGAATGATTTTGTGAGTAGGAAAGAGTCTTACTAAGCCTGTGTGCTTATAGTCTTATTTCCTTATACCGCAGATCATTCAAGGGGACAATGAAGGAAGCAGCAGGAGGGCAAGAACGCATGTGTGTAGTAGTGACTTGGCCCAGGAAACTTTATGTTTACGGTTTATGCTAGAACTTCACCTTGGTTACTTATATGTCTGAATAATGACCTGTGGAACCTTATGATATGATGTTACGTATGACATGATATGATATGATGCTTAAGTTCAAAGTTAATATGCTAAAGTTCTTATGTCATTAAGTTAAGAATGATAACAGGGCATGTATAAGTTAAAGTTATTCCGCTGCCTTATGATGTCTACATGCCCTAAGCATGTTAACGTAACGCCGCTTACGAAAGAAAAAAAAAAAGTGGGCGTTACAGCCTCCATGCCACCCTTCACTTGGAGACATCAACTAAATCTATGTATACCTGCAAACTTTCATACTCACATACACATATTAGTCCAATAACAAACCCTAACTTAATCATATTGACCACATACATCAAAATCATGATCCTCCATATCATACTTGGGCCGATTGCCCCAACAGTAACGAGGATGATTACACATTTTACATTCCATCAACTCACTATCTCCGTTCCAATAGATTATGCAATTATTGACACAACAATGTATCTTCTCGATTGGCAAACCCAAGTCTCTAATTAATTTTTTAATATTGTAGAAACTATCAGTCATGCAGTTATCTATTGGAAGTAACTCTGACATCAATCGATATTTGTTATCATAACATCATTCTGAGAAATGATGTTCTGCCTTCATATTCATTAATCTTACAGTAGCAGACAATTGAGAATGACCAGAAGGAATACCTTCGCATACTTCTTTTTCACTAGCCTTCAACATTTCATACATTTTCTGAACTTCAGAAGTAGGTAATTGATCTACACTTGATTGATCAAATGCATTCATTGCGTCGTAAACCATTGATTGCATTGCATCAACAGACCTATATGATGCCTCTGGATCAATTGAGTTCGATAATGAAGCGACAGAAGGTCCAATAGATTCAAATACATACGACTCTCCATGACAATACCAGTTGTAATAATCTAGAACAAACTCATATCTACAGATATGAGTTTTCACTGTATCCTCATCATGGAAAGTTATATTTCTACATCTGCATTAATTACATGGACACTTTAACTCGGTGTCATTCAAACACTCAAGATGACACTTTGTAAAGTTCACAAATTCTTCAACTCCAGCAAAAAATTCTTCACGGATAAATCCATTATTTAACCTATTATACATCAATGCCTTGTTCTTATACATTGTATCTGAATTATCAACCACAAATAACAATCCATTATCAACCACAAATAACAATCTAAATTATCCAACTTTGTTTCTGATTAATCGAACACAAATTAATATCCTAACTTTCAAAAATTAATTAAGATACTACCAAATTAATCAAACACAATTTAATCAAAACAATCTAATCAAATTTGGATCCTAAATTACTATTGAATTAATCAAACAAGACATATTAGAGGCATAATCAAATAAAATTTTTCTAATTAATCAAACAAGATATATTAGAAGCATAATAAAATAAATATTAATCTTATACTAATGATAATTAATTAGGATAAAAAATTATCCTAAGTAAATATCCTACATAATTATTTAAGGAATTAATCATTTAATTTATTAATTAGTTATTCAATTAATCAATTATTTAAATTTTTAGGGTTTGGCCGCTGGCAGCAGTTGCGGCCGGCGGCACCTGCGACCGACGGTAGCTGCGACCGGCTGCAGCTACGGCCAGTGGCAGCTGTGGTCGGCGGCAACTACTGCTACAGCAGGCCGCACACGGCCGCAGAAGCCCGCGCCTAGCCGCAGCTGCAAGAACAACTTCGCCACACAAGGTTCGTCGTGGGAGAAGATGGGTTGGCCGCGGAAGGAGAAAACAAGGCCGCCAAAGGGGAAAACCTAACTTTTTGTAGCGTACCTGTGACCGGAGGAGGGTTCGTCGGAGGAGGAGCGCTGAGGACGACGTTGATGTGACGGAGACGAGAGAGGAGAGAACTAAACGCGCGGCTGGGGGAGGTGAGGCGACACAAATTAAACCTAATATAGTGACGGAAGTAACTTGTCCGTCGCTATTAGCGACGGATTTGACCAATTCCGTCGTTGTTTTAGGGTTTTTAACCTGTATCCCAATCTTAGCGATGTATAATTTATATCCGTCGCTATTTAATGAATTTTTTGTAGTGATATATGCCATGGTAGATGATGTTAATCAACATTGCCATCTAAGATTCTATAGCTACCAAGCTGTGGAGGTCTAGGTGGGACCATCTCTTCTCCCGGTGACAGTCCCAACACGGACAAAATTCATCAACAGAACTTGGTGGGTGTCACAATTTACAATTGGATAAAAATAGCAGAAGGATCAGAGCAAATTACAATTGAGGGAGTCCAAGAAAACTCTACAAAAGGTGATTCGCAATTGGATAATAATCTCTACAAAGGAAGACCGAAACCACTCACTGAGGATTCAAGAATTGTTCTTCCACTTACTCGACCGAAATCAATAAAGCAATGAAGTAGACAACAAGATTTGCATAGTACACCGGAGCAAGTTTGTTTAGCATCCAAGGTTTCTGAACCGTTGAAAGCATTTTGGGAGAGTGAATCTAAAGAAATTATGATACCATGAATCAAGGGCAGAGAGAGTTGTCTCCATCTTTTATCAATACAAGTATCATAAAGATGACACAAGTAGATCAATTTGACCTGTCTGTCATTGGTAAAAGGTGATCATGTCGATAATCCGAAAAACAAAGAGATGAAAGTCCAACGGTTATTAGTAGATTTTGTCGATTCGGTACCGATTGATATTTCTCCTGAGCTACCACTTGAGATTATTCTGAACTCGAGGACGAGTTCTCTTCAACCCGAGACTGATACAAGAGGATTTGGACATCTTTTTACTATTTTTAACAATTTTTATATTTTTTATTATTTAAGGTATTTTTGATAATTTTTACTTTTTTATATTTTAGGGATTTTTCATATTTTAGGTATTTTTGGGAATTTAAATATTTTTTGATAATTTCTATCCTTTAATGTTTTTTTATATTTTGAGTTTGTTTAAGGATTTTAGAATTATGGGGCTTTTTTCCTTTTTATTAGGATTCTTCCCCTTCATTTAAGGGTTAAGAAATTAGGGTCTATATGTTGGATTTATTTTCTTCATTTAATCTTAGGATTGAAGTCTATATAAATATGTATTTAGTTCATTGAGGGACAAGCCTCAATTATGATATAAAATTCTCCTTGTTTCGGAGAAATTTAGAGAACGGTGGTTATCTCTTCTTATCTTCTCCTCAAACTCCCTTTCTCGTCAAGCCTGCAGGATAATCACTGTCCTACTGCCCAACATTAGATCCAAAGCCTGGTTATCAGATTGATCGAGGAGGTTGAGAACCAACAATACTCCATGGTTTTGTACGGTTTCTGTAAAATACGATTTTGTAACGAGATTAATACGAAATACGACATCAAGAACAATAGAGAACACACAAGATTTACGTTGAAAATCCTTGACGGGAAAAACCACGGGCAGAGGAGGAAAAATCACTATGAACGGTGGAATACAAAGTCGGCGGCCCTGATAAAGTAAAGAGAAGTAGAGAGAAAAGAGAGGTAGAGAGAAAGAAAGAAGAGGTAACCAAATAACTTTTTTTATTGATTAAACTTGTCCATGAGATACACAATTTATAGAGACCTTAGGATACTTAGTCAAATAAAAAATTAATAACGAAACTGTTAATTAACAGATTTATAAAGAATTTGTTAATTAATATATTAATAAGAAAATATCTAATAATAAATTAACGGATCAAACTAAATTCGGGTCACCAAATTCTAACAATCTCCACCTTGACGCGAATTCCACAAATCTTCAAAAAGAACATTCTCCACCACTTCCACAAAAGCTCTACAAGCAAATCTCAGCATCTAGCACCAACCAAGTCCAAGCAATACTTAAACTTGTCTATAGGGAGTGCCTCACATCAATGTGCTTTGTCCTCTCATGAAACATCTGATCCTTCATGAGGAAAATGACACTCTGACTATCACAAAAGACTGTAGTAATCTGCAAGTCTTTGCTAAGCTCACTGAAGAGTCCTTTCAATTAAATATCTTCCTTATAAGTTTCTCGTAAGTGATATTCTTTTATCAATGTCACCTTGTGACGGCAACATCACCTATTACTGTGGATCCCTGCAGAACATATAAACTGGCGGTTTTCCTTAGTCCCTTCATCATAACAAGAGACCCTTTACTAACCTTCACAGCTCCACCTTCACCAGTGTACTAGTACCCTTTAGAATCAAAATACTCAAAGAGATCATATTTCTCTTCAAATCAGGGACGTGCCTCACATCACCAAGTGTCCGAATGGTACCATCAAACATCTTAATTCTGACCATACCAATGCCAACGATTCTGTAGGATGCATTATTGTCCATCAAGACGACACCACTTGAAACCGTTTCATATGTTGAAACCAGTCCCGATTGGGACACATATGAAACGTACAACCAGAATCAAGAATCCATTCCTCACTCTGCTTTAAATCAGCATCAGATGCAATGAGAAGTTCACCA